>VWZO01014003.1:63875-134049 GCA_013396975.1 Bucco capensis
CCTTTCCTTCATAGGAAAATCAGCATCACTTGCAGCCACAATGTTATGAGGCTTTTAGGAAGTGCTGCATATTCTCTGTAATATTTAAAATAGTATTTGTTTATTCCTTCCTAAGTGCAGCCTAAGCTAAAAAGTATTAAATCTTGTATTGTGGTACTACAGGAAAAAAAATGAGCCATAGGTTGTATGGCATTCTCCAGCCATAGTTTTTCCTCCTTTCAGATGAGGATCCAGTTTCTGAGTACTTGGGTCTCAAGAGCAGGAATGCTAAGCAGTCCTAAATACTTCAGCATCTTTTGTCATGTAAAATATATAACATAACTATATCTTTAAATTGTTATCATATTTCATATTCTTTAGGAGCTTGCCTGAAGCTACTAATTCAACAATCACATTTTGACTACTCTGCCTTTGGTGAGGATTAAAAACAGATCAGACCTCTATCCTTCTCTTATGATGATTGCCTGTATTTGGGTCAAAAGGGTCATCAATTACAAAAACTTATTTAGAAGGAAATGCTTAAAGATGCATTATGGATACGTTATCATTTTTAATACAAAGTTCTATTAAATTATAAAATAAAAAATTCAAGTTCCTTTTGAATTTTCAAATACTCAGGTAGATTGTTCATAAATATTCATATTAAAATACTCATTTGCCAAAACATACAAATACAAGTTCAAAATTGGTGTCTGCTCAAGCAAAGATTTAGCTTTTACTGACAGTATGTATAGATGTAACAGCTGTTCGAATTGGTAGTTATATATACACATGCACGCACACCAAGCAGAAGGAAATTACTAAAGTCTGCCAACTGGAGGACAGTGGAGCATCCATTTGGCAGATGTTTATTTCCTGTGCTGCTCACCAAACCATAGTTGGCATATACTGAATCTCTGCTGAGCTCTAGGGAATGTAATTTCAAAGAGCAGACTAAGAAGTGTGGGTAGTATTCAACAGCAGGCTATTTATAAGAAGGGTATCCTTCTGTGGGAGCCAGCAATATACTTCAGAGAAACAGATACATTTTTGTGGGCAAAATGCGGTACTTGATTCCAGAATACTTGCAGCTACTAGAACTCAATTTTGATAGTAATTTATATAAAAGCTGGGGAAAAAACAAAACAAAAAAACAACCAAACCCCAAACACAAACCCTTAAAAAAAAAAAAAGTACACAGTACACAAGTTACAACAGAGTTCATGTTTGAAAAGAGACAGGTCTAACTGTTAGTTTTGGAACTAGCTTCTGTACTTCCTCCACTCATCTACACTCTTCTTTTAAACCTCTAACAGTAAGTCCAGCTCTTCCATAGGTAGCCGCACTCTCAACTCTTTTTCAGTCATTAGATCAAGCGTCTCTTGCAGATGATCAGGGAAGTACTCTACTGCATCCATATAGAGTACCTACAATGAAAACGAGAACATTTTCTGTGCCATCTTTCTACCAGAGCAAGAAACATAGTTCTTTATACTATGTAGATATGCAAGCAACTCTTTAGCAAGAACATGAGAAATACCATATACTTCTCTAAAAGAATACCAACTGAATTTGTGCTTCTATAGTGACTGCAATATAAACATTTAAACAAGTCTTTTCCAACTCTTTCTAAATAATTTTATTCAAAAAGATAAAACACAGGTCAAGAGGTGCTCGAGCATCTGCAACATATACAGACATTACTTGAGGAGCTGCAGGTACTCCTGAATAATTTCTTACATTATTAACCAAATACATTTTTATTTGCCTATTTCTGCTACTGCCATACTCAGGACAAAACACTGTCTGACAGACATGTTCATTTCTTGATTACACAGAGAGGAATTCATTATTTCCTTCCCTCATTGAAAGTAACACCTTTCTGTTCTGAAATGCAAATAGCACTGACCACTATGTTTGTTTGCATCTCATTTGCAGAAAATCTTATAGTACTTCAGAAATTTCTCCTTTCATTTGCACAATACTTATTACCAAAGTCTACCTTTTTTTTTTTTTAAATACAAAACTTCACAAATGAAGAGTATAATGACAGATTTGTATTTTTCTATGCTTACCTTTGCCCAAGGACAGTTTTGAAGGGCTTTATAAAACAATCCTTTAGTTTTTTCTTTTTGTCCTAGTGAAGCCTGTGTGAGAAAAAAAATGTTCATATTTCAATGAAGCAACAGCTGAAATAATAAAACCATTATGTCTCAGAGACAAAGAAATTACAGCTGAAAAGCTTAGTGTTCTGCTGCTGACAAATCCTTATTAGTATATATTGTGGCAGCTATCTAATTTAACAGGTTGCATTGGTGACACTGGTTACACTCCTCAATGGAGCTGAAGAGATGTCTTTAAGGAGTTTCAGGGCTTTACTTGTAAGACAAGTAATAGAACAAAGACTAGCAGAACAAGTCTGTGAAGTATTTCAGTTAAAGTCAGTACCTTTGCCAATATTCAGACAATAATACAATGGGCAAGAGTGCAAATCATACATTTGATGTGCTACACATATACTACACAAGAGCATCTTTGGTACAGTGAAAGTGATAATACATTATTATTATGCACTGAAGAGATTACACACATACATTTTCTTACTCAGCAGAAGCTTATTAATGCTAAATTCACTTACATACAAAAATGGTTATGTCAAACTAGCATCTATCTGGAAGGCATTCAAACTTCTTCCCCCAAGTGGAAGGGACTTGTGGAGACCACCTGCTCCAACCCCTCCACTCAATGCACAGTCAGCAAAACCAGACTGTTGAGAAGCATGTCCACTTGGGTTTTGAGTATGTCCATGGATGGAGACTTCATAACCTCTAGACAGTGTTCCAGTGTTTCATCACCCTCACAATAAAAAAAAAAACCAACAAAACAAAAAACCCCCTACATTTAGATTTCAATTTGTGGCCATTGCCTCTTGTCCTGTCACTACGCAGCACCAAGAAGAGTCTGGCTCTGGACCTGGACAGGCCAACAGCAGAATATGGTGCATAAGTTACTCTTGATTTTGTATCATCTGCAAACTTGCTGACTGCATACTCTCTCATCATCCAGATCATTAATGAAGATGTTACAGGGCACTGGTTCCAGTATCAATCCCTGGGGTATAGCACTAGTGGCTGGCCTGCAGTAGGAGTTTGTACTGCTGATTACAACCCAATCCATGCTTCACCAGCTTGTCTATGAGGATGTTATGGGAGGCAGTGGAAAATGCTTGCCACAGCTGAGATAAAAAACAACCACTGCTGTCCTCTCATCCACTGAGCTAGTCATCTCATTGTAGAAAGGTTCCCAGATGGGATGATTTCATAAAAAAAAAAGATAGGTATTTAAGAGAAATATCTGTTTCAAAATCTGTATGAAAGCTTTGTGTTTAAAAACACTGAGAAGCTTTTGCCCCAACTACCAAATCAATAAAGATTGAGTATCTACACATACCCAAAGAAAAAGAGATATCCACAGAACTTATTACAATAATGGACAATCACAGCTTCTTCTGTATCTATAAATTTTAATGTTTCTAATTGATTTCCTTCTTTCAGCTATTACTGTAAAAGTATTATTTTCCTCCATCTTACTAGCATCTAATAAATATTCCTTCTTGTTCTTGTAGAAAAATGTATCTTCCATTGACTGAATCATTAGTGATAAAATACACACTGGGTGATTTTACTTTAGCATTTGTGCATACTGGAGTCTCAGTAATAGTTTCTGAAGAGTAACAGTAATTCAATTGTATGTTCCTAGATACAGAGTTGTATAAAATATTTACAAGCATGTATTTGTGTAGAAATTATCACAGTAATAGTGTCATACAAGAGATCTCAAACACAAAACAAGGGCCTCTCCTTCCCCTGCCGCCTCTATATTTCACAGCCTGCTAACTGCTGTTCCCCTCTGACAACTTATTACACCAGATGTGTTTTAATCTTCCATATTGTACTTCGGAGAAGCAAGAAAACAACCAAGATGTCGAAATCACCTATGTAAAGTTGACTTTATTTATGTACTTTCATGGTGAACTACAGAAGAAACAAATACTGCTTTTTGGTGTTATTCTGCAATGCCAGTTAGCTTTATATGCAGCTTTTAAGATGCAAAAAATATTGTGAAAATTCAAGGCAAGTTATAAAAGCTATAGCTATGTTTTCCCTGCCATGCATTTATTTTGCATGTGGACTGCACCTTGCTGGCAGATGTCATTGTGAGGTCACTCCTGGCAATCTTTGATTGATCACAGCAATTAGGAGAAATGCCCAAGGACTGAACAAAGTCAAACATCACTCCTATCTCTAAGACAGGCAAAAAGGAAATACAGGCTGGTCAACCTCACCTTGATCCCCAGGAAGGTGATGGAGCAGCTAAACCTAGAAATCACTTCCAGGCATATGAATAAAAAGAAAATCATCAGAAGCAGTCAGCATGAATTCACTGGAAGTCATACTTGACCAACTCGATAAACCGCTATGATGCAATGACTGGCCTGGTAGATGAGGGGAGGCAATGGACACAGACTGAAACACAAAGTTCTGTCTGAACATTAGGAAACATTTTTTTTTTCTTACTGTGAGGATGACTGTTCACTAGCATTGGTTGCCTGGAGAGAGTTATGGAGTCTCCATCCTTGGAGATATTCAAACATTATCTACACATTGTCATGGATAACAGGCTCTAGGCAGCCTTGTTTAAACAGTGGAGTTCAACAAGATGAACTTCAGAGGTCCCTTCCAACCTCAAACATTGTGATTCTCTGAAGTTACACAAAATCAGGATCTAGATTTGACTGAAATATCAAAGTCCATGTAATCTCTTTATAGAGCCCCAGAACAGGTCTAAACCACAAATACAAGTCATCTTTGCAGATCTTACTTACATAAAAATAATAAAATCCTAAATCCCTCCAATTTGCTTCCTAATGTCTTAAATTCTCCCCTGACCACTTACCTTTATACTGTAAGAGCAGGTGGAATCCATCTACTGACATGACATATTTCTTAGGTAAGATGGCAGTCACAATAATTTGTCTGCATCTGTATTAACATTACATTGTCAGAAGCTATTGCTCCTTCTAATCCATGTGAATTACATTTTCCTTATATTCCCAGCAATACGGAGCATTACAATTCAAATATATCACCTAATAAATCAGAGAGGTATAGCAGCACTTAGATTTTTGTGGGTTGTTTTTTCCCCACACATAGTGTTGTAGCTGTGTTCAAGAGAAATTCCAAATATGGTTAAAACAAAACAAAACTGATACTCTTCTTACCATAAAGTTCAAATACAGTCTCCACAGCAGTGGACAATGGGTACCATTTTCACTCTGAACCGCATGTTCAAATAGAGCTACAATCCGATTTGTCAACCCAGTTTCAGGAATAGTATAATGTATTTCACCAACATCTGCCCTGAAACAGAGGAAAAAAAGAAACTACAGTCCCTTAAACCCAAGCTAAAGGACCACATCCAGGTAAGAGAGGATAAAGATCAATGTACTGTTTCTGTTCACATAGCACTGTGTGTAGCCAGGTTTTTGCATTTCATGCTACAAACTCTGAATGTTCTAAACCAGATTTTTAATGCTAACCTGATCAACACATTTCTAAATAGGAAAATCAGTTAAAAACATTAAATGAGGTATTTTTGTGAAAATTCTTTTAGTATGTTGAAAAATTAACCCTGTCCAACTGGGGGAGGTAATTTCTCTTTGAGTACAACACTCCACTATCATATGATCTTAAAACATTTATCTTAATCTTCATTCAAGATCATTTATTATTCCAAGCCTGGCATAACAGCTCAAACCACATTTAAGTCTAGGTCAGCAAGCTGCCTTCTTGTGCCCAGGCAAGCCTGTTCAAATTACCCCTGTAACCTTCATACACTGGTCTTGGATCAAGGCCTAGATTACAGCTCCGTATCTCAGCTCCGATTACAAATTTTTCACACAGAGATTCAAATCCCCTAAGTTCCAGGCATAGCAAAAAAACAGGTATCTATTTTTCACTGAAGCACTGAATTCTATCTATAGCTGATACAGACTGGCTTATTTTTGATGCTTGAGCTTGAAAAAACAACCTGGAGCACTCATGGCAACATCACTTTTGTCTACATGGACTCTCTTAGCCTGCCAGATTGTTCCACTCACCTTTGCTCCTAACTTGCCTCTTTTTTCAAGGGTCTTTGAGGTCCTTTCCTCTCATCTTCATCTTTGCCATGAGGGAAAATGATGTAATTCTACTATGCATAGAGTCAGACGTTTGAAGCACTATACCTCATGCTGACTTAATATGCTACTGTTTTACCCTTCATGTTCATTTTTTTACGTGAATTCCATGCACAAGCAGAAATACAGAGCAGAGTAGGAAATAGCCACACATAGAACAAACGTTTTCTTAGTTTGTCAAAACACCATAAAACGCCAATTTTGTGCATGACTGACAGGCCATTTATCTCTCTATTGCAGTAGTTCATCTCGGCACTTGCAACACCCAACTTGTTCCTATACAAACATGACCTAAAGGAGAGGCTATCCTACCAGAGAACAATCTCAAAGAAAATGTCAGAGAAAATCATCATTCTGGAATTTTAACACCAGATTCCAGTAACAATAATGAAGACCTATCATAGTGTCAGTCTGTCTTAAAAGCAAATCAGATTACAGTCCTCGTTTACATTTGTTTGCTGTAGAATTCTTAGTTAGGATGACAGACACTGACAGCTCAGGAATGTTGCTATCATGTATAACAACAGCCTGTTGCCAGACTGGCAATCAAAGCAATGGCTGTGTCATCATTTTAAAGTATACTGGTAATTCTGTAATTTCATCAAGTGTGAATGTTGGAAGCTTACAGCTACGTAAAGCTGCCAGATAACATTTTCCTAGAAATCTCTGTTGCTATGTGCAGACACAAAAAACAAAGCTGTAAATGTTACTGGAGACACACAGGTAGCAGTGGACAGGCAGCTCCAAGCAACAGGTAGGCAACAGAGACTAAGCTTTAAGGAGAAACACACATCTCTGTTCCCCACATCTCCTACGCTTTCCTCCTTTCCCAGGAGCAAAAAAAATTGAGCCCAGAGCATACTGCAAATTCAGGAAATTTCCAGTCTTTTCTCCCTAGCAACAGCCCCATATGAAAACTAAAGTCCCAACTACTCACTATGGAAACAGATCTGTCACAACTATATTCTGTGATCCAGGAGTAAAGTAGGGCAGCAAGCTCAGCCAGAAACCAGAGCGTTAGGTCTGTATTACGCTCCTTATTCCTGTAGTACTAAAACATAGCAGTTTCTAACCTCACAGTGTCTACCTTGGCCATCTAAGGAGGCTCTTAGTTATTTAAAAATTACTTAAAGAAATGATCCTAACATCAAGATGGTATGCAAGTAATCAAACACAAAGCAACAGACAATCTGATCCATGAGAAAATACGAGAGAGTATGACCTAGGTCTTAAATTGTATTCATGATTCTGCCACTGAGTCACTGTTCAGTCTTGAACAAATAAACTTCCCTGGCTATAGCTTCTTCATCTGCAAATTGAGAACTAGGATAGCACTTTGTCTCCTCTGTTAAGTGATTAGACACATCAGGGAAAAAAAAGAGCATTATCATAAGGAGATGCAAGATATTACCTCTGGACATTCTCAGTGAGTTTTTTTCTCATCTGTTCTGCTTGGATTGCAAACAGCCATGGCTCTAAAGAGTTAGTAGACCTTGTGACACCATCGAAAAATCTTCGTGCTTTGCTGGCACTGTGAGACTTCCTTTGGATGTGGATATACGATCTCCAAAGAGACTGGTTGCTAGGATACCGTTTCAGAGCCTCTGTTAGTGCCTCTCGCAGAGGATTCAAAGGATAAACACTAATTTTCATGTGGAATCTGAGTAAATTTGTATGCAGCAGTGTGACAGCTTCAAGAGCAGTGGGAAAATTTTGAGTGCCAAAATTCCCTCCAGTATTTTCACATTTCTGTGGATCAAGTTTTTCTGAAGTCTGTGCATATATTAATACTGCAGCCTCAATCCCAACAGTCAAATACTGGAACAGTGCATAACAACCAACCAAATTAACCAGCTGGTTAGCATCACTGACCCGATCCTGATCAGAAACTGGTGTTTTACTTAAACAATCTTGCAATGCATGCTCGTATGTTTTACGAGCTTTCAAGACACTGACAGATAACACTTGTCCACTATAGGGCACATATGGTCCACTTTCAGCCAATTTGGTCAATATATGAACAGCACGTGACGTAACAGCTCCTTCTATACTTTCTAGTAGTTCCACTTCCAGCTGAGCATAAAGCAGACTGAGGCTGCAGAGCTGGGGATTCTTCAATCCTCCTGTCCCTCCTGCCGCACAAAGAGCTGTGTCAAATACCTTCCTGGCATCATTAATATTACCAAGCAACCATTCTAGGTAGGCATACAGTTTCCAGAGAGAAAGGTGGTTTCGGTTGTCAGGTGCTTTAAGGAGATTCTTGGCCAACTTTTTACTCTTCCTCCCTTGTGCTTTCAGCTTTTTCTTTTTTTTTGCTTGGAGACAGTGAACTACCTGCAGGGGAGAATAAACAGAACAAATTCTGAGAGGAGCAGGAGAAGAAAGTAAAGAAAAAACTCACTTTTTTTTCAGTTTCACTACTGTTTGTTTTCATATTGTTCCATGTTTCACCACCAGCTAGGTCTGATACTACCGAGTACTGTAAGTTATCACAACTGCCTTTTGACAGTTCCCTCCAACACAGCCAAATCAAACAGGCTTATCATTCTTAACTCCCGCCATTGCCATTAAGTAACAGCAAATGTCACTCTTTTAAAAGGCCAACTGCTTGAATAAAGAGCTGCTAACCTGCAATGGTTGAGAAAAAGAAAATAAATGATCCTGTGTGGCCAATTGGACTAGCACAATTAAACCTCCAAGTAGCTTTTCACAGAGGCAAATGTGCTGACAGATAAATCTGGAGGTTGGATGGGAAGATTACAGGGGACAGATATTCTGGTCAGGTAGTGCTTGGGTAGGAACGTCTCCATAAGGAGACACAATACTCAAGTGTTCCAAAGTGTTAGGAAGACAACCTGGACTCTTATCCTTCTGTGGTTATCTATTAGAGCAGTTTGACTTAAAACCATATGCAAGTGATAAGGTGGTATTTCCTTCAATAACACTACAAATGTGTAAGAAGCTGTAAATTTCTTGATAAGGTGCTCTTATTGGGGATTATGTACTTACTAGAATAGTTTGGTGCAAGCACCTGGCTGACTCACTGTGCCTGGTAAAAAATTACTTGCATCCATTCCTGTCTAGCATACAATGTATCATAAAATAACTAAATATTTTTTGCAATTTTGGGTAAATGTTACCTGCATGTACCTGTGTAACATGCATGGAAGAAAAGGGTTTGGTTGGGGTTTTTTTTTTACCCTTAGTACAATCATAACTGGCATTTCCTGGTTTTCACTTAATCCTACTAGACTTACTTTTCATCAATATTTACTTTTAATCAGTATAAATATTAATACACAAGAAAGTCACATATCATAAAAGTGATTATACGTAGATTCCTCATTACCTTAGATATTTCATAGTGTAACCAAAAAATGGACAGGTTACATTTTTCCTTTCCTGAAAATAGCAGGAATAGAACATGAAAAACATTCTGTATAAATTCCTCTCCTTCTTTACAGTGGCCTATGTGATGTCTCCCTCGTAGCATCGTGTCCATATGACCAATACTGTTGAATCCAGAAAGTGGAAAATCAACAGTAGTCAGTGGCTTTTCATCAGAAAGGACACTGTCAAAGATGTTACTTTCATCCATAGCTATATAAAAGTTGGAAGGGAAGAGTTGACTTGTACATGGAATTCCCAGGAATTGCAAAAATGAGTACACTAGTTGATGCTGAAGATCTGGATTAGAAAGCCGGAATAAAGATGGTCCAAGATCATCAAATAACACCTAAAAATTCCAAAATAAAAAAAGGATCCATTAGTTCATGCAATCAAATAAAATCAGCAAATCTATAACATGTAATTAAAAGAACAGTTTCAAGTCAAAAAAGACTTATAATTACTATTAAATGGTAACAGAATGTCATTCAAATTAAAATCAGACACGTTAAACAAGCAATGTATTCTTCCAGACTGTAAATTTGTTATCAAGAAATTTGTTTGCCCTTAAGCATCAAAAACCTCTGCAGACACTTACACAATGGAATGCAGCACAGCTGAGAGGGATCTCGGAGTAATAATAGATAGTAAAATGAAGATGAGTCAGCAGTGTGCCTCAGCAGCCAAGAGAGCCAACCGAATCCTGGGGTGCATCAAGCACTCCATCACTAGCTGAGCGAGAGAAGTGATAGTCCCGCTCTACTCAGCACTGGTGCGGCCTCACCTGGAGTATTGTGTGCAGCTCTGGGCTCCACAATACAAGAAGGACATTAACTTGCTGGAGAGTGTCCAGAGGAGGGCCACAAAGATGGTTAGGGGTTTGGAGGCAAAATCATAGAATCATAGAATGGCCAGGCTGGAAGGGATCCTAAAGATCATCTAGTTCCAACCTCCCCGNTGTCCTGTGCCTAAACAGGAGTTGGACTTGCTGATCCTTGTGGGTCCCTTCCAACTTGGGTTGTTCTATGATTCTATATTACTGCTTAGGCCATTTAACACATTTTTATTTGAAAATCAATGTCTGACTTGTCCTATCTCACACAAAAAAAATCCAACTATCTGATTTGAAAGTAACAAAACGTGTATTTTAATGCATGTGTCTTCTTAAATTCCTGTGATATTTCCAAATAGAGGTGAGAGAAATCACAGAACAGCAAAGACAGGTTATTTGCCTACAGCCCTTCCCAAAGTTTTCCATGAGCTTCCCATCAATTTCAGAATTCTCAGCACAAAACCTCAGGTAAATTTTGAATTCCATACAAAGAAAAGATTTTTTTCCAAATGAAGAAAAGGATTAATCCTTTAAAATATCCATTGAATTAAATGAATTCAAATGAAAGGACAATTCATCTTGTCATCTCCCCTTGTTTTATTACATGACAGCGACCTGTCTTTCTGGATCTTCACAATCCTCTTCAGTTTCCTTTTTGGTTTTGTCTGGCCTCCAAGGTAACCAATGCCTTGCTTCACGAGAATATTCAATATCCAGCCAAATATGCCACTTGGGGAGAGTTTTATCCTTTATTTCTTGATCCTCATCTATCTCTTCTTCTTCATCGTCATCATCTAAAACCAAAGACACATCCCCCAAACAAAAAATTTTTAAAGATACGTTAAGCCACCAAATCCAAAGGCCAGGCTCAAAATACCATTTAACTACTTAAATAATGTAAACAAATACAGTGCTAATAAAACAGACACAAGACAGAGGTGAAAATAGCCACATCACATTCTGGGTTTTGACACCAACTCTAAGACTAGGAGGTTTCCAAACTTTCTGAACCAATGAATCAGTATAAGCACTCATATGTTCTCACAGAACAGAAAACAAAACACTGATAGGCTGTGGACTACTTCTATTAACAACAGTTTGCAATCAACAGCCAAGAGTAAGACATCTTTTTGTGCAACTTAGGTTCTTTGCTTTACATCTGGACATACAAATGCACTCTACAAATACGTGCATAAAACATTTTGAGAAAACCACTCTAACTAAAAGGCAGTACTATAATCTTAAACACTGCAAACTAAGCTTGGCAATGTTGCTTTAAAGTACCTGTTATTTTCAATATTTTAATTAATGTGCAATTGAAATAACCAATGCAGTTAAACACAAACAAAAGGAACTGGTTAACCACATCACACTTCTACGATGATCTTTCTGGACTATTAGATACAACTATAGCATATTTTTCCTGTGACAGCGACACATTAATTCTGCACTGAAACTGATGAGCACCTTTAGGCTGAAGGAAAGCTTGTAGAGATTTTACAAGTATTTTTTCTTTCTCATCTTTGAGGAGGAGGAAAAAAAAAAGTCCTCAAAATTTACGGTTACCTGCACTATTTTTTTATTTTTTTTTATAAAAATCAGGCCATTTCTGTACCACCTCCAAATTCTTGATCCTCACATTTACCATTAACTAGGTGAAACACTCCCAGCTCCCAGTTCTTAAATTTCAGGTAAAAAACAGGTGGTGGCAAGATTTTTAGTGTCTCTGTATTTTTGGTGATCTATAGCCTCTCCTTTGGTCAGCAACTCCATGCAAAAGGACAGCACCTCCACGATCTAATCAAAGTCTGAAAAAAATTAGAGACTACACTTGCTCGCACCTGAACCTTTGGGCTTGACACATGAAGAGAAGTACTGATATATGCTGGACCTGCCCAAGACTGGCAGTGGTCCTTCTATAATCAGTCTTCTCAATTTGTGGGCAAAACCTCTACAGCCATCAGCAGTGGAACTAATCCAGGGACAAGGAAAGCACAAGTTAATTATTCAGTTCTTTTGTTTACTAAAAGCAGAGCCAAATTTGCATCATTAGAGTTGCTACAGCAGCAGAAGCAGCAAAAGCAGAGGCAGTTCACCTCTGGTCAGATGCATTCCAGCCCCCTGCTTCCCTTCACGATGTTTCTGTTTGAGAAATAGCCCTTGACATTAAGGGAAATGATGCAGACCAGAAGACAAAAGTGGGACTAAGCAGCAGGGAAGCATTTTTGGCATCCCTGCTCACCCAGAGGCACTCCAGTCAAGTAAAGATGCAACTCCTCCATTTTCTACACCACAAAGAGGAAAGTTTTTCTCCTATTTCTACTACGTATTTGCTACAAGAAATTGAAATCTGATTCTAGAAAGAGAACCATTAAGTCAGGAATTCTTGAGGCAACTATCATATCAACTATAATCCCACGTGGTCTACCAATATGGTGAAAGGTTAGCTTTTCCAGCACAGAGTGGAGGATATGCCTTCCTCCACCTTAATTCTCATCCCCAGGAAGGACAACAATGTTCCATAAACAATATATATAGAACACTTAGCACATGCTTTTCCCTGTGAAGTGTGATATACTTAACCTTAGTAAACATTTTTTAAAACTTGTATGTAAAAATATGAGAAGAAAACAGCTTGTATCATTCTAATCAAAATGTTTAGAAGAACGTGTTGAGACAGAACCAAACATACTGACATAGGCATACCAGACTTAAGAGTAATCCAGCCACCCTTTTCTTGTTGGTGCATCCATGCTTTCCAGCCTCTTGCTCCTTTTTCTCCAATTCGTGGTTCTCCACTATCCCAAAAGGGTTCAAAGAATTCTACCTGTTGTTTTGGGCAAGGGCAACAAAAGCAAAACACAGAGAAAAATAATTTTTACTGTTGTACAGATAATGCCTGGATCAACTTGGGCTTTCCAGATCCTACAATCATTTGCCTGGGTACAACTTCTGTATTTGAACACTTTGTTAGATGCTGCTTACAAATCAGCAGGAACAACTGAGTACTTAAACTATGCCTATGGCACAGCAGGACTGTCACCAGCTCTTCTCATGAACATAAAGATTGTTAAAAAGTATTAGACTTTAAAGAAAGTAAAATATTTTTGTGCCAACTCTCCTATACAGATCCTTCAACAATAAGGATCCAAAGTCCCCAAGACATGGCTTTCAGAAACCAAGTCTCCTCTCCCCTCCTCTCCTCCATGGAACCATAAACATATTCGGCTAATGGAATGATAACTCAGACAGTCATACATCTATGGTCACATCAAAATGCAAAAAAAGGACATAATTATGACTAGATTGGGGACAAAAGGCAAAGATCAGCAAGGCCTTTCATCTCTTAGGTTTCAGGGTGGTCAACAACTTCAGGGCACTTTCCAGTGACTTAGTAGTCCAAGGGTCTAGTCCTGACCTTGTCACTGCCTGTATGCTATCTGTCGTCTTTAGATTCATCAACTATTGCCCTGCTTTGTGCATACTTAGCTCTAATGACTGTCGCTTTCCTACTACATACTTCTGCCTTGGCTTGGACACTGAGATGTTAATACAGATATTAACAAAAAAAAAAAATCAAGCATCAACATATCAGAAAATGCAGAGCTTACAGCAATGCAAGAATCTAATTCTGCGCCTCTTGGATTTAATCTTTGCTCCAAGTGAGAAAGTGAACAGTGAAAACTGTATGGAAACAATTCAAGATTGAGTCATAATGCTTCTGTAAGAGGGCAGAATGCACAATCAACTGTAAAACTGGCTTTTTCCTATTTTCAGGAACTGTACTTTCCAATATAAAGACTGTCCCTTTAAATTGAGGTTCCTTTCCATCCTGCTTTAAGAGTTTTTAAACACTACAGGTAATCTTTCATTTTTCCAAATGACTGGAAGTGTAACTTGAGCTTTATCAGTGTAACTACACCAAATTTCCTATCCTGCGTGATAATTATGATTGAACTTGGAACATTTGAGTCTTTAGGAGGACACCACTATTATTTAAACTACAAGATTGTTCCATCGGTGGGTAAACAGCATTAATCTAGAGAGCAAAAAGATGCAGTCTTAGTAGTGGTTGCTGGGGAAGACGGTGAGGCAACAGAATAAAATTCAATTCCTGTCCTCTCCAGTAGCTCAGCTGCCTAAATAGTGCCCTTCCCTACCATTCGCTTAAAGGGAAGCAACTCCCAGCAATTCAGTTACTAGAGTGCACACCCAACATTACCCTGAGCAAATCAAAAGAGAAAGTGATTTACTACTTCAACAGAGTAAGCTGAATGGAATCTTAAGGATCAAGTAAAAGATACTTTAAAGCATGAAGGTGTTCCTAATGTAGCCATCAAAGAATTACTGAAACAACAGATAATGAAGAACCTAAGAAAGGTCTGCAAGAACTGTCTAGAACAGAAAGAGATTATAGGTTCTATCAGCTTTCTCCATCAACAATAACAAAACAACACCAGTTTGGGGGAAAAGAAGCAGGGGAAGTGCTAACTAGAAACAGATACTGCTCAGCTAGCTCATTTTTTTTCATCCGTAATTAGTAAAAAAGAAGACATGGAATGACTGGTTATCACACCTCCATAACATACAGCAGAAGCAGCTATTTGGCATGTAGTTCCAGAGGACCCAATTTTTCCACGGGGAGCATCACCTTGAAGCACCACAAAATACACTGCAATTCAAAACATTTCCCTATGTCCTTAAAAACTCAATGTTTTCCTGTTACAGCATTCTTTGTAATGCACAAGGACATACACCCATTTAAATGGAAATTGCTACCTGTCCCCTTGTTGGCAGATCTTTTACACTGTCAGGTTTAAAGAAGGTGAAGTCAATCAGAGCCTGAAACAAAGACACTGCTTTCTCAGAATGGCCAGCCTGTCTCAGAAAGTGGCACTGCTGAATAAATACAGCTGTAAAGAAAAGAAGATAAAATTTTAGTATTTCAAATAAATTGTTACAAAGAATTTTACTACAGCTCACAAATACACAAAAGATACATGAAGTGCTGTAGAGCATGATTGCTTTGGAACAGTATCAAAATCCAAAACACAGAATGTTACTAGCAAAAATGCATGTCAAAAATTGTTGTTGTTTAATTAGCTATAAGACCTCATACTCTGATTGTGCCAAAGAGATGATGTTTTATTCATACTGTATACATCCACTGTCCTTGTTGATTAATAAATGTTATATGCAATGATCCCAACTTCAGGTTATCGAACATCTGTCAGAGACCTCTGAAGATGTTGGGCATTATTATAGTTCACATAGTAAGTGACTACAACAAAAGTCCTTTTTGCCTTATTTTTGCCTGAGAGAGTTACACTGGTAGTATGCTGGTAATATACTATCTTCATGCCAACTGTCATTTCCATTTTCTTTTCCTTTTCATAAGAACCCAGACAAGAGAAGTCTGGTCTTTTGGTCAAAGTATTACTGCTTGAAATTAGAGCAAATCCTTTCCCTTGCTCTTCAACAAATTACTTCTGTAATCACTGCTGTATCCCTAACTACATACTGATCATCAACTTTCAGCTTAAAAAGGGAAGCAAAGTCCCAGTTTTTCTATTCATATATTTGCAATGAGAGTCTTAAATGAAAAAGCTGTAGAAATAAAAGGTGTGGACTCCTAGGCAGTCAAGGACATTTTAAAAAATATTCCATCACTCCAGAATACACTCAAGTCTTAAAACAGTGGCTGTTCAAAACCCAAATTGCTTTAAGTCAGAATCCTAACTGGCTTGCAAAAAAACCCCAAACCCATAAATCAAGACTGAAACATCATCGATAGTTTTGACAATGTAAACTGTTATTCAAAAACTACTGTTTCTTCACTAAATGCATTGGCTTTAGAGGGTTGGAATTAAGTAAAACATTTGTGTCTAGATACACACATGTAACAAGGCAAGTTAGCATCAATTGCTTCTACTTAGTATCTTATTTTTTAATACTAAGAAGCAACAAATTATTTACTCTTTTTACCCACATTCAGATTTGCATCAGATGTGTGCACATAAAAATTTGCATTCAGCTAGAACACACAAACTAGCCATTTTATGCAGTTTTCCTGCAAAGTCAACAATTGTTTCTGGCAACAAAGACACTGACGTTTCTGAAGATATTTAAACAACAGAAAGTATGTTTAAGTATATAACAGGATCTTCCAAAGTATTTTAATCAATATAGGTACTGTGTCCAACTGACACTGAAAAAGTTCTCTCTTCCTAGTCTCTCAGCTTCATACAGAAGAACTTTGATTAAAATAGTGTGAATGTAGAGAATATCTCATCAGAAGTTGCTGCCAAACAGGAGCCAAAAATAAATTATAGCATAAGATTTTCTGCCTGGTAAAAAGGAAGAAGATATTTGAAGAGATGCAAGAACTAGCATTTTCTTTGTGATAAAAACTGAAAACAGCATGAATACATACTTAATTCAGTCCACGATGCTAAGACACTTCTGCAGCTGAACTGACCTAGAAGATAAGGAGGTTTCTCCCCAACCATCAAGTATAACTTGAAAAACAGGATTCCCTTTCTACAGCAAAATTTGAGAATGCTTACCTTCCTCTGCTTCCTATTAACAGTGCCTAGCAAATGTAAAATATTATGAATTATCTAAAAATTTAAGTAAAAAATTAATCTATAATTTTAAATTAATTTTTACCTGCTTTTTTAGATTTCATGTTTTATAAAAAACACCTGTTTCCAAGCAGATAGCACTGTATACTGAGTTGAACACTAGATGGCACAGTCCACCACTATGTAAAATTAGCTCTTATACTTTGTCATTAGTAAAGGTCAAAGGCTGAAAATACAAGCCTACTTACACCTGCACTGCTAATCGCCTCATAATTAATTTCCGAAACTCTTTGTATATTTATCTTAACAAACAATTTGGTAATTTTTGAAATGAGTACACTGAAATTCAAATTCAAACCAAGAATTGATATTAAGTCACAACAACAACAACAAAAAAAAAAAATCGAAAAAAAAAAAATCAATCTCAGATCAAGAAGTTTCCCACTGGAAATTTCACCATGCCTATCATTTTAATTCCAGAGGGAAAAGAAACAAAAATCAAACCAAAACTCTCCACAGTGTTCATTAAAGAAAAAAATTCACTTAATCACTATAGTCTTATATGGAACAAGACATTAACAGTAGAACAGAAACACAAAGTTGAGTTCATTTTCATTTTTACCTATCTATATGTAATGCCAGCAAACAAGTGTTTTGAAACATGTCAATCTAATACATTTAACTAAGTTAAAGGAACTCCATTAAAAAAAAACCTAAATTTCTCAAATGCTGTTTGTCAGCTGCTATAACAAGTCAAATATGATCTATGCAGGGAAACAAAATGAATTTTTCCTGTTTGAAAAAAAAGATGCTGAATAAAACATTTATCCTGAAAATCATTCCTTTTGTTTAGTGTACAATGTGACAGTAGTGTTAGAAACCAGAGAGAGCAGAAACAATTTGAAGCTATCAGGCTATACAAGATCCACCTGCCACAGCACAGGATTTCTCCTTCACAGCACTTTTTCCAGTCCTTGATCCAAGATGAATCAACCAAAGACGATCTGATCACCTTAAACTAATTTGTAACTCAGCATCTCAGCTGACAAGTCCAGACTGGGTATTGTATAACAGAGAGCATCATTGCTCAAACAGCAGTTACACGACTTGGGATAAAAATAGAGGTTCCTTGGACCTCTTCATGCCACACATGAAGAAATGGGGACGGCTTTATGATACTCTCTTCTAGATTTAAAACAAATTTTAAAAGGAAACAAAAAACACAAACATATTCATGGTTACACTAATATTTCCTTCCCCTCAGCATATTCATAGATTAATAATCACAATGATTCCCTGGGTAGAGAAGAAAAATTGAAATGGGACAAGTTAAGTTATTTAGCTCCAAATAAATTTAAAGCCCATGCTAGAACCGAGCATCAACTTGTTTCTTCCCTGGATCCAGTCCATTATTCTAACCACATGACTATATTAAATTATAAGTGGTAGATATATGCATACAATAAATACAAAAGGCACTATCACAAGGTATTACAGTTTAGAATTTTCTATCTACAAACTGGGAGGCTCAAGAAAATTTCACATCAGACCTCCCATGTCTCTTCTGTCTTCTGAATTAACTATAAGACTTTTGAACAAGATATGATTTTTTTCTTCCACAAGCCAACTCTTTTTTTTTTTAATATGTATTTTTCAAAAAGCACATCTCAGCTGTTGGATGCAAATCTCCAGCCTTGACATGTGCACTGTAAACTGCTCAGCACATTCTACTTTACTGGATGTTATATCACAAACTCTCCTGGGGAAGAAAAGCATCTGCCATATCCATATTTAAGTGGAATATCTGCTTTAATTCTCAGCTAAGAAATAAGGATGCCAAGCTTTTTGAAAAGAACAAAAACTTCCTGTGATAAATAGGAAAGTCTATGCTTATACAGAATGTAATCAATGCCTATAAAGACCATTCTGATTGTAACGTGACATAGAAAGAACCTTACCTAGCATAGCTTCTTCTGTGCCTGGCAGTAGAGGATGAGATACCATGCTACCATCCCGTACAGCTGCCAATGTAGTCAAACATTTTCCATAAAGACTATTGATTTTTGAAACTGAAAATGTAGTGAACTGACTTTGACAGAACAGGAGATATTTCTTCCACAGCTCTGGATTATTGGGATGTAAGAAAATTAGCTTTTGCCACTCTTTAATCAAAGCTGGTGGTTCCCAGAATTCTGCGCAAAGCTTCAGTCTGGCGAGTTTCAGATCAACATTACTAGGATTGCTTTCAATTGCCCTCTCTAAAATAGCCAGCTTCTTTTCTAAGATTAACTTCAGTGATTTTCTTCTTACTTCCTGCTCTCCCTTACTTGCATAAGGGCTAGGTCCTCTCATTAATTCATCCTTGAAACAAAAAGAAAAGTCATTACAATATTAGGAAGAATCATCACTAGAATCAGAAGAAGAATGCTGACATTTAAGATGCATTAACAACTCATTCTTCACCAACAGAAGACATACAGTTCTAAACAAATGAAACTGCAATATAGTGTTCATATGTTTATTACTTATAATAAGCAACCAGGTCTGTCAGAACACATACCTGAAAAGAAACAAATTCCATCCAAGCATTAATATCTCTTGGGTTTTCTCTGACTTTCTTGTTATGTTCTTCCACTTTTGTCATGAGAATGGAGTTCATGTTTATCCCAGGCTCTTCAATTGTTGCCTGCTTTTTTTCAGGTTCGTGATCTGCACTCTTGCACCCTTTCCCTTGTAGCCACTCTGTAGTTGATGGATCATAAATTCCAAGAGGATTTACCTCCGTTGTGTCAGTTTCCACTTGAAAAACTGGTATAAAAGCAGCTGCTTCAGATGGAGAACTTTTATTGCAAACAGGCATCCCATCTGTGTTCAGGATCTTCACATTGTTCTTTGTGAAGTAGCGCTCAGGTCGCCTCTGTAGCTGCTTCTTTTTTGATGCAGAACTGTCCCAAGTTATACACTGTTTCTTTGCATCTATGCCAAGACAAGACTCTCCTCTCCTTTTATATCTTAGAAGGAAAAATACAATTAAACATTTTCTAAAATACACATTAAACAAGATTTGAGAGAAAGCACAGGAGTACTTTAATTCAAACTGACCTAAAAAATATATGCATTGACCTTCAAAAGTTTAAGATCTTGGTAACTTTTCCCTCACTTAAGATTTCAACTTATATATTTTTTCAGAGTACATATAGTAAACAGTTTTCTTTGAGAACATCAAGAACTAAGTGTATATACATAATGCATGAGCCCGGTGTAGGCTTCCTGAAAGAGGCTTCCCTGTTAACATGGGAAAATGTTCTGAAGAGTCATCATAGTACCAGTAACCCACTAAGGATGTCGAACATGCAATTTCAACTGCTTCATCTGAAGTGTAGGAATATAGAACATAAGATATCCTCTGGTACAATGTCTGGGTGATCTAACACAGTATCAGTTTGCTAAGAAAATACCTGTATGTTTTTTTGCAAGGATACCAAATTACTCAACCTCTTGTCAAATCTAGTATGAAATAATCAGTACCTTCATTTCCCTTTCAGATACAGAAACAGAGTAACAGACATAAAAAAGGGCACTCACCCAAAGATTATCTGTAACAGAACCTGGGATTTCTGACCTCAAAACTATGCTTTTGAATCTGCCTCATGCTGCCACCTCCAGATGGCAGACTTACAAGCTCACATGCCTGCAGTCTACTACACAGAGAATGTTTTCAGAAAAAATTAGAATCATGCACTTTATTCCTATTATTTCATGACATCTATTACCTTTTAAAATATTTATGCCTAATGGAAAGTCAAAATTTGAAATAGACTATTCAGTTATCTTATTTTCTCATCTTCTACATAAAAATTTCACAGTCTCAAGTTAATGACGCTTGAGATACTGACTCTGTGATAGTTTGAATACCAACAAAACCCAACATAGCTGTACCTTGCTATATCCCCTTGATAAAGGGACTTGTAGGCCCAGTTTGCAGGGTCTGGTTTCTTGTCTATTCTGAAGGTTTCTGCTGTGAAAGCCTGGATATCATCAAGCCAAACAAAGCGATTGCTGGTAGGATTTGCTGTTTTCTTATCTAGACTGCAGAAAAGGAAAAGTATATTCTCAGCATTTGTGCACATATTCAGCACTTACAAAACCCAGTCACGGTACATGATCTGTTATTGCAAATTCAGTCACATGCTTGGAAAAAACCAACTAGAAATACACTAATACAACCATGAGAACAAAACACAAATGCTCCTTCCACTTCCAAAACTTTGGCTTACAATTATGAAAGGTAATAATCACATCTAACCAATCAATTGCTTGGCAAACTATAATCTAAAAGCCATATTACTACTTCTAAAATATTACTACTTCTAAAATATTACTACTTCTAAAATCTACTTTCATCTTAGAAAGATGCTACAATCAGAAAAAGAGGATAATCTGTAAGAAATGATGTTGATTAGCTGTAATTAGACCCGTGCATTTGATACAACAGTGTACAAAGTGGTTTGTGGGTTACAGTTATACAAGTGAACTTGTGTAAATTGCCATATGACCCTGAGCTGGAGACAACTATGAACTTCCAATGTCAATTCATGTTATAAATATGTACCTTAGTAAATGAGTTTTATACTCTTGAGAAACTTTCTAAAATTTCACAAGACCTATCTCATTGTGGGCAATTTTGTGGTTCACGTTTCAAAAACAGTCTCCTGGAAAATCAGCATTCTCTCAGTATCAACAACTTATGGAAAGAAGCAAAAATAGACACCCTGAAAGAACTTCAGCCTTTCCATTTAAGCAATGCACTGACTAGCTGGCCCAGTCTAGTAAACAGCTAACAAACCAGGTTCAGCACCTAAGTCCACCCAACCCAGACACTCTTCCAGCAAAGACAAAAGCGACTGGGTAGAGTAGAATGGTCTTAGCATCCCAGTGACTTTTTGTTGTACTTCCTCACAAGCCAAGTAAGCCTTAGCTACAACAAGCCAACAACAGAGCCTTCATAAGTGAGGAGGCAAGTGTGGTTAAGGGCATCAGACAGTACCTCCAAAACCACTGCCCTTCTCCCAAATGGAAACAATCTTAAGATCCCTTGACACAGACACATGCCCACAAGACTCTGCTCTTAGCTCCTGAATAATCTGCCCAGGGAAAAGGAGTAAATTGATGGAAAGTCAAAGACTTCCTGGACTACAGTCAGCTGTAACAACAATTCCTCAATATCACCAAATCCTCACTCTGTCCCCAGAAGGAGATGCAATGCTGTGAATTACAGCCATAGCTGCTGATGCTAAAGAAAAATGGGAACTAGGAAATCAGAGAGGCAAAATGGCTGCTTGAACTATCAACATGATGAAAAACAGGGCAAGGTGACTTACACAGCCAGTTAGATTGGATCACTGATTGAAATGATCAAAAGCCAACAGACTGAGTAAAGCACAGCTCAGTATGTCAAATTTGAATACTCAGTGCATTCTCAGAACATCTTTTACTGCTTAAAGATAATGCTAGTCACTACATACCTATTTTCTTGTTCCATAAAAAATGACACCTCCACTAATTATATAGTACTTTACAGGTCCTTGAATTAGTAAAAAATTTCCAGCACAACAATTTCAGCTGTTCAAATACCCATCTAGAGCTACCATAAGCAAGAAGTACAAAGCAAACAGCACAGAGCAATAAATGGCTGGACATAAAAGAAAAATGTTAAATGGCACAACAAACTTGTTGTAATATGAAAAAAAGGAAATGTTAATTCTGTGATAAGGAAATTATATCACAAGGCAAACACAGATGTATATTAAGACTTTTGTACTAATTAAGGATAATGTTTAATGCAATCTCTCTCCAAACTCTCCCAAAAGAAAATCAATTAAAGGAAACAAGATGCTCATAGAAACTCAGCATAAATCTCTACATGTCTTAAAACATATTTCATTGCTATTACCATGCTCTGTTCTGCAGAACAGTACTTCACAGTGTATTTCAGTCACAGATATGATGAAAGAAGTGGTCCTAATTCTATTTTCATTGCTCTAAATGCAGGTTTAGGCATATACAGCTTCAAAAAAAAATAAGGGTACCAGACCTAAGAATTTCATTCATAAAGTTGGAGACAAGTACAAGAACACAATGATTCTACATCTTGCATAATATTAATAAACACATACTTTGCTGCTGTTTCCTTTTTGTGATTTCTGTCACTTCCTGTGGCTTTGTCCTTGACGTGTTTAGTGTCCAGGTCTGATTCACTGCTGCTGGAGTCCCCTTTGGTTTTCTTTTTTGTCTTCTTAGAGAGGTGATGCTTTTTCCTTTTCTTTTTCCTTTTCTTACTTGACTGTTTCAGACTCTCATCTGTATCACTTTCCCCTGACAACTCCGATCTTGAAGGAGTCCTGCTTGGAAGCAAATATATCTATCTAAGTAGTAAAACTTAAAAGAAATACCACCACAAGGAATTTCAGAATCATTTTACCCTTTACTTTTATTCTCTCTATATTTTTGGAGAGGAGAGTTAGCAGCAGCATATGAAATGAAAGTGATACAAATCTGCATTAAATAACTATATTTTTCAGCTGTTGGAATTACTGACATCCAGTCTTCAATCTTTAGTTATTAAAGGCATTTTCATGTGTGATCTTTATAAATATCCTTCTGTTATAATCACCAAATTGAAGAGCATGACCAAGCTGATAAAATTTCCTAACTTTGCTAAGACAACTTAGGTCATGTTAGAAAGACGAAAAATGTTTCAGGGTGAGCTGCAAGTCTGCACTTCCCCCCCCCCCTTGTTTCATAATAATTTGCATAAGAAATACAAATCATACTTTCAAAATAATTTCCAGATTAGAAATTCTAATCTCACCAATCAGGGGAACAATTTTTGATGACTTGAATTAATGTTATCATAGAATATAATGTAGTAACAAACATTACATGCAACAGACAATTAACTTATTGAGAGATCACACAAAGGATTGACAGTTTTAGCAAAACACGTCATTGTATACGCTACATATACTCCCATACTTAATAAGCAACTGGAATAATGGAGGTCTTCTCTAACCCTTAAAGCAGCAGCTCTTTTAAAATAGTTTTTTCTAGAATTTTTCAATAAAATAAAGGAGTGACAAGTCTCAGAATTTCTAGTATGTCAACAAGAAAACACAGTGTTTCAGAAACAAGGCACCTCAAAAAAACGCCAACCGCATAGAATTTATTTAAGGGCACTAAAAATAAAGAAGCCATAGGAGAACCATCAGCAGGCCTTTAAAATACACACTCTCCAAACCAAAATCCACCAACTACGTTGCAGTAATTAGTTTTTCTTGAACTGAGAATGCACTTGAATAAAAGGCAAAAAGATCAAGCATTTATCTGTACACTATTTTTTGACAAATTAGTTTTCTAAGATTAATTAGAATGACATAGTTAACCCATCACATTTATTTGAATGGTAGTTTTTAAATTCCTTAGGTTTATGACATTAGTCCTGAAAATATCTGAAGACATAAGCAGAATATATGACCAATAAACAGAACAGTGACTGCATTTCAATCATACAATACACGTAAATGTAAGAATGAATATACAAAAAGATGTATTCAGGTGTGATCATTATAATAAGATATTCTCTATTACTACCACCACCAGTCATCATGAATACAGAAGCGTGTATCAAATTAAAAGTGACTGATTTTGAACTTGGCAACTGCAACTTGATTCCATTAATTATTAACTGATAGTTATAGTATAGATACGCTATGTATGGCAACTCTTCAAAATATTAGAACTAGTTTTTTAGCAAAAGTGGCTGCTTAAAGTTCATTTTTGTAAAAGAGTATCATCACCCACTTCAGTGATCAGCAGGTTCTACACAACTGCACAATTTGATATGTGTAACATTTCATTAATTTGCATCTTCAACTAGTTTTTACCAAGTGAAAAACTCGACTGTGAAATGGCTGATAGAACTGGTTTTCACAGAGAAATCACAAAGATGACGCTTAATCTTTACATTATTTCAAGGGTCACTTAGGACATTCAAAAGCTAATGAAGAATCATGATCACTCAGTTCCCTCTCCATTCTGAAATAACAATGATTTAAATGCAGATGTGAGAAAAAGAAAATGGGAATGTAATTGAGAAAGTATAATTTCTCATTATTTTAAGTTAAAGGATACAGAAGCTGTAGAGGGACTTGGACAGGCTGGGTCGATGGGCTGAGGCCAATGGCATGAAATTTAACAAAGCCAAGTGCAGAGTCTTACACTTTGGCCACAATAACCCCATGCAGCTTTACAGGCTAGGAAATGAGTGGCTGGAGCGCGGCCCGGCCGAGAGGGACCTGGGAGTACTGGCTGACAACCAGCTGAACATGAGCCAGCAGTGTGCCCAGGCGGCATGGAGGGACAATGGCATCTTGGCCTGTACCAAGAATAGTGTGGCCAGCAGGACTAGGAATGTAATTCTCCCCCTGTACTCTGCACTGGTGAGGCCTCACCTTGAGTACTGTGTGCAGTTTTGGGCCCCTCACTTTAAGAAAGATATTGAGGTGCTGGAGCAGGTCCAGAGGAGAGCAACGAGACTGGTGAAGGGGCTGGAGGGAAAGTTGTATGAGGAGAGGCTTAGGGAGCTGGGGCTGTTCAGCTTGGAGAAGAGGAGACTCTGGGGGGACCTTATCTCTCTCTACAACTACCTGAAAGGAAGTTGTAGTCAGGTAGGGGTTGGGCTTTTCTCCCTGGCAACTAGTGACAGGACAACAGGGCATGGCCTTGAACTGCAACAAGGGAGGTTTAGGCTGGACATTAGGAAGCACTTCCTCACGCAGAGGGTAACTGGGCACTGGAATAGACTGCCCAGGGGGGTGGTAGAGTTACCAACCCTGGAGGTGTTTAAGAAGAGATTGAACGTGGCACTTAGTGGCATGGTTTAGTTGATGCCATATTGTTGGGTCATAGGCTGGACTTGATGATCCTGGGGATCTTTTCCAGCCTTGGTGACTCTGTGATATATGACTTTTATACATGACTCAGTTCAGGCCTTTCTAAATACTGAACAGTGGAATGAGAAGCAACCCTAGAAGCTCCTTATTTTGGTCTCACATAACAAGAGATAGGCAGGACAAAAGAGAGAGGCTCTTTTAAATGACACTGAAGTATATTCTACCTTATTAGTGGTGATTTTCCAGGTTTGAGATTTGCAACTTCTGTAGTACGCTGGTGCAGTAATAGTGCATCTTCCGTAGAAAAGCTTGGGTTACTAAGCCAGTCCAACTCTGCAGGTAAAAAAAAGTGTGAGATCAATCCAAATTACCTTGCTTTGCTTTTTGAAGTTGAGGATTAAGCTAGTCAGGAGAAAGCTACATTCACAGCAAATGTCACTGAGTCATGTGTAATAACTCAGCATATCAGAAAGCAGTCCATGAAACTTCCATGAGGTAAAATATTTGAGCCGTAATCTTGCCCTGACATCAATCTATGCTTTAAAAAACCCACTATATAATAATACTTTAATTCATACTGAAAGCAGATAATACATTTCATACACTGATACACAGTTTTCAAAAAACCCAAATCTGTCCAATATTAAGTTTTACCTGTAAAAACTCTATGTTTATATATTTACATACTGTATATGTTATACATGCAAAATTATATAAGATCATCTTATTTATCTTCATATATTTCACTTTCTGTATTTACTCTAATTATTGAAGAGTAAAATTAAAAAAATTGCAAAAAGGCATAATTAAATGGAAGGTATAGTTAATACATGTAATACAACTTACAAAAATGTACTTTACTCACTGTATGGAAAATATTTTTAACACAATTTTATTGATAGGAACATTCATTACTTACAAGAATATTCAAGTGTTTAATACAAGGTCAAAATGCATCACTGGATTCTCAGTTCTCTAACCACCAACATACCATTAGACTTTTAAATAGTGCAAAAAACAGTTAATTAATATTCATTTTGATATATGAGTCAGCATTAAGCACTTCGCATCTAGACTTCAGCCACCTCAGTCACTGGATAAGATTAGGTATTGACAGGATGCGGAGGGGGGAACTCTTTGCCATAATTTACTGATATTAACGTCTCTATAGCAATCTTCATAGACATTTCATTTCTAGAGTTCTTTCAAATACGTGAAATTTTCCAACATATTAAACAAGTGCTATTTCACATAAGCAAAGAATTTAACAGCAGCCTCTCTGGTGTCAGATCATATTAGACGGCAACAACAAAAGGAACAAATTTGGTCTCCCTGTATGTTCTCCATGACCTTTACAACTACTTTTGCCCTGATGTTCTTCCTATTGTACCCTTGTCTGTGTTCTTTTCACTACAGTAACCTCTAATCCTTAAGCAGTGTGAACTCATTGTCTGCCAAACCATATCGCTCTCCTCCTTCTCAAGTATTTCTTTCAGAAACAGCTCTTCATACCAAAATTCATTCTTCTCTCTCATGTTCCAAAATTGATGTCCACAAAAGGATTTAAAATAGAGCAGATTGCAAAATGGTTTAAGTTAAACTCATCAAGAAGTACGTACAATCAACCAAAATTCCAGTTCCTGTTTCCCAAAAGGCTGCCTCTGCTACCAAAGGCTCAATGGGGGAGGGTCATCTTCCCTCGTTCGTCTTGAGCCTCCAACTCTGTGCAGAGAAGAACCCACAATTGGTGGCACTGTCAGGACCAAAGCACGCTTCTCAGAAGTGCCCCAACCAACATGTTGCAGAACACTGCCATGCACATTTCCCAGCTCACCAAAACATAGGATGAACATTGCAAAATAAAAATTCAGCTGTATAATATATATTCATATTATTGTAATTTTCTGCCCGGCAACAAGAATCACCAAACCTAAGACAAATACACTACCCTACTTTACTGCAAAACATGAGATTCCCTCCCCCTTTCCAGGAAAATATTTAAGATACATTAATGTAAAATCAGAAAAAAATCGAAATCTTAAAACCATGATCCTTACTTGCCCATTTAAAATACAATAGAAATCTACTATTTAATTTAAATTAATCCACTTTGGCACAAGTGCCTTAATTTTAAATGTCTGTGATTCTAAAACTGTGAAGCTATCACAAAGCATTCTTCCAAAACCTTTAGTGCATTTAAAGGAGAAAGATTTATGCTGGATAAGATCCAATGCAACATTTCACTCAATATAATTATTCCCCCTACTGGGGAACAAAGTGTTATGCAACAGTAAGTTAATTTCTTATTTTAATTCTGCAAGAGATGTATTAAGAATCAAACTAAAATCCAAACTACTTCTTAAAAGAAATGTATTTAATATTTTCCATGAAATACCAAAATGTTTCTCATGGATATTTCTAAATTTTCAGACTTTTAACTGCATAATCAAATTGGAGTTAATAATTCAATATATATCACATGGCATGCTGAGTGCTGCTTTATACCTGAGATTTTTGAGGGGTATTTAATAATAGTTTAAAACATAAGCCTTTTATTTATTTACAGATATAGAGGAGACATATAATTCCCTCAAAAAAGAAACCACCTTTGTTTTGATTTGTGTTGTATTATCTAGATCCACCTAACAAAACAGAAATGTAATGGTTGGCAGAGTCTTTAGTGTAAAGGGGTACCACATAACAGCACAAACCTTTAAATTATTAGCCAGACAGATCTCATTAAAATCAACATATCTGTTCCAAAGATTTACAAAACGTATGCATTTGTCTTTGACCAGATCTCCAATAACATACCTCAGGCATGATAATATTCTCTGTAGCCTCTGAGCTTCTCATCTGTTTAATAAATAGTTTCACTTTGTAACGTGTAATAAATCACTTATTAGCATTATTATTGTTGGAGATGTTTATTGTGAGGTAGTTTGGTACTAATTCCAAAAGAATTACGGTTCAAAAGTCACTTAAGATAATATTAACACTGAAACTCATGACACTAAATAAAACACTGGGTTACATTTTTAAAGTAAGCTCAATGGCAGAACCACAGAATCGTTTGGGCTGGAAGTGACCTCTGGAGGCCATGTAGTCCAACCCCCCTGCAGTGGGCAAGGACATCCCCAACTAGATCAGGTTGCCCAGAGCCTTGTCAAGCCTCGCCTTGAATACCTCCAGGGATGGGGCCTCAACCACCTCCCTGGGCAACCTGTTCCAGTATTCCACCACCCTCATGGTGAGAAACTTTTTTCTAGTATCAAATCTAAATCTACTCNTCACCCACCTCTCCAGCTTGTCCAGAATGATGTTAAATAATCTGCATTCAGTCATATGGACTTGTTGAAGACAAAATTCAGAATTGAAGACTTAGAATATTCAGTCCATTAGGAAAAAAGTCTAAGATATTTAAGATCTTGATTTAAGGTCTTTTTAAATGGTGCGTGCATCAAAACAGACTTTTTATAAATTTCAAGAGCATAATATTAGGTCCTCCAGAGATTAATGCAGATGATGCATTTCAAAATATTATTAATCACTTTAAAGACTTTAGATGCAGACCAGCCCAAACTAGGAAAAAAATGTTTGCAAGAACAAGTAGTATGCTAAATTTTATAACCTTGAGCCTTATGGCACTACAGTGCCAAATAACATCCAAATGGAGATACACTTCCCTAGAAGCACTTAAGAGCTTCAGTCTTAGAAGCTGAAAAACAGAAAGCAACTGATACATTTATTTTTAAAATGGCATTATTGATCACATTGACAAAATTAGGAAAATAAGCAAAGAAAGCAGTAAAGCTACAGATTTTTAGAAGACACAATAAAACATGGGGCTGATCAACCATATAAATTTTCCTGAGGCACAAAACACAATTTAAACAAAAGGTTACATCTAAATTGGCAGAAGCAGTTATCTTTATATTACTCTGTTTAAAAGGCTGTTCTAAGACCAGAACCACATTCTTAAACAAAGAGTTACCAAATTTTCATTCCACTCATCCTCCCAGCAAATTAATCCTGCATCTCACAAAAGGATGAATCCTGGATTTCCAAGTTGTGTCCTCCATTCTTTATACTCCTCAATATTGCCACAGTTTCAGGAATTGTCGGGGTTCTCTAGACCCTTCTACAGTACTTTACCACATCCCTTAATTATTGGCTGGGCAGGAGGCAGCCTGTGCTGTGTCAGATTGTGATCTCTGACAATGTTTATTAGTTGGCTAATGTACAGATGCTCATTGCCAAGTCCATCTATCCTGGTAACAGTTCAATTCACCTTACAGCCTCTCTCATAGCGGCAGCACTTTATCTAGATTTATCTTTCCTAAGCAAATATAGATTTTCACAGACCTTCTCTACTATTGCCATTTCTTTCTCCCATGACAACAAATTTGACTGAGAGAGTTAAAACTCCTGAGGAGGAAGAGAGATACTGAGGAGTGAAGTCTGGCAAACAGATGCACAGCAAGCATGCATAAGATCAACTACCATAGCGATTTTGCCTTAAATATAGCAAAATAATGTCTATTACCACCATTAACTAGTAAAACCAAAATTTCCAAGATGTCATTTTAACTTTACCTGAAATTACCTGTCCTTCCTTTACAGGTGTGAAATCACTCACTAACTTGGTGCAACATGATTACAACAGCGAGCACAAGCAAAGTAAGGTTTATTTTATTTTAAATTATTTTGAGGCCTACTCACTTTAAGAAATGCAGTCATTGGTTGTACCTGAGCAGGTGACATCAAATTGCATTTTTAAAGCACCAAAGAATCACACTACAAGACGAACCCCTGCAGCACAGCCAATATGCCTCTTTGGATACACCTGGGAAATGTTTAGAATTCTCCAACTACAGTATTTTCTGAACAATTTAATCTAACTGACCTAATACTCTGGAAAGAACTGAATAATTGTTTCCATTACACAACATGCAAGTCCAAACCTCCTTGTAAATAATCTCCAGTAAATCAGTTAGCTGGATAAAAGCATTTCAAACATCAAAATGCATTCCAAACTTTTAAACTCTAACTTTTCAATTTTTTGTTATTTTTTCTTGTCAGATACCTAAAATGTTTCAGCCTGGAGAAGAGAAGACTTCGGGGGGACCTACTAGTGACTTTCCGGTACCTAAAGGGAACTTACAAGAAGGCTGGAGAGGGCCTGTTTACGAAGGCCTGGAGTGAAAGGACAAGGGCAATGGTTTTAAATTGGAGAGGAGTAGATTTAAACTGGACATTAGAAAGAAGTTCCTCACCACAAGGGTGGTGGAACACTGGAACAGGTTGCCCAGGGAGGTGGTTGGGGCCCCATCCCTGGAGGCATTCAAGGCGAGGCTTGCCAGGGCTCTGGGCAACCTGATCTAGTTGGGGATGTTCCTGCCCACTGCCAGGGGGTTGGACTAGATGAGCTCCAGAGGTCCCTTCCAACCCAAACCATTCTATGATTCTATAATGTTAATCATTTTCGCAGACTAGATTTACATTCTCAAAGAATATAAAGACTAAAAGACATAAAAGACTGCTTTTGTGATAATATGCACATACTTGTTATTGTTCTACATTACTATCCACATTTATGAGGACAATAGAAGCAGCTATTCAGTGGTATTCTTTTTATACCTTCCAAGTTGAAAAAAGAAATTATACTGTATGTCTACAGTGACAATTTTTTAGAATTATGCAAAGCCTTTTATACCTCTCCAACCCCTAAAAATCTGCTTTCAGCAAAAAAACCACTGCATCATCTTACCTGTAGAATAGTTCAGACTGTAAATAAAGCTCTGCATAATGCTTACTATTGCCAGTGGGGTTAATTATTACCATGGCTCTGTTCAGGGCTACTGATCAATTTGCAATTTATCTTCTATCCAAAACTAATTAAGCTTGACAACATAATTGTAAGAAATCATATACAAAATTACTTTGGACTCTAGAGGTTACTGCAATTCAGCAAACTAGCAGGATAGGAAAAGCAAACAGCAATACTTCTGTTTCAGGCAGCACTTGCATTCCTAACTGGTTTAGAAGGGTTTGTATGAGTATGAGACAGAGGTGGTTAGAGGAATGAAACTTGGCCAGCATGTAAACATTACCTCAGTTTTGACAATGATAGTATGAAGCAGTCCTAAAAGGCTGTAAAAGGCACCTTAGTTTTGTATATCAAGTTAAATACAACATACTTTGTGATCTCTGTATAATGACGGACTTTGAGTTCAGCTGTGAAGAAAGTCATCTCTTGGAGAGATACCAAAATTGCCTGTCAAGTTCTCACAAGCTGAACGTGTGAAATTTGATACATACCACAATAAATGTGGTTCTGAGTTAATAATTAGTTTTTATAACTTTTACTGAAAGGTGGTTGTTAAAATCAAAGTACAGTATTTGCTAAAACATATACCAAACAAATTATGTTCTTCAAGTTTTGTTAGTAACTCTCATACAAAAAAATTCCAGTAGACCAAAACGTAACACATTAACAGTACCAGTAACTGAAATCTGCATCCCAAAGTCAGTCTTAACATCTTTTTCTGTGTAATTTGATGTTCCAGAAAGGTGGTCTGCAGGGACACAGACTACGCATAACAATCCTAAAGGCTTAATCCCCCGAGTTTTAAAATATAAGCATAGTCTTACTACTAGAGAATTTAACTACCAGAGAATTTCACTCTGCTTGGCAGAGCAGCTCCTCTCTTCCTAATAGCTGTAACCTGGTATCTTACTGTGATAATTACTTCCTGCACCAAGTGTCATTACCAGAAAGGCTTCTAAATGTGTCTAGACCATCTCTTTACTGGCAGACTGAGTATCAACAGCTGCAGTGCCATCAGGGGGTAATGCAGAACTAGTTAAAACTAAGAAGGTAACCCCAGCCTGTATTGCTAAAAGCTTCAAAACCTCACCATACTGACTGGACCAAATATACAAAAAAATATAGCCTAGGTAAACAATTCTTTTAGTGTTTCCCCTCACTGTGTTGCCTGTAGGATAGGCAGACTCAAGCGCGATGGAAGCTGGCAAGCAAAAAGCATAGGTCAAAACATTTCCTAGTAGATTTAATAAATGTTGTGCATCCTTCAGAGTTTGGCAATTACACTAGATAACGTTCTTAACTCATTTAACAAAAGCATAACTTCCTAGACAATCACGTGGCCGTCAAAATTATAAACTGAATCACAAGCTCTCTCAGCTCATGACATTCCAAAAAATATACTTTACAAGTAAAATCTGGCTTAATGAACAAGGAAATGTGAAAACACTTTTGAAGTTATCTAAGCCTAGTGGTTAAAAAAACTCCACATCATCTCGGGTTTTTGCATAAAGTAAACCTTCTCCACCACACAACATTAACCCAAACATATTTTTCAAAGATTAGTGTATCTACAGCCACGCCTCCAGCACGTACCAGCGGAGAGCTGGAGGCAAATCTAAACACACCTAAGAACCCGCCAACGAGAAGCCAAAACCGCAGAAACGTCCCTAGTTCGGGTTCTCCCCCTTCTTACAACACAGAAAAAACTTTATTCAAAACACCCGTAACTTCACTCAGACCGGCAGCGAAGTGTGGCACAGGGAACGCCCGTGCGCGCTATACGTACGCTCGGAGCCTGCACCGGAGGGAGGAGCCGGCACCGAGGGGCACACTACTCTGGGAAGCAGCTCTCACAGAGCGCTTTCAGCAGCAAGGCTAGATATGCTCCTATCCGCGGGAGGGAGGCCCTGGACTGCTGCTGCTGCAAGTCCCAGACCCCAGCGGCAGCACAGTCCAAGCCCTAATTCTAGGGAGGGGGAAGGCGGGGCGTACTGGCAGCCGGAGCAGGCCAGACGGGCTGCGCGCAAACACAGTGCAGAAGACTGCAGTTGGAAGCGACTGGGAGCGGAAAGGCCTCCCGAGGGCTGGGCCGCGCCTGGGGAAAGAGGGTTCTCCCACGACTTTACCTTTCCTGGAGCCCTCGCTGCTGCCGGCTGGGGGCTCCCCGGGCTCGGCGACACCGGCAAAAGCTGGGAACAGAGCCATTTCTCAGCTTACCGCCACCGCTATCTTCCCGAACTACCCGGCGGAACGAGATGGCGGCGGCGCGCCGAGCATGCTGGGAGATGTAGTTCATCCGCCCAGCTTCCCGAAATGGTGGCGGGGACCGGTGGCTCTCCCGGGAAGGAAAGCTCAGTGTTGGGGCTGCTGCGGGCGTCCTGCTTTTTCCAGGCCTCAGCCTATCTTGCACGCTGTCACTAAGGGGACTGGAGGAGGGAACTCCTGGGAGAAGAGGAAGGGATGGGGTTTTCAGGGGCAGCCTTTCGTTCCCCATCACGCTGTCTTCGTTCATGGCGTTCACTGGGAGGGAACAACGCGAGCAACATCTCGAGACTGAAATGTTCAGCTCTGCAAAGGAAAATGTTGTAAGAAGCCATGCTTCCCTGCTTTTAGTATCGCTTGTATGTTTGAAGGCACATATAGCCAGACAGCCTGTCTAAAACACCGGTAGCAAGGGTTTAGGGAAGAAATAACCTCCTGCAGTCAGTGACTCCTTCATAAGCTTCCTGACCAGGGAGTTACCCATCGTGTTTACTAGCATCCATGCACTAGCCCTCCATAAAGGAACTGGAAAAATAATATTTTATACTTTTACACGGTGTGCTTTCTTGTGCAGGATGTGCCATTTTTTACTTAAGAATTGCCTGAAACAGTACTTACTTTTTGTCTGAAGCTCAGTGCCTGATTCTTGCACTCTGAGGAAAAAAAGGTGTCCTTATTCACTTCCTCTGCAAAATTTTATACACTGTTAAGATACTTATGGATTCTCCTTTCTGGTCTGAAAACTGCCTTTTTCTTTGTATATTAAAGCCACTTCATAATGTTCTTCTTCTTTAATTTCTTTAGATTTTCTAACGTCTACACTAATACTACTGCACGACTAGAATTTCATGTAGTCATTATGCTATAGGTGTACAATGGGTTTAGGAAGTATATGGAATTATATGACTGGTTTGTTTTCTGCTCCTTTCCCAATACCTTCTGATTATTCAGTTTTGGCTTTTGGCCTTTCCTGAGCTAAAAAGTCTCGTAAGAACCTATTCCTGAGTGGCAAAAGATGTATGTATGGCTAGGCATTGCGAACAAAGATCCAGGGAGNACCTTTCTCAGTCAGCTTTCGAGTTAATTATCCTGAATACTTTTGCACCATCTGCAGACTTCATCAGCTCTACATCTACTGCTATTTGCAGCCTTTTTGTAAATGTAGAAGATGATGAAGTCAGATACCAAGAAATCCCGCCAGTGACTTCTTCCTTTAGAGAACTATAAAACTATTTCTTAATCCTTGTTCTCTGTCTTTAATTTATTATTAATCTATAAAATACTATTCATTTTTATCAACGGGAGAGAATAATTTAAGTACAGAGAGAAGAGGATTCAGAATAAAATAGTGGTCATGGACACTGACAGTCAGGAAGACATCAAATGAGTGGGGCCTGATTACCAACTTGGAAAGAACAGGCTTTAAAATGTACGCTCACTGATGTGGAGCAATGTTTTTGTCCAAGTCTGTTAACATCTATCAAGTTTTGCAGGAAAACATTAGAATGTGGAAAATGCAGTATATAATACATAGAAATATATGTATCTACCTAGAACTGGAAGATAGGGGAAAACAATCTAAAAGAAGCACATTACCAATTTGTGACCACATTCTGAAGAGACAATTTGGAAAAAAATTACCTTGTCACATGCACTTTCTTTAGCCTTTTTCCTGAGAGGAGAAAACTATGCTATTACGCTACCTGAACAAACATTTGTCTTTCTGTCTGCCCCACATAATTTCTCCAGGTAGTTTTAGAACTCATGACCAATTTCAACCAAATTTAACAGAAGGTTACAGGCTATTATTACATTACTGCAAATTATCTGAAAACAGGTGGCAATGCAGAGCAGGGTTTTCAGTGGGAGGAAAATTCCAGTGTGCATGCAGTTCATATTGGGAGTCTAACCTATTGGGAAAGTTGAGTCAGAACTCTACTGCTCATGGAAATATTTGTTATCTTATTCAGATACTTACCAAAATTTGTAAATGTGTTCGTTCGGCATACATCAGCAATGGGAAAACTACTACCTATCAACAGAAAATTAATTATTTCCCTATTCTCTTATGAACCAAATTCAAAGTCCTGATGCTCTAGATGCAGGATAAACGACATGGATTTCATAACAAAAGCATTCAGTTTATTTGCTGAATGTCATTATTCACCTTGTCTCTCAGCTGTTCATAGAAATGGTAGCTAACAACTTGCCAACAAAGAAAATACAGAAAATGCGCTTTTTGAGAGTAAAGTAAATGAACAAAGAGAGTTTAGAAGAATCCTAAATGCAGATTTATGCCCCCTGTCTCTGGAAATTAACCCCAACTATGGATAGAGAGAGGGATAAATTAACAAAGAGTGTTATTACTTGAGATCAAAAACACCTCCTACCATATTTAACACTACCACATAAATGCAGGAAATAATTCTTATTATCACAAGTGGAAGTTAAACTTGTGTGAACATTGCTTTTAGATTATTGCATATATTTATACAAGTAGTTCCTATTTATCATTAATAGAAATTGGCTATGTAGTGAAATATTCTACTTAGAAATTATCTTGACTTACTGAGTGAGCTGTGCCCATTCTGATGAAAAGTAGCTTTCTGCAATGTATTTAGCACCAGGTCTAATAAGTTTTATTTTGCAGATTTTGTCTTAAAACTCTGCAAAATGCATTTTGATAATGTTACATGAATCCTTTACTAAGCCTTTCCAGGCAAAAAGTACTATTATAAATAAATAATATGCCTCAACTCAGTTGAGCCAAGCGTTTTCTCATGATTTAGTGAAGAACTTGACCAAAACACCTTTTGATATCTAGTATAAAGTTACGTGAAACAGTGTTATTTCTTCAGTTACAATCTGATATTAGCAAACCATCAAGCCTCTTACAACACAGACAAAACCATAGCAGCTGTATACAAGAGTTCCTTGTTAATAAGAAAAAAATAACTAACCAGAGGAACTAACATTATTTAAGAACACTCTGGTCTGCTTTTTATGTTATATCTACCTATTTAACATTAAAATCTGGTATAGTTAATGTTTTTTATTACTAATCCACTTCCAGTATTTTTCTTCTTTGATAAGGATTTTTCTTTGGAAAGCTTTATGATGAGCAATGTACTGAACTGCCTCAGCAGATATGAGAGTGATAGTTTTCAGTAAATTTGGAACTTGAGTTCTCTTGTTTATTTTGACCGAAATGTAACATTTGATTTAGGGACAAAGCCTGCCCTCTTATCATGTCTACAAAATTTTCCTTATTACAATAAAAATGTAGTAGATATTTGTGAATCTGGCTTTTGTGAAATGGGTGCCATATGAAGCAGTAATTCTGGGCCCCTTGCCAGGGCCTGAAAGGCCACAACAGGCCGGTTTGGTTCTGGGCCTCACATTCACATTTTGCTTGTCATGCACTCCGCACAAGAACTTACAACCTGCGATATCATGCTTCTCATATCATTCATATTTTCTGTTGCTTCTCCACACTTTCTACCTCCTCTGTAACAAGTCTTGTAGTTAGTTCTTCCTTCCATTCTGATGACTGAGGAGCTCCTGCTACAAGTATGTCCATCTCTCTATAAGATATCAAAGAGACCATCCTCTTTACAAAGGAGAGTTTGTCCTCATATGCAGAACAAGCCTTACAATACAGCACTATATTTAAGTATGCGTAGTGGCTACCTTGAATAAAAGCAGCAGAAATAAAGGCAACCACTTTGAATAAGGGCTACATTGCACACATTTAAATAAATAAGCATTCATAAAATATTGTAGAATTTTCTAAGTCTGTAAAAGCAGAGGTTGCATTGGGGAGAAGATGAAATGAATTTTGACAACAAAGCAAGAGGGATAACTAGATGTATTTACATGCGTCTTTGGCTACCCTGAACAACCCTTATGGGATAGATTAGCAGGCTTCCACCTCTGTGCTCCACAAGTCTTTTCAAACCTCATTGATGTACCGAACGCTGCCAGCATCATGTCATCATGCACTTATATCATGATAGGAACACTTATGTAGCTTACTCTAATAACAAAATACATAGTTTTAATATGTCACATTTAACATGTTCTAGCAGTGAGAGGAACTGGGCAAATGTGAAAGGAGGGTGCTGTATCTGTATCTCCCTGCAGTGAGACCTATGAAGCATAACGGGGTTTCTAATAACACAGGTTCCTATTCTGACGGTGTGCCAAGTTTCCAGCCTTCCTCTACATTTTCCCAGCCCCTTCTCAGATTTCTTTTACAAAGAAATCCTTTTGTCTGTGGCAACACTACTCATGTATTGAAATCTACCGAGTAATTTTACCAAGGGTAATATTTTATTGAGACCTGCTTGGCAGGCAGAAATGCAAGAGCTCCAGTTTCAGCCCTACCAGGGGCAGTACACTGCTGCCGGGCCATAGGCAGGGTGGAGTAGACCCCAAGCAGAGCCAAGCAGGGGCATTCAGGCCTATCGGTGTCCTTAGGGCCATGACACCTTCAACTCACTCCATTCTCCTTTGCAGCTGTTGTTATAATTCCCATCCCTTTGCCCTTCCCACCTCTGCCATTCACTTGAAGAGGGAAAGGACTGGCCTCCCCTGAGTCTGGCTGTGGCCTAGCAGCCACCACTGCCATGCTGCCTACCTTCCTTCTCAGGTAACCAGATTCATCCCATGGGCATCAGGAGTGACATGTCTGGGACATTCACAGAGGAAATGATGTAGAACTCTCCATAACCTCACACTTAGTCATTGTTTGAAAGGGTAGCTCAAGAAGGTGTCTTCTAAGAAAAAATTCTTCTTAAATGTCTAGATATTTTTCTTCCAGTCCTCAAAACTGACAGATCAAACCAGAACATAGTTTGATACAAAGAAATAATAATTTCACATCTGTCTTTTGAAAGTACTTCTATTGTATTCTTAAAGGGAAATTAGCTGACTCATTAATGACTTTCTCTTCAGATTTTAATTATATACTGTATTACCTGTACAGTAAGTATTCTAGGTAGGGATATTGTATAATACTGCTATTAAATTTGATGTATCATATCTTACTCTCAAAGTACTATTTTGCAGGTCAGTATGTATGCACTTCCTAAAGTCTTTTATACAGAGATTTTGAAAATTATGTTACTGCTTATTGAAAATATGCAATTCTACTGCCTTCTTCTTACAATGTAATAAATAATAACTGAATAAAATCTTAGCAGCTTAAATTATTAATAAAAGAGGGATGTAAAATTACACAGAAGTGGTGCAAACATTTTTCTTTCAACAGATAAAATTAAACAGAAAATAAACGTATATAAGTTGATCTTATTCAGGGTTGCAATTATTGCTAATGTTTTCACAAAGGCTGTAAGGCCATCTTTCTAATGTTTTAATAAATCTTCAGAGTAATTTGCTGATCCAAGTTCCATCTGTAAAATCTTCAGTTATAATAAGCATGCTGGGTTATCAAATGCTTGCTGGGTACGTTTGTGATGGACATATGTAATAAAGATAACTGGTTCAGTTCAGAGATACATTCTGATTCTACATTCAAGAACCCAAAGGAGAGTTTTGTACTTGATTATTAAAGCTGCATGGCAGTGCTGCCCCTGAATTTCAAACTAAAGCCATGGCCAGACTGACTCTGCATGTACGTATGAAATATGTATACACTGTTCCATAATACAAAATGGAAACAGCAATCAAATTAATATGAAAAACCTTTGTTTCTAAGCCATATTCTTGATAGGCTAATTCAGCTTTTAGACATTAACCTCAGATTCAGACCTGCAAAGTATTTTAACTTCTGTTGTACATGCATGTATGCATACCTGAATATAAATCTTTACTTCTACATAGATTACAAAAATTGAGGGCCTTGATATTGGTGCTGGTACATTTACTGAGAATTTTCCTGTGAACAAAACCAGACCCAGAAGGGGAAGGAGGTATTTCACAGACATAAGCAGACCATGGTTCTGTTCACTAGAAGCAAAATGCTAGCATTTTATATAAGCTTTCCCAGGATGAAGACTAGAGAATTTTAAGAAATTCTGAATGATCAGAAATTCTTATATATCTAAAACCATGCAATCTTACCCAGGTTTGGTTTTCATTTTGCTTGTTTGGGTTTTTTTTAAGAGAAACAGAGAAGAGGAGCGTGATTGATGAAAAACACCACACTAATCAGCCTAAAAAATCACACCACCCTTATTTTTGGCCTATTTTTATATCTTGCACCCTGGAAACCCACAATCCTTCTTTTTAAAAGCACATGGGAATAGGTCTTCTTGCAAGAAAAACGTGTTTTACATACTTTTTTATTCTCAGATCAAACCAAGTAAGTATTACATGCCACTCCAACAGAAAACATTGAATGTACTGCAGCATTTGGAGGTGGCTTAGTGGCTTCATTGTGCAGCCACAGGTGAAACTTCCAGTTACTGTAGTAGGGTGTTTATTTGGTGTCTTAAGATCATAGGATCAGATGTTTCAGTCTGAGGGAGGGGTAATATCCCTGATGAATGCAGCCTGTGTTAGCATGCTTAAATAGTGTTTAAAAAACAAATAGGCTACACTGTCTAACAGAAGGGATTTTCAGTTTTCTACTGCAGTTAGCAATTCTTCTGCATTTTCCTTGGGCTTCATGATTTCTTATGTAAAAACAATGCTAATTTTTCATTAGAGTTTTCCCCCAAATAGTTTACCTAGCCATTTATCCCTAGTCTCTAATCTTTTGGGAATATGAGTCTGGAAAGGATGGTCTGAATCACTGAGTTCAACCTTCTCTGCAGATAACCTTACCACGTAAGTATGTTCATATATTCTATTTGGAAATTCATTGGGCTCTTCTACCCACAACTCCTGTTGCAAGACAGGTCCAGAACCTTGATTTTCCAATGCTTAGAAACATCCTGACTTCCTCAATTTCATTTGTGCTCTGTTTATATCCAGTTCTGGGCCAGCATTTTCCTATAGTTAAAATAGTTCTTTGATTCACCAGTGTGCTAACCTGGATGTAACCTATGCACAGACAGTAATCATAAGCCACTCAGACTTTATACCATTAAGCAATTTTAAAATTTTGTGACTGAATTTTTTGCAGTCTGTTCATATTCTGAACTAGAGTTTTACACAGTATTCCAGAAGCATTAGTACTCTACAGAATGGTGTGCTTCTCATTCTCTACTGAAAATATTCTACATCCCTGCATTTATTGTTTAGTTGGCTGGATCTTACTAGTTGTTCATCATGACCACGATCAATAATAACACTCAGGCATTTCCAATCTATTGCTTCCCCTGGGTGAATCCCCCTATTATACCAGAAAATCTTGTTATTAAACCCTAAGGATATGGCCTTGTATTTTGCATTAAATTTAACTTTACCTGTATTATTCCAGGCTGCTACGTCACCTGTTTTCTAGGAATGAAATTCTTGATATGGCTCGTTGTAAGCAAGGACTCTCAGTTTTTGCCATCAGCAAGTTTAATTAGCACACTCTTATTTTTGTGACATTGCCTATATTAAATAAGACTGAGCCACATGCTGGTATCAGGAGGCCTACCTGAAATCCCTTTCCAGTCTCATAGTGCCCTTTCCAGCACAGGATAACCCATTGTTACCCATCTTTTAGCCAATTCTTTGTTTAGCTTACATTTCTCTTGTTATTTCCTATTTCATCTAATAATCTCCAAGTACTACATTGTCAAGTGCTTTACTGAGATAAAAATCAATTGGATCTATCAGGTTTCCATCCATAAAATTCTGCCGCCATTAAGGTACACTCATGATCTACCTTTAGTAAACTTGGACTGCATTTTATCCCATCTTCCATTTATACCCATAGCATTCATTATTTTCAAAATTTGTCTTAAATCTTTGTTTGTTATTGTAGACTAACAGAATAATTGCAAATATATGTTTATAAAAAGAAAAGTGAAGCTTGCTATACAGAAACACCACAATACAACAGATGGATTAAAATATCTACCACAAGCCACAGTACTTCATGCCCTATTTCTTTCATTAGCCAGTAATACTTCCCCATTTGAGCAAGTTGAGCTCTCCTAGTTCAGCTTCCAAGCCATGGTTCTTTTCAGTTGGTGTATATTCTCTTCTAACAGTAAACTTAGCTTTGACTTTCCTTTCTACATATTTGTCTGTTCTGGAAGTTGCAAAAATTACTCATTAGACTGGAGAATGCAACTATATTATGTATAACCTTTGGGGGGTCTCCCTTTTGTGCTAGTTGCAATGTGCTACTGCTAAAGTCTTTCGCTTTTTGTTTTGCTCTTTTGCAAGATCTAGCTCTGGATTAGGTTTGGCAAATCTTCCCTGAGTACTGCACCTCCAAGTTTGTAAGCCATAGCTTTCTTCAATCATTCATTTCCCTTCTCCATTCCACGCAGCTGAAGTGGTTACTCATCCTGTTTCCATACTTGGAATGTAAATTCAAGATAGTTTTTGCATCTCTTGAGTTAGATAAATTCCAGATCTTTGTCATGTTTAAGCCTCTGGTTTATTCAGTCCATTTGAATTACTATGTCTAGTCTAGCAAGATTTATTTGTTCTTATGGTATTAAAAAAACCCTCCAAAACTTTAACTGTTGAAACATTGCTTATTCTTCCATTTAATTTGGGTTTTTTTAACCAAGTGAGGATGAAAAGAAGACTGCTCTGTTTTTACTTTAAATGCAACCAGCTCTCTCCCCATCGTTACTACCTATCTAAAATTAGACTAAAATAGCATCAGTTTGTGCCTATTAAAAAAAAATAAAGCTTTGCTTATCACTTGCACAAATATCTGGGCTCAACTGGTATTAGTAGCTCATGTTTTCCACTTGTACACTGGCATTTTTCAACCTTATCAGAAATCTTCCTCATCCCCATGTTTCAGCCACAGTTGCGCCGTGATGCTCACAGATTTTCCTTTCTCCAGTCTCCATTTGTGCTGCAAAATTCCATTATTCAGCTACCATCAAGATCACAAACTTTATTCCAATTTCCTAGAAAATTTCTATTTGTAAATAATTATCCATTATTGGTACTGAAAATGTTATTATCAGAAAATTTGTGTAATGCTTGAACTGTATGAAATGTCACCTCTCTGATAGAATGCTGACTGCTGTCACTAGACAACCAATATGACAGGCATTGAAAATACATGGTAAAACATAAAACAAAAATCTACAATGTAATGACCTGGAATCCTGCTGTCCTGAACTATTACACTGTTCTTTCATTACACTGAAGATTATGACACCTATAAAAACACCAGCCTAACATAGCTAAGTTATGGATGGCATCACTAAGTCACAATAATACATTAACTAGGACTAATCAACTATGTATTTATGAAAATGAAATCCTCTATATTATTAGCAGTGAAAGCCCTTTTATACAAATTGCAATTATTCTGCTGAAGTGCTGTTGCTTTTGACCTGAAGAGCAGCAATATGCTGCACAACCTTGAGAAGAGGAGAATGCATAGGCAAGTAAACTTGATAAGCACTATAAGAGCATTAGGAAATTTAATTTTCATGTAGAGAAGAAGGGATATTATTTTTAAGGTTCTTCATCAAAGGTATGACCTTTCTTCTTCCACTGATCTTTTTTTCACCTTACCTGTCCCTCAGTGTTTTCCTACACGCATTAAATTGCATAAAAACAGTTCTTCTGGCTTAGAAGGCTGTGAAAAAACAGCTGTACATGCATTAAATATTTTAGGAAGAGAAGTAAAGTTGATGGTAATTCTAACATAGTTCTTAATGCAATAAAATAGCCTAAACCAGAATAATTCAAATGCCCATGTACCTTCATCAGGGTATGAGTGAAAATACCTATATGCCTATGTAATTTTGTATTTCATAGCTTATTTTATACGCACATACAGGAGTGGAGCAGCTTAAAATGGACAAATTTCCAAGGAAACTGAGTATCACAAAAATCTGCTACTCAGTCTGTACCACAAACATTAATATGTACAACTTCATCAAAATGTTCGCAACAATATTCTTTCCCCATGTGAACAGGAGGCTGGACTAGAAGACCAGAGAGCTGGCAGATCTTTAAGGATGCTTTCCATAGAATGCAAGAGCTCTTGATCCCCAGGTGTAAGAAATCAGGCAAAGAAGGGAAGAAACCATCATGGCTGAGTCATGCCCTGCTGGTCAAACTAAAATGCAAGAGGAAACTGCACAGAGAGTGGAAGCAGGGACAGGTATCCTGGGAAGAGTATAGGGACATTGCTCAGTTGTGTAGGGATGAGGTCAGAAAGGCCAAGGCACAGCTGGAGCTGAGCTTGGCAAGGAAAGAATAATAAGGGCTTCTGCAGGTATGTCAGTCAAAAAAGAAAGGTCAAAGAAAGTTTATGACTATATATTGTTCCTTTTCTTCTTCCAATCACTCAGAATTCTACAACAATTGTTTGTCTCACTTTCATCCCAAATACTCTTTCCTACCTTAATAAATGTTATTTTAAAAAATTCTCATCAGATTCTTCATTACTTTCTCTCACATCATCACTTTGGTTCAAAACTGTTGGGCTTTGATGAGCCCTGAGCTCATTTTCACAGCTGCTGTTATCCAAAATACTTCCCACCAACCTGGCTATAAGTCAGTCCATCTTGGTCAGAGGACTTCTTACCTATTTTCAGGACTTCACTTTTGGCAGCACATGAAATCCACCCTCAGAAATACAAGCTTGAACATATCACTGGAATGGAAGCAAGGCATTACTAAAACAAAGGAACAACAACCACCACATTAGTCCAGGGTAAAACTCAATAGCTTGCAAAAGAAGCATTATGTACGGTTTAGAAGGATGAAGAAATGGATAAATACATTCAGTGTGAAAGATTATCTTCTCCTTTTCCACTTGTATCTATCAGCCTGTCTGTCATTATGCTCTGCTTACCAACTAGTATGCACATCTCTGCAAAACAACAAGGTGGGAGGTAGGCATGATGGATAAGTGGCCCTGATGGACAAGATCTCTCTAATTACCTAATCATACTTGACAAGTCAAGCAATGGAAACCAAAGCCAATAGCCAACAAAAAAATATGTTCCAGAGCTTATAATGAGTGACTTTCTGAATGAAGAAGCCAGAAGATTGATTTCTATAACCAGTGTTGTGTGCTTAAAGATGTTTCATGATATGATTGAAGTAATACAGAATACTTTTCCTCAAATTCTTCTAAGTCAATGTGTTACATTGTCAATACATAAGTCAATATATCAAATTCTAATGACACCTCCCTAATAACAGTTTCAGCTACCTTTTAGAGGTAAATTAACTGGTTCTAGCATTTCTTTTCCCTCTGTAAAACATTATAGGTATCTCCTCTTCAATTTATTATGCTGGTCTCATTTGTTAAGAAACTTAGGGTACGAAGCGGTACAGCCAACCCAAAGCATTTCTTATTCACTTAGGTGGAAATAGAATGCAAACAAAAAGCCCCATTTTGCATTTATAGGTCATATTAACAAAAAAAATATAGAAACAATTATTCTTCTGTAAGACATAATCCCACATATGGTGTGATCTGCTGTAGTATTTCCTGAGCGCATAGCCTACTGGTAGCACGTTCCCTGAAAGACTCTATGACATTGCTCAAGGCTTTAAAAACTACTGCTGCAACTATGGTGCAGGCTGATACAGAACATAACAATTATTTCTCCTAGAATATCAATTGCTCATATGGAAAACAAAATTTAGGTAACAAAGCTTAGGCACACAATCCATATTATGATGTGCATCATTTTTAATTTGTTGATTTTCCCATTTCCCAAATAAGCATTTCCAACTTTCAACTACTGCCAGGTTGGGGGTTGTTCTCTTTTCCATTGTTCATTGTTAGAGGAATTGGAAATCTGCAGAGGAAAAGAAAATAACCTTATCTACTGGTCCATACCACACTACCAATTAGCCAGTAGCTGGAGAGTTTCTGAGGGATTAAATATCAGACAAAGCAAGCCAATATATCTAGCTCAAAGAAAAAACTAGGCATATCTGATCCACAGCACAAGTTCAGAAACAAGTTTGCATAGGACCACTGTAAACATCTATCAACTTGTTTTGTTGCTGAACTTCTGAATATAGAGAGTCCTCCCATTAGACTAAAAGGAGAGCAATGGCATTTACTACTCATCTAAATGTACCTTAACATCTGCTTAGCCATCTGATAGCTTATTGGTGAGCTACAGGTTCTGGGTTTTTTTCTAACAAATGAAGCCACAGTTCTCCTTCCACTGAAACGAATGTAAGATTCTCTGCATCTGCATTCAAACAGATGAATTCCCCACATGCACCTGATGGATGTTGTTTTCACAGGTTATCTTGCTTCTGATCATAGAGACTTGCAGAAAAATATTTCATCTTGCTAGTTGAGATCTTGTGAGGCAGCAGGTCAAAATACTAAATGAAGAAAACATTAACCTTTCTTCTACTAACTGTTAAACACCTCTGGAAACCTATGAGGCTTCATCCCAGAACTTTATAGGACCAATGTTGCTCATGATTTAATATACCAGACTGGAAAAATAATTTAAAGTTCCATTTAGTAGTGTCTCTTTTCCTTCTCAAACAAGTGAAAAGTTTTTACTTTGAGGAAAAAGTGTTGGGAAAATTACCCAATGAAATCACAGTACCCCGAGTGTATTATCACTCTTGATCAAAAGCCATCAAAGAAAGAATTGTGAGGAGCATGTAGAAATAAGTATGAAGTCTTTCTCTAGAGGAGTGTGAGAGCATGTGAAAAATAATTACAAGACAGAAAAAGGATAAAAGAGTCAGAAAAATGTAAAACTCTACCGAATTTGTATAATTTAGTATTATTGGTCAAAAATTTCTTGTACAAGTGAAAGGGTATCATTTTAAAATGAAAATATTTAAAATACTTCACTAACAATTTATTATTCCATATATTTTACTTCAATAAACAGCCTTAGTTCATTAATTTCTGTCTACTACTCATCATCGTCTGCATTAGGTATGAGCTGTTCTCTGTATAATTTAGCCTAGCAATTAGGTTATTATTTCAAACTAGACGTAATATATTAAAAAATACAGAAAATTCATATAGAATTAAACAGAAATGCAGCTAACATACCTGTTCATATTTATGCAATTAAGAAATTATTATTAGTGCTCATCAGTATATCCAGAACATCATTCATCCTTAAAGCATGGCCAACCACGGTAGACAATCTTGTACTGGAAGCAATAAAAAACTGCAGCTGTATTTCCCAAGAATTGTAACCATTATTTCCTGATATTTAGGACTGTTTGAAGCCCTAAAATCCAAATAACAATGAAATGGCATTCTACCACCTTTGCTACCGAAAGCGTGCCAGTGAGTTTTAGACTAAAGTACTTCGTTTGAGCTAAGCATATTGTTGTTTTAATGAAGAAAGCACACCATATGCTTAAAATCAAAAACTTCTGGCACCTAAACAATGACTGGGGAAGCTGAACTCCACCTCAAACTACGTTAGAGCCTTTAGCAGAAGCACACAGTAGCCTCATATGAACTGTGGAATCTCTAAACACTGTCAAAGCAACCTTAATTTAGGAAGAGCTACATAAAGCAGGCTCTGCTAGGTTCTTCCAAGTTCATTTACAGAACACTGTACCTTGGGTTTGTGAATTGGTATCCCAGATTTTTTAGCAAATAAATCAGTAACAATATGCTGGAAAGGAAAAAACCCTCAAATGTTGACATTACAGAAGTGCTTGAGCAGCCATAATCATTAATGGAGGCCCTGTACTGGAGTACCACTACTGAAATATGAACCCCGATAAGACCTAGTCTAGAAAACATCCTATTTCAAAATGCTAAGATCAGGGTTTTCTTTGGCTGTTAGAGTTAATTACTTTTTGTTGCTATTCAGTAGATAACTATTTGAAAAAAGCAAGTTAATAGGACTAGCAGTTACAGACAAGCCTGGAGATAAGCACATTCAGAAAATCGGCACACTATGTTCAATGAGTTGTCAGGAACACAGGTAAGTTGAGGAGGGGTACATGGAAAGACTAAAAGATGAAAGTGAGGGAGGAAAGCAATAAGAAAGCAGAGTTAGAAAATAAGAGCTGCTGAACGTCAGCGATGTAAATTACAATAGCTGTAGACAAACAGAGAGCTTCCTGGAAATAGAATTTGTTCCTCTCAAGTCAAGAGAAATACAGTATTTGCAGGTGATCTCTCTTGTTCTCTCTTTCCCTGGGGTTGCCAGCTGTGTTTTGATAGCTGCGCTGGGTGGAAGATTTCTTTAGCAGCACATTCTGACATCTTTCTTCCCTGTCGAGGAAACAGCTTGACAGCCATCAGTTCCTTTGCTTGTCAAGGGAATTTTTTTGCTCCTTTGGCAAAGTGCCTGCTCTGAATTTATTCCCATTGTTTGGATTTGTTTTCCTTTTCAATGATGTTTTCTGCACACAACGATTCTCACCCTTTCAAGCAAAACCATAGTTAGACCTATCATATACCACCCCTGAAAGTGACTTCTGAAGCCTGATGATCATCTGTCTCCTTCCTCCCTGTACGGTTTCCTTCCCCACAAGTAGGATGGAGCAAGAGGAGGTAGCAGGAAGGACAAGCAGGGATTTATTTCCCTCCCATTTCTAGCTCTGTGAGACCATGCCTGTGGGGCAGGGAACCTCCTGCAGTCACTTTATTTGTAGCCGTTTCTTCACTGAAGTCACTAATAAAGATGATGGGGAAAGCCAAGGCTCTATGTTTTTAATTCTCAAGAAGTCATGGAGCACACAGTAGTACGTGGCTCAGTAGTTTTGTAATTTTGCAACCCTGCAGTTTTCTAAGTGGTGGTTCAGTACTAAAAAAAAAAAAAAGAATACCATTCTCCTATGCTAAAATGAAATAATTCTCTTTATTAATGTCATTCCTAAATTATTTTCTCTGTAGGGCAGAAAAAGTCTTCCCTCAAAACTCCAGCTACCTACCACCAATTTTCATTTTTTAGTATTTCACCTTCTCAGAGAAAACACATTTGGTGATCTTGGAATCATTGTTTTATTTGAGATTACTCCTAATTTACAGTGGTACAGCTATTAAAATTAGTGGAATTACAGGAGTATAGCTGCCTTGTGGCTGCTGTGTCACAGTAAAAAATGGCAATAGTAGCTTAAAGATTTCTTAATAGTCCCTCTGCCCCTCAGCTGTGCCAACAAAATTTCTTGCAGAGCTTCTTAAATAACGCTCATTAAAATTTGTCAGCACTATGTCAGGGAACTGATTGAATTTAAAAAAAAAAATAATTGATCTTGAAAAGCTGTGCAAGCATAACTGAATGGGTGGCATGCCATGGGCAGAAGAGGAAACACAAAAAATGGAAGCAGGAATACCTCAAGCTGGTACTGCTGCTTGGACTGCAGTAAGAGAACTGCCTATGCAAGATCAAAAGTCAGAGCAGGCTTGTAACGTCCACTGAGCAAATTCTTTATTATCTATTATTAGATTACCTACACTGCATATAATCTGTGACACAAAGGTAAAACTTACCATCCTGCATCCAGCATAGGTATTAGCTGAGGCCAACCACTGTACAAATGTCTGTTGCAAAACTGTGTCTGGCCTGGAAACAATATAGGCACCTTCATGCAGAGCAAGAGATCATAAACTCTACTGAACCAAAGTTGCCTTTGTGAAAAAACAGCTGAGGTTTCTCCTCACCATGTTCCCAGAACTAGGAGCAACAGACAGCATGCTACAGTCACACCTCACCACTTCCCCTCAGCAACAGCTCAAAACCATCTGGGCTTCTGGCCAACTGCAGCCAACTTCATGTGGAGACAGCTGAAATGATCCCCAGCACACAGGATTATGGGAGGCCTTTTAGGTCAGGTGAATATGATACAGATCCAGTTTGGACATCTGACCCAAAAAACTCTCCCTACAGGGAACTAAGGAGATAGCATTGAAACACCAGCAGCAAGAAGCTCGGCCAGTTTCTAGAGGAAAGTAAGGGAGCAGAACAACAAGGCCAAAAAGTCTTATGTGACACCACCAGTGAGGCATTACTTGTGAAAAGAAAACAGGAAACATTACAGTTAGGAGTAGGATGTTGAGAAGCATTCCGTCTTTGGCTCAGTTTCAGCCAGACTGAGCTGGATGACACAGAGGATCCAGCTGAAGTTGTAAGGTGACCCATTTCTTGGTTGTCCATTATAGAGTAAACACAAAGCTTGGAAGTACAGTAGTTTCCTACAAACGGGGATAAAATAATCTCCTCTCAGTGTGGAAGCATATTTTAGCCCTAGATAGTAGTTTTGCAGCTGATTATTCTGTATTATTTATATTGCACCATTAATGGTTTTGGATTATTTTAAGGTAATACAGTTTGCCATAGAAAAGCAAACCAACTTCCAATGAACACAAGTATTTTTACTCTAATAGCTATCACTTTGCCTTTAACAGATTACCAAAAATTCAGAACTAATTATTTTAATTCTTTGCAAATATTCAAATAATGTGCATGACTTCATTAAATTAATTAGCTTTGGGACTTTGATTTTTATGTTTTGCCTGTCCCATATAAGCAATACCAGTGAAGCCAAAAAGGCTTCTGGCTTTTTCCAATGTTACAATCTTGTGTGATATTATATTCTCTATATGTCCTAAGGACCTCGCTGCCAGCGTCCAAGCTTGCTAGGCCCTGGCAGATGAACTTTAGGACTAAAGGGTGGGTCCAGCTCTGCACATGCTGTGTCTCACCTAAAAAAAATCCATAGCGCAGGCTCGAGGGTGCTATCTGCTATCCTCTTTTTATCAGCGCGCTCGGAAAAGGCGCTGATGAGGAGCATGGATGGAGCCCTCCCTGGATCTTCGTTCACGAAGCCTAGCCATACCATACCATATTCTCTAGCAATGCCAGTTCTTTTTGGTCCAAAGAGTTGGCCAGCTTTTCACATATTTGAGATTGTTTGCATTAGAAAAACAAATGGATGAAATTTCTTAACTTCCTCATCAGGGGAAGTGGAGGGACAGGAGCTGACCTTCTCTCTGGTGACCAGTGACAGGACCTGAGGGAATGGCATGAAGCTCTGCCACTGTAGGTTTAAGTTGGATACTAGGAAAAGATTCTTCAATGAGAGGGTAGTTGAGCACTGGAACAGGCTCCCCAGGGAAGTAGTCATGGCGCCAAGCCTAACAGCATTCAGGAATTCCTAGGCACATGCTGTGATTATTTTTTTTTCTCTTTTTCCCCCCCCTTTTTTTTGGAGGAGTTGTCCTGTGTGTAAACAGGAGTTGGACTCAATGATCAGATGATCCCTTCCAACTCAGGACATTCCATGATTCTATGATTCCATTCCATTATATGATTCCCTTGATTTAGGAAGAATGGACATAACGTCCTGATTTACAGAGCACAAAGAAATTTAGAAGAGTAGAAACAATTTATCTACCTGTAGTTCTCAGACTCTCTGAAGGCAGCTGTATTCTAATAATCTTCCTTCCACCATTTCTGATGCCACACAGAATTACAGCAGCTTCCAGATCACTTCCTTAGCTCTGAAATGATTTCTAAATCCTCAGAAAACCAGCTGGACTGTCTGACCTTCCTATTGCCTGCACCTGCATGTAAGCCAGTGTGAGCACAGCATTTTCTACTGCTCATTATCTAAATCAAAGTAAATTTTATTTTTTTCTTGTGGTTTCTGGAAAGTGGCTCTCATGGCCACAGCAAAATGTTGGAACTGTACAATGCCCAACACAGTTGCATGTTGTTCAGACTTCATTTTTTTGTATTGTCAAACAAATCCCTTTGGAATTGCACAAAATCTCTTAGTTTAGCCAGATATCACAGGCAATCCCATGTGGCCATCCACCAAAGCCAAGAGAATTACTGCAGGGATGGATTTGGCAGAACAGCATTTTGAACTGAGTTCCCTTAAGCAAGAAATCAGCACAAATGTACAAATCTGGCTGTGTTTAAAGGTTCTGTTTTGCAGCCATCTGTGCAAACTTTTATTGTTAAAGAGGAGTAAACCAAATTCTGGAATAAATGATACTCATTTATATATGCAGTTAGGTAAAAAAATACAAATAATTAGGAAAGCTGAAAATAGCTAAACAAGCTGGTTTGAAATATTAGAAAATGCAGAAAATGTGATGCTTGAGTTAAACACTAAACATCCAGCTTAAGACATGTTAACACTGCAAATTAACATCAGAATCACAACATGATTTCTTAAACTAAAAGACACAGTCAGCTGAAGGCAGTTTACTGTTGGTTTCTCACACAAACCACGAGAGCTGAACCATTGCCTCCTTTGTAACAGTGCATCAAATCTTGTATCATTTTTGTAGAAAAGTAATGTACTTGATTACTGTTTGCCAAATCAGTGAGTAATTACATGGTGAAACATACTGCTACAGAAACCCACTGAGGTCAAGAACTCAGTAAATTCTAAAAATGCATATGAATAACAAACAACTCAGAGCTGTGGTTGTTCACAATAACTCTGGAAGCCTTATTACATGTCATGCTTCAAATTTAAGAAAATCTCTTACTGTTACAGCTTAGAACACAGTCTTTCATGGGGACAAGTTGTCTCCTGTTACCAGCAGTGAGTACTTTGTTCAAGGACTGATTCTTGCCATAGCTGTAGAAAGACACTGACCCAGACTGATCTCAAGTCTGATCCAGAACAGTATTTTCTATGTACCAGCCTCTGAGCTTCCTGTGAAATGCCTGCTGTTTGGCAGATGAAGAAAGCAGGGGGTTTGTTTTATCAGTAACAACCATTTTAAGGATGAGGATAGATTTTTTTCACAGAATCACAGAATCATTAAGGTTGGAACAGACCTCTAAGATCAGCAAGTCCAACCATACCTGTCACTAACATACCAGTAAATCACGTCCCTAAGTAGAGCATCTATATGTTTCTTAAACACCTCCAGGGACAGTGACTCCACCACCTCCATGAGCAGCTTATTCCACGACTGAAAACCCTTTCTCAGCATACCAACTCAACTACGCAGTCAGATTTTTTTTTAAAGATGCAGCTTTGCACAAAAACTCGATCCACATTCTTCTTTCCCTTCTATTTGGGACAAGCTTCTGATCAACTTAAGCAGAGGAACACAGTGAGGGTTTAAGCACTGAAGTGCTCTTGGATACAGACAAGATCAAAAATCCTGTTAATCAGCAACATTTTTTTTTTCTTTTTTAAATTGCAAGGAATTACACAAATGGTAGATACATATTTACCTGAGCTGTGGAGCAATGGCCACTAAAAAAGTAGTTCCAAGCAGTCACTAACCATTTACACTACAAAGTCTCCTTGTGTCTCCAGCATGCTCTGGCATAGAGCAGTGACTCTGAAACAGCGTGTGTATCCCATGAGTAAGCTCCTCTACATCTGGAGTTGTGTATGATCAGCAGCTAACACCAGCCAGATGGCTACTGATAGGCTGTGACTTGCTGCTGTCCAGGCTAGCAGCTCTTGCCTCTCCACCATCATTGTTCCCTCTGCAGAAACCTAGCCAGAGGCATTTTTCCTAGCATTTTTCCTTTTCTAGGAACAACACAAGGTAGGAAATGTGACATGGATGGAACAGAGATGAATTAGGGAATGGAGCTCTTGTCTTTTTGTGGAGATGAAGAAGACAAGTTAAAATTGGAGGCTTCGATATGTGATGCATGGACACATGTACCAAAGTGGCATAAGAGGGCACATATTTTCCTGCACCTCCATGCGGAACAGTTGAGGGACAGAAGTTTGATGCTATCAGTTGCCCCAAAGTCTTGCCACTCACCAATGGATTAAGCCTCGGAGCCTCTGCTCTGTTATCAGTCTGTTTTGTTGTCATGGAATCCATGCTAGGATGGATAACAAACAAGTTAAAGTTTACACCCAGGAACTTAATCACATGCTGTGACCAATCAACACACCCCCATAATGGAAGAAGGCTCAGAGCCATAAACTCCTGCCATAAAATCTGTGAAAGAATTAGTCAAAGAATTAGAGCAACAAGGTACTATAGGAAAAACTGACCCACCACATAACAGCCCACTAGGGCCTTTTAAGAAGCCAGACAAGATATGGCACATGACTGTTGACTGTAGTGCTTTCAGTAAAGCACCTGGCCCTTTAACAGTCCCTGTTCCCAGCACAGTAGATAAGAACACACTCTTCTGTGGGTGGGAGTGTTAGCTACAAAATGTATGATCTTTATGATGCTGATACAAGAGCAAGACAAACCAAAGTTTGCATTTACTTGGAGTGGAAGACAATATACCTTTTATCACCTACCCCAAGGTTTTAAACATGTCCTCACCTTTGCTCATGCCAGATTAGCTAAACAGCTAGAATCAATCATCCTCCCACCCGAAGTAACAATTGGAGAACATGATGAAGAAATAGTTCATTGAAGTACAAATGTTATCATCCAGCATTTACAAGAATTAAATATTAGTGTTCCTGACTTGAAATGGCAAGGACCAAGTCAAGAAGTTGCCTTTTGAGGTACATGATGGATAGGAGGATGGAAAACTGTGCCAGAATCTGGATTAGCAGAGATACAAAGCATTCAGCCACTTTTTGAGAAAAAGGTTTTAAAAATTTTATTGGGAACTTCTGTGCTTTGGGGGTCATGCATTCCTGCATTCAGTATTTTAGTGGGACCTCTACAATTTGCTGAAGAAAAATGTAGTATCGAATTGGGTAAAAAAATAATCACGAAATATTAAATGCTTGAAATTATAACATTTTACTAACCAATCTATGGGACTCCTTCAACCCTGCACAGCGAAGTACACTTCCTATAGGCATGGGTTATGAGGAGTATCACTGGGGATTATGGCAACAAGACATGCAAGGTAAAAAACCTTACCTATTATGTTTTGCTCTAAACCATGACAAGGCTCCCGCTTACACTCCATTTGAGAAAGTGCTGTTAGGTGCATATGAGGGACTGCTAATTACTGACCCATTAATTCAAGGAAGGGAAATCACCCATTCCAATGTTAAAACCAATTTTACCTGGTAAGCTTTAATGGTAGCTCAAGAAAATGCTGTGCAGTGACAGGCTTTGTATATACTTCATCAGGTGACAACTGATAGGATTAATAAAGAAAACAAATTATTAGAGAGTGTAGAAGCCTATCTGGCCTCCTCTCCAATACTGAAACTCTTGCAAATGAATTATCAGTATTGGAAGAAATGAAAACTAGTATAACCAGAATGACTGCAAGTTGGCTACCAACAGATTCACAAACTTCCATGTGAGACTGTCAAGGTACTTGGCACCTTTAGCAACACAAAAATGTATTACTATGGACCCCACTACTAACCAACACCCTACCACAGGAAGTCAGCTCTGCTTTATCTTGCATTCTTTTTCAATTAACTAGTACATACCAGGTTAATCAGATTTGGGTAGCCATTGTAAGTAGTCGAAGACAAACCTTAGAAACAATGTTCCCTGACTTTGTGAAAGCTAATTTCAAATGGGGATGGCTTAAAACTATTGAAGGTCGTTACTGAAATGTAGCTACGGAGGAGTTAATATTCCAGTTTCTAGGAATTGGACAGGTAAGTGCTACTGATACAAAAATCACACCCTTATGTTAATTTGCTGTCATTCATTAAGCCTTCAATAAAAAGATATGGATACCTAATAGTAGCAGGAGATTGTTTGCATTGTAATACACCTGACATTCACAAAACTGGTGAATACTACACCTGCTGGCTAACAAGCTGAGGATGGACCTGCCCTACCATGCCTAGAGCTCCAGAATTATGCAGTATGAAACACTGCTCTGGTATCTGCATCTGGCAGCATGTCTACGGTAATGAGATACAAGTGTATGGCAATGGTTTTGATTATGTTTCTGTATCCACCCTCCAGGCACAGTCTGAAAATCACTTGGGGTCTTCTGTGGCCCCTGGTGCGATAACTGTTCTGACAGCAGAGGGAGCACTAAACTCACTGCCCACAGTAAAGTGTGGGGAGTAAAACCCACGTTCCTATAATCCTTGTATGGATAGGATGTGCTCATTAGCCTTCTGGCAGTCATCCTAGGAGAAGGACAACTCTGATTCCAAACCTGGGCAGATGGAGCTCGTTTAGCCCTGTAAGGCCTTCCATCTAAGAGAAGAACACTCTAATAAAACCTACATCCTAAGGACTTTGCTGCCAGCATCCAAGCTTGCTAGGCCCTGGCAGATGAACCTTAGGACTAAAGGGTGGGTCCAGCTCTGTGCATGCTGTGTCTCACCTAAAAAAAATCCATTGCGCAGGCTCGAGGGTGCTATCCGCTATTCTCTTTTTATCAGCGTGCTTGTAAAAGGCGCTGATGAGGAGCGTGGGTGGAGCCCTCCCTGGATCTTTGTTCATGAAGCCTAGCCATACATATACATCCACCCTCAATGCTATCCACTTTTACGATGATGTAAATTTTGGACCTGGCAATATTTGCTTCTGTAATATGGCATATTTTTGACCAAATAACCAAACAGATTTACAGGTTAACTTCTTGTTGACTGAACAAAAGTTGTCTTATTTCACATTGTTTAAGATACAGTAACAGTGTTCTTTGATCCACTGGATGACTTTCTAAAATAAAATGCCAAGTTTGCCCAACATCTATCTGAAACTGGAAAAGATTTACATAAAAAACAAGTAAAAATAGTATATGATAATAATGGATTCAATTAGTTAAAGTGGTAACCAGCCTTACTGAACATCATTGGTATATTATGTTTAAGGTTTTGTCACCAAAAGCTGCCAGTATATTGAAACTAATGTTACATTGTATGCTTGTATTGTTATTTGTGGATATTGACCTGTTACCTGCTGAAAAATCAAATAGTACGTGGTATTAACTCCATTTAAATAACATAATAAACCTTTAAATAACCAGTTTCCCATCTGCTCTCACCCTCATGATGCACAGGCAAGAGGACTGGTAATTAATGTGACAAATGTATTAAGCTCACTCTGCAACACCAGTAATTATTCAATGCTGGGCTGAGTCAAGGGGTTGAATGAGCCCAATCTACACCCTCCTACAACATACCAAAGCTCAGAGGCAATGAGCAAAAATATAATAATTATATCTAATAATTATAATAATATATATAATAATTTTATATTATATAATATATATTATATATAATATAATCTCAAGGAAGATGGTAAAGAATGACCATCAGTTATCCTAAAGCTGAACTTACCTCAACAGAAAGAGGACTGGAACATAACCTTTGTTTTAGATATACAGCTGTACAAGTGGGTCATCACACTGTATAAACAGCCTTCCCTAACTAGTAGAGAATAATGTCTTCCTGAACTAGCCAGACCAATGTGGCAGGGGAGAATTGTGTATGTGAAGAACTGAGCAACCAAAGTATCTCAAAGACAGCCTCAAGGTCTTGTAACGCTTCCAAAATCTTTGGCCCCCGAAGTAGACTCTTCTCGGATTCTTCCTAACAGCAACCTGAACATGCACTTTGGAAAGAGCTGGCTTCAACCTAGGGTGGTGAGCATACAGAGACCTGTAACAAGAATTATGTTTTTACTGTGATCCACTTGTATATTGCAATTGCTTTTTATCCTTGTGTTTTGATTTCAGCATCACTCTTCTACTTCAAAATCTCATTTAACACTGAATATATCAAACAAATAACTTTCATATTAAATACAAACCCCTCATGTGGAGTATCTAAAAGGTTAGAGTATTAGACTCTGACACATATAAAAATATATTACAATCCACCAAACGGGAAAAAAAACCTTTCTTCTATCTGGGAAATTTCTGACAAGCTGGAAGACTCTGTCCTTGTTTGAGTTCTTACACAAAACAAATTATGCTAAGATTTTTATTGTGGTGGTAAATAGTATTTCACATCATCAAATTCAGTTGACAGTAATCTAAATGGCAGTTTGTCCTCAGTGTCTTTTCCCAGCAAGAGTATCAGGGTGATATTTGCAAATGACACTAAGTGGAGAAAATATAAAGTATTCTCTAGTACAGGTACAACTCAGTGAAATCAGACATGCTCCTAAGTGTTTGAATTCCAGGCGCTACTAGATTTTCCAGCAAGACATTTGGCTAGAATGCTAGACATTTGGCTTATCTTAAGTGCTCCACTGCAATACCTGGGAGTATCACAACCACTTAGATCAACCACTTTCCTAACTCACTTCAAACTTTTCAAAAACAAACTAATAAGGTCTTCCTGAGGAATTATTTTCACCTAAAAATAAATTTGCACCAGATAGGAAAGAAAATAGTGTATACTAATACACAATGTACTAATTATTACACTCTTGTGTTTTTGTGCATTTGTTCTTAGCTAACCCAAAAGTCACTTATCAAGTTTATCTGACATCAGGTTTTATAAAAATAGAAAATTAAAATGAACAAACAAACAAAAGAGCATCATTTTAGCCACTTTAATAGCTTTGCTGAACTTTAATCACTTGGGTTGAAAATTTCCATGATGATTGTCTGCCTTGGCCTTTACAAACTTCATTCTAAATTGTTTATAATAATACTCTAATAATAACAGCTACAGATAAACCTATGTAGAAATTAATAATTTTGTCTTTAGAATAGGGCTTGACTTGCTTGCAGCAAGTACAGCATAGTCACACTCCAAAGAGGCTAAAGCAAAATTCTGAACAGTTTCCCACTAAATAGCACCATCTAACCTGAACACTTAATCAGACAGTGGTCCCAAAGAAAAAATAGCACATGATGATGTTGTTCAAGGCTGTCATATAATGTAAACAACCAATTTCAATGCTTTCCAGCTTCTCCATGCTTGAACTTGCAACTATAATGCCTTTCCTTTATTTGACTGTGCATTTACACATGTACACTTCAATGCATACATAAATGCAGTAAATATACACATCAAATAGATACAATGAGTCAAAATGGTGCACATATTAGAAGAAAGAACACAATACCTGAAAAGGAAAAAATCAAACTCTTCTCCTAATATGAACATGTAGTTCCATATTCTGTTATTTGGTAGTACCATTAGGCTCCATAAGATGGCAGACCTGCATATATTTAACAGATATTAGTGTAATAACATTGCTGTAAATACATTGCTTTTACTTTTAAAATGGTTTCTTTAAATGGATGGTGCATGTATTTAGTCACAATGTTTTGAATGTGATATATTTAGAACTGTAACGAACTCTGCTTACTACTCTGTATTACCTTTCCCATGTTCAGTGATGGCTTTGGATGTGGCCTACACAGAGCACCTATAAAAAACAATAGCATTGTCATACAAAGCTAATTGATTTGGAATTAACTGAATTTGATCAATGTAATTCTAATAAACATGCAATTGGTATTTATTCCCATTGAGCCACTCCAGCAACCTGGGCTCAAAGTAAGCTAATTCTTAGAATATAATTGCTGTCCTGAACATATGAAAGCTCTTGAGTTTATCTTTTAACCAGTCTGCTTTCCAGGAGACTATTGAGGGCAACAATGATTTACTTGTTAACCCTGAAATTGGTATATTTATTTCCCATTGAATGATGATGACACTTCTAAAAGGTTTTTTTCAGGTTCTCTGACATTGATGTAGTTCTATTCTTTGTATAGGCATTATAGTAAATTAATAAAACAAATTGACTATGTGACTAATATACAGTGTTTAAGGTTGTTCTAGAGAATACTGTGTGATGGTTTACCAGTGCTTTATACCCATTTCCTTTCCATTTTTTAAGGCCTCAAGCTATTTTGCACCTAAGATTTTCAAACATGACTTTTTTGAAAACGCTACCATACTTCAAATAACCAAGTAAGAAATGGAATGAGCTTGCTGACTTTTATCTTTTGCTTTCACAAACCCTCACTCATAAACGTTTTAATTATAATTACACAGGCATATAATTTTCTCATAAAGGTTTCATTGCACTCGTTCCACTTGGCTAGGACTACAAGTGGCTAGATTCTTTTCAATATTTTGAAAGAATTCTTTGGAAAAAAGACAGTAAGAAGTGTTCATGCCAGCAGGAAAGCAGTTTGTATTCAGTAAGGCTGTGAAAAGGAAATCACAATAATTTTAAAATAAGAAGTGTTCTACTTGCTAGTAAGCAAATAGAATAAAGGAAACAAATTACCATGGGATTTAACAAAATTCTTCCAATAGCACATCAGGAATGTTATCCTGAAAACTGTAGTTAGGAAGAAAACTTTCACTAGAGTCAAGAAATTGAGCTGTTATGTTGATATGCAAATCTGCAATTTTTTCATATGTAAACATACTCTTTAATAATTGCCTAGCAGTGAAACCTTATTTAAAATACTGCTCCCTGACATGTTCACAGACTTCTTGCTGACTCACTCTTCAAGAATGGGATTTTGAAAAAGAGCAATGAAAACACTCCAATAAGATAAATACTGAAGAGTTTAGATAACATTATGAGGATGTAACCTACTTCTACATTTAGACGTCTATTTTATCTAGCTTTGCAGATGTGCTGGGAAGTTTTTGCTTGTTTGAAACTCCCATCATTTTTAAAGTGGTCCTGTAAAACTCTTACGGGTACAGAGGAGGCTTTGTTATTTGTTTGCTTCTAGTTTATCTATGCTTATTTCAATTAGAGACATATTAAAAACCCCACAGAAAGTGGTTACAGCATGTCTATGGCTTCTTATGCAACACTGCTGCAGTGGGTTTTGGCCAGGCCCAAGGGGCTCAAGCCACCCAACGATGCCCGCAAGTCCCAGATAGAGGCAGGCCAATCTCATGTGCCTCTGCATAGCTTTGCAGTTCGGGTCTAATTTTGCAGAAGCATCTCTTTGTCTTGAAAGATTTTTCAGAGTTTCAACAAGATATTTAAGAGATCACTCATCACTTTATCGTGCGTATCCTCCTCCAACTGTCACTCAAACTGTCAGTTCGAGCAGCAGTCCAAGAAATGCTTCTCACACTGACAGGAGAAGGGCAGAGTACACAAATTTGTACTGCCACATTTTGTACCTCTGACATTTTGTGCTATTGAGAAGCAATGAGAAAATAAATTTTGCCGTTCTTCAGCTTTTTGATACAGTGTTTCTGTACAGATACCTGACTGAGGGAAAAGCTTCCTCCTGCCAGTTCTGGCTCACGAGCCAAGAAACCACTATTGCTGCAAGCTGCAGCAGCACGAAGAAGCGCGAAATCAAGCACCAGGGCTGCTAATACTTCCAGGAAGGACCGAGAGCCCTAGGGCCATCGCAAGCCTCTGCGGGTACGGCCAAGGCCTACCTCGGGGCGACTGCCGCCGCCGCCGCCACACCCGCTAGCGTCCGCGGCCGTCCCCCAGAAACCCGCCACTACACGCACTCCAGCATCTTCACTTGACGCATTGCAGGTACAACGCAACCAATCAGAGGGCTTGACTCTTACCAGCTAACCATTGCAGAGTCCCTTCAGCCAATCAGACGTTCCTTGACAAAGTGCTGTCTCGGCACCACTTCCGTCGCCGTGCCGTGCGCAGTAACCTTCCGCGAGAGCATATAGGCCCTGCCGCCAGCGGAGGCGCAGGCGAGGAGCTTGCTGTGGCAGCACGCCCGAACGTTGCTCCAGACGTCTCAAGCGCTGTCTCTTCCCCGCTGGTGCTGTGGGACCCTGTAGGGTGCAGGGTGCTGCCGGCCGGCTACCGCCCCAGCCGAGCCCAGCACAGAGCCCTCCCACCCCGGTCGCGAGAAAAGGAGGGGGGAGTAAAGGTCCGCTCGGGAGGCTGCAGGAGGCTCTGGGAAAGTAAAGCGTTTTGTGCTGTGCCCCCGGCCCCCTGCTGTTTGTGATAATGTTCACCGCGGTCACCAGACCCTGCCTGGAGACTGGGAGCCTGGAGAGTCGCTACAGGCGAGCCAAGCCAAAACCTGAATTCAGGCGAATTTTACAGTGACTCCAGAGGAGCTGCAGAGCTGTCTGTGCGAAGCCGGCAAATGGCATTTGCTAGAGACGCAGCTGAGAGTCCTGCAGTGGCTTTCAGTGAACAGTGAGTGTCAGCCATCACACCTCCGAAAGCGACAAGCAGTCTCCGCAGCACACTGAGGAGAAAGGCAAGGCCCCTAACGAGGGGCAGGTGATTAAGGGACGCTTGGCATCATACCAAATTACTTGGATCGTCTGTAGCAAACTGAAGTCCTCAGTGTATCAACAATTGCTTCTCTGTATCGTCCTTCTGGGTTGTCTACCTAAAAATCCACCCCTTTCTCCATACCCGCAGACTGAGTAATAAATACTTTACTTTGAAGTGCAGGTTCAGTTGTAGCAGTGTCTTCATGCCAATGCAACGCTGCAGTGGCTAGCCTGGGGCAGCAGTGTGAGATACTTTAACTTACAGACGCTCCCTGGCCCCACTGGAGGGACGGTCAAAATTCTAACAATAACTTTTTTTTTTTGCAAGAATTAAGCTAGGTGACTACTTGGTACACATGGACACATCACAGAGCAGAATTAATTTTTTTTAATTTTTTTTTTTAGAAGCTTGTGGGCCAGCACTGTATCCCTGAGGGAGAGAACAAGATAAGACTAAAGAAAGAAGTGGGATGAAGAGTAGGAAGAGATCTATGTTTAAGGGATTTAACCCCATAATAATAACAAAATAGTCTATTTTGAGTCATTTGCTTTTTGCTTATTTGATGCTGAATATCTTGTTTCAGTTATATTTTAGTTAAGGAGATTGGTGCTCTGTAAGCACCTAAAATAGAATATGGAGATAGAGACAGCAGAAGCAGAATGGATGCCAAAGTGAAATGATCTGGAGTGCTGAGCACTGCATCAGCCCACACACAGGCCCATCCCAAGGATAGTGATGCAGAGAAGTCTTAGATGGTGCTCCCTGCTTGGAAAAATGATGTCAGTATTGGCAAACCTGAAGCTAAACTGAAGGCTAACCAAAATAAACTCATTAAATGTACTTCCCTTCTATACAGCATAAAAATCCCATTCTTGGTGCAGTGCACCTTTGTGTTAGCCTTGTGCTCTTTAACAGTGCTGCTGACAGCTTCACAGCCAGCACATAACAGTGCACTGACTAAATATAAGTACTTCATTAGCATCTAACATACTTCTGCTACCACAAAAATAATAACAAATAGATATACTGTGGGGAAGGTCAATGCTGCTTGCCAGGAAAGGTGTGCACGAAGTGCTAGATTCCTGGGCAGATCAGATTTTAGGCATATTCTTACTTTACAGAAGCTGACAGCCTCAGAATGACAGGCAGAACAAACATTTAATTAGGTGGCTGACGTGAACTGTAGCTTCACAAAAATGTTGGGAAGAATAGCAGGCCCCATGCGACAGCTCTGTTTTCCAGGTTTACAAAGAAAGACAGGTTTTCTCAGTACCATTTCTGGAATTTCAGCAATCATGTGGGGTGTTTCAGGATGGAGGCATAAGCATACTCTAAGGCTTAGACATTTTAAGAGGCTGGACTTCACACATGCTAGTGCCCCGAAAGGTAAAAAACAAAAATTCTAGAAAAATAACTAGATCAGAGACATTAAGAGGGACAGCAGAACCTATATTCTGGAGGCATCAGATATTCATTTTGTTTTAAAAATTCTTTTCACTAAAAGACTTTAGAAGACAAGCCCTTAGTAGAGGATTTCTTAGGTACTGCCATGCCAGGCTCCCAGGGGAGAGGCGGTCTGCTAGATTTCTGGCAATGGGCTACAGATATTGCAGTTTATTTCTACAGTTTCTGGGAACTGATAGTAGAAAAGTATCTTCTCTTAAAGGTCGTTGAAAAACTCAGGGCTCCCCCCGCCCAAAATGGTGATCAGGCAGTTGGAGAAGTTATTTCGTTATCAAGTGGTTTTATTATTGAGCAGGCAAAAAAAAAATAAAAAAATAGCTGCCTAAAGAAGTGCAATGATTTCATAGCTTTCTTCATGTATTTAAGACAAATGAAGAAGAGTATCACCTGGCAATGATTCTACCTTCCAGCACCTGTAATTCGGGATGAATGTATAATACCTCTCACCTCAGGCCAGCTCCATATTGTGGCAGATTAGAATACCGGCTGTCTCTTGGACAGCAGTATTTGATATCCATTAACTCAGGCAGTTTTGATCTTGTAGATTCCTATCCCAAGGAATCTGATAAACTGATAGAAACTCCTCATTTTGGGTGTGTGAAAGAACAGAAGAATAAATCCCTACCTGATGCAAATTAACATGGATTTATTGACTTCAGTGCATGTTTACAGTTGCTGAAAATCTGTACTAGAAACTATGACTCTGAATTATGATCACCCTTGAACTCTGTATGTGGAGTTGTTGAATTTTTTACCTCTAGCTCTAGCATGAAGACTTATGACAGCCCTACCAGACCCAACGAAAATCTTTAACATACACTCACAACAAAATTAAAATTTGGAGGTAAGTAATGGAGACTTGGCCATTAGAGGATCTATCTGTGGATTTTACATACCTGTCTGCCTATGTCATATATATTCATTAAATTTAGCTGGGACTTTTACTGCAAAATTAATGTCCTAGCTTGCCCCACAGGAACATGCAGATGAAAATCAATTACTCATGGACAAAGGAGAGGTGTAAAAAACAACATAAACAGCTCATTTAGTAATTTCTGTTATGTAAAAAAGCAATTCTGAGTATCTCAAAAGATTTTTTTCTCCTATCTTAAATAAGACAAAGTATTTAACAGAAAACGGAAATGAGAAACAGCAGCACCAGAGTTAAATGAACTGATTTCCAACCTTTCTTTAGGACTTAAAATTCTGTAGCATATTTGCTTACCATTTTTAATTATACCATTATAGTCTATATATTGGTTCAAAATGTGTAGCTAACAGCAAAAGCTGTTCAGCTTTTACCTATTAGTTCTGAGACAGTTTTTGGCCCACTCAGTTTTCCAGCGTATTCTTAAGAAATTAACTGCAAACTCAAGCCATTCCTAATAAGGTGAATCTAACTAACAATTTTTATTGTTTGTTACATTCTATAATTTAAATTTCTGAGGAATCAATCCACTGATATTAGAAACAGAACTTTTCCTATTACTAGCACGACTTCCCATGAGTATCTTTCTTTACGGAATATTAACTGAGTGTTCTGCACAGATGTATTCATTGGAATCATCACCAGGGAACATAATTCATATACATGTATCCAACAGTAAAGCAGCAAGACCTAGGTAGGCTTGATAATGGTATGTAAAAACATGAAAAACATAGCAAACCTATACTTAAATATTCTATCCTCTTCTGAATTAGATTCTTGAAAAATTGTCGATAAAATTTGGCTTTTATCCATAAAAACACTAACAACAGAACATAAACAACAGAAAAATTGAAGGAGTAACTTCTGTTTATATCACGAATCATCCTTACCTTCCTATGAAACTGGCAATTAGAAAAACTGAGAAGGAAAATCCAGTTTTCATACACTCCAATCATAGGACTAGGAAGAAAGGTTGTTTTTTTAAGACTGTGTGAAAGAGTTTTATTCTTTTCATTTATTTTACATTTCAGGTGTAAAAACATAGGGGAAAGCACTTTGGTTTACAAGAATTATTTTATAATGTTTAATCTACAAGATGTATGTGTATGGGAGCAGGTCTGTAATTCCCATCTGTGCAAGTCTTTCTAAGACAGGAAATTTAAGGTTCCCAACTCAAACAGCACTAATTTTAAAACACAAAACCTTTCAAATTACAAGACCTCAAGGATGCCAATTTATATATCTACATAGAAAAGGATTCACTAATTTAATTGCAATGTGTAAATAATTTAGTTCTAACCAACAGATAGATCAGTTTATATCACTGTCTAAAACTTTACAAGACCATGGACACTCAGTGTAGGTAGGAATTCACTATTACTCAGTTACATAGATGCCCTTCTAACACGTCATGATCAGTGAAAATCCATAATGGTATGTGATTTTGATACACACCAGTGTATCAAAATGGGAATGAGCCAAATATAAAGAAATCATCAGCATATAAAACGTTGAGGAGTTTTAGGTTTATTTCCTCTCTCTCTCAAAAAGAAGCAGTAAGCAGTACTTTACAGAAATGTGTATGTTCCCATTTAAAAGAGATATCAGGTTTGAAAATTTAAATGTTAAGATTAAAGCAATTTTTATTTTCACATCTTGCATATATGTGGTCAAATTTAATTCTGTTCTTTTTATTTCAATGGAGTTCCACCCACTTATTTGCAATCTTAGTGAAGCTCCTAAGAGTATTTTTATAAGGATACTGGCTTAGATTTTCACAGCTGCCGATGGCATTTGCAAACATTGATTTTGTGGAAAACCGTCTCCCCAAAAAACATTGCCTGTATGAATAGAATTTCATAGAGAGAGTAAAAAAAACTATTTTCTGATATACAAACAGAATTCCAATAGACTTTAAAAGCAGTACAACAAATTCAAACCCAGTTTGGGTAGCTCACAATATTATAGCCATGAAAACTAATTATGAATCTGTTCCAGTTGCACAGATGTTGCACACACATATATGCTTGATTTTGTTTTCTTATACTTCTAACTTATTGAATACTGGTTATCTATGCTTATTGCCATAATATCAGTCTCCCAGCTGTGCATTAAATGATATGACAAACGTCTGTCCATCTGTTCTCACATCCATTCTCCCAGGGCAAATGTCTGTGAAATATTTTAATCACAATCACAGAATTGTCATATATTTTTAACTTATGTATATATAATATGAGAAAACAACTGATATGCATGAGGCCATGTTCTTCAGTGTTTATGTTAATGAAGCCAAGGTTGAAAAGCACACCTTACACATACGTCGTTTTTCTAACTGCCAGTTTCATAGTAAGGTTTATTATTTTCCTGAGTTCTTAACAGAACTACTCCCAAAGAATGGACATGCTAAGTCTCTGTAGAAAGAGAGACCAACACTGTAACCTTACTATCATATTAAGGCAAATTTTAGAAATGTAATACCTGGTAGAATGGCTGCAAGCCTTCCACTGCAACCAATAAATGTATAAAATAATATTTTGTTAATATTACAGATCAGACACAAGTCAACAAGAGCATGCTTAGTGATATGAGAGTAAAAGAATTTAGCACAGTAAATCTATCAAGTCAGAAATTCATCTTAACAGTTACTGCATAGCCCTCTGTTCATAAAAAAGCTCTGTAGCAATGGGATAGCCAACTTCTGTGGTTTTAGGAACAAATACTGAGTAATTCCATGACCCAGTACAGCTCCCGCTGAGATCCAGGGTATTTTGAATGGGACTGTAGAAGATCCTGGCAAATCATTTGACATTGTATGTCATTGGAATGACAGGGGCATTTCTTGCCTGCCCACAACTGAATGTGAATTTTAAGAGAACAAAGAATAATGATCAAAATCTAGCTGTATAACTGAAGGAAAGCAAATTTACAGGGAGCAGGCAGATGCCAGTTTAGATGAGGTGTGTGTGTGGGGGGGTTCTACATTAAATAAGCAGCAAAACATTAGTATTCTGCTTTGTTTACATTTATCACTGCCATATGTTAGATTAGGAAAAAAAATTCCCCTCAGTCAGGATGTTATTTTGGAGCATTAGTTGCGAAATATTTTCAAATACAGAATAATGCAATTTAACAGAAACTACTGCAGGCACCTTAAGTTATCGTGCTAAATTCTTTCTTAAATAAAGCAAGATAACTATACTCCCAATTACTTTCAAAAGTAACTTTATTTTTCATTTCGATGTCTAATATAAACGAATTATTAGCACGAACCATCAAGAGTAGCAAAAGTAGTTACAAAAAGTTAAAAAACAAAAGAATAAATGCACAGCAATCCTTCTGCTCAAAGGCCCTGATAATCTTCGGCAACATTCATGAAATGTGACTTAATGGCTTTTTACTTCACATTTCCAAATTTCTTCACCTATGTCCAAATGCTGTAATGCTGATAGTTTGTAAAAAAATCTACATACATTTTAATTACTTGTCTTATAGTCTTTCCTCAATAGATAAATCTAATCCCTTCACTTTTTAATAAGTGAAGGCTTCGATCAATGGAAGAACATATTATATGTACTTAAAACTAACTTTGAAGAGACTGAAATAAGGCAGTCATATTCTAAACTGTTACATTTAAATGTTGGTAAGATTATTCTCCTGATTTTATCATCAGCCTTGCATGTCAGAAACATTTTGATCAAAGACCATGAAAGTGCATTAGCTATCTATCTTTGTGAGATAATTGCACAAATTTCTCAGCCCAATATTTATACAGAACTCAGTGTTTAAATAATGAGATCTTCACCTGTGTAAGACCAGCACAATGAGGTGAATGATTTGTACATGAACACTGTACAAATCATTATACACATCCCTGTGAGACTCTGGGAGTTCCAAGAGCAAAAGCTCTTGTAGCCCACATCAGTGAAACAATGTATCATGTTTTCCAGAAAGAAATTAAGCTGGGAAAAGAGCTTCAAATTGTTGGTTGGGTCTGGAAAAAAAAAAAAAAAATCAATTTGTACATTCTTTCATAAGAACAACAAAAAATTCTAATGTCACTGCTTAGTAGTATTTTTTAAAAGTATATTAAAAATAGAAGGCTGGATATTCTGCATGTAATTGAAGCTCTCTATAAACCTATCATTTGTAGACTAGCCAAGTGTAAATCGATTTCCTAACATCATTTCATATACCGGTTCCTACACAAATGTTAGGATGGTTTGGGAACCAAACTATGACACATTAAATATGCTATTTTGTTTGCTATGAGAAATCCTTCTAGATTGTAAATGGGCAACTGTTGTGTTTGCCAATCTATCACTGTGTTCCAGAAAAGCAAGCAAATAAATTTTAATTTTAGTGGTAGAACCACTGAAATTGTTAAACAAACGGAACCCAACTGATTTTGTCTTTATTTCAAACACTGTATGTATGTAGAATTTTTCAAAAACAGAAAAACAGAACAATGTATTTTAAAAGATGTAGTGCCTATACAGCAAGCAGATCATCAGAATTATGACCACACTGGAAATGCTGCTAGCCTCTCAATCAAGAAAGAGGCCCAAACTAAAACCTTAACTAAAAATACCTTGAACTACAAGGAAGGTCAAATTCTAAGTTTATCTGTCTTGAACAGAACCAAAATCCTCAATTCCAACATGGGTCCACGTTTGTTTTTTCCTACCTATTAAAGGAGGTACAGCATGAATGCTACAGTATTTACCTGAGTTTTTATCAAGTTAGTGGACAAAATACTCAAATCCAGAGCAGACAAAAGAGAAATAAAGAAAACATCTGACATCAGGGTATGCTTTTGCTGCCTCTCACTTGTAGGCTACAGCCATTCTGCTGAGAAGAGGCTGAAGTGACACACCAGTTGTAGACCATCTGATTCTGGATTGAATTTTACCATCATCTAGGTTTTGATGCTTGAGAAAAGCCCTACGAACAATAATAATAAAAAAGGCAGCTGTGCTTGCTTCAACATACCAGTTTTACAGTCTCTGTCTTACTCCCCTTGTTCAGATTTCCCTGAGAACGTGCTTTATTAAGACAACACCCCCCCACGCCATCACCCTCTCCCAGGTGCCGCTCCAGGCTCCCTGGGGGAGCGCAGGCCACCGCACCGCCAGTGGGGATGCTGTCTACAACAACAAAAGCACCAACTCGGCCTAGAATCCCGTCACCCCAGGGGGGACTCCGGGCCTAGAGAGCGACGGGGAGAGGCCTCGACACGGGGTCAGCAAGGTCTCTGCGGTGACGCAGTTCCCCGTAGGGCAGCTCTCTCCGCAGCAGTCCGGCCGACCCCCACGGTCTCCGCCGGCACCAGCGCTCGGAAAAAATGGCTACTGCTGCGGGCCGAGCTGCCCTCACCCCTCGTCGCCCAGCCTTGAGGCGGCGGGGAGGAGAGAGGCCGCTCAGTCCGCAGCGGGCTGCAGCCGTGTTGCCCCAGGAACGGGACCTCTTCCTCGAGCTTGGGGAGGGGGGGGAGGCGCTGCTNNGGGGGGGGGGGGCCCCTGCTGCCCCCCCGCCAGTCCCTGCACGGCTCTTACCTCGGGGGGCCAGGAGACAGGGGAAAGGGAGAGGAGCGCGGTGGGAAGAGAGTGGGGGCACCACTGGGCCGCAGCCCGCTACGAACGCAACTCCCGCAGCGGGAAAG
>VWZO01014003.1:134461-268422 GCA_013396975.1 Bucco capensis
CGGCGAAGCCCATCGCTGTCTGCATTACATCATATCTCCTCCTCTTCCTCTGCGGCCCCCGCGCACCCCCCGGCTAGGTGGGACTGGGGCGCAATGCGCGTTGCTCGGTTGGAAAAGGCCCAACGTCCACATGGGGTCTTGGCGGAAGGAGCGCAGCCTTCCCTCTGCCCTAGGGGGCTGCTAGGGAACAGCCACCGCTGCCGATGCGAGGGAAGGGGATGCGGAAGGCTGGCTGGCTGCGGAGCCCGGGCGCCCTCCCGGCTGAACGATCAGGACGCTGTGGCCGGCGGCTGGAGAAGGGAGGGGAAGCGGGAACGCACTGCAGCAGTGGGTGGCTGCCGGCCGTTGGCCGGGAAGGATGCCTGTTGCGCCCAGCGGGCTGCAAGCCGCCCGCTCCCCCGCCCGGGCGATGCCAGCCTTTGCCTCGCCTTCCGAATCGCATTGCTGGTGGGCTCTGGAAGCAGCTGGCATCATCCTCCAGCCGTTGGGCGCTGAGGTGCCACCCCCGACTCCGCGCAAAAGAGGGCGACAGGAAGGGCTGGAATTTTCCCGGCGGTTTTTCGCTTCCTACGAGAGCGGCGAAACAGCTGCAGGGAGACCTCTAATCGCATTTTGGAAATCTGGGTGTTCCTCGCCTCTGTCTCTCCATCTCCCCGTCAGGGAAGGCTGACATCACCAGGACAGGATTTGATGACTTGGCTGGGTGGGGTGATGGCTCCAGCCCTGGTACCTTTGTCCTGTAGCTAGGGCGAGCGGGCAGTGGTTGTGCCTGTTGCTTGGAGGGTGAACCCTGTGGCGGTTTAGGGTCGAGTTGTTTGCTGCTGGCGTCATGGTGTGTGAAGATTTTTTTAATTCGAAATCCGATTTTTAGAAACATGCGGTGAGCTCTGACTGATGGGGCAGTGAGCTGGTGCTGTGGGTTAGAGGTTTTTGCCGAGGTGTGGCTCTGTTTCCTGTTCTGCAGGGCATTGAGTCTGTTATGTAAATTCCCTAGATAATCTTTAAGTAAAACCTCGCGTTTTCTGGAAAATCACAAAGTGTGGAATGATGAACTGGATTTTGAACACAAGCTTTCTGCTGTTATTAAAGAAGACTTATTAGATTTGAACTCCTCAGCTGTTAAATTTTTACCCTTTTGTCTGCCTTCACCCCACTGTGCATATGGGGAATTGTTTAATCATTTCATACAGACATTGAAATAAAAAAACCCTGCCCACTCAACACCTATTTACAGATGAAATCTATGTGCATTATTTAACGTATACAGCACACTGTCAGCCCTACTCTATTCCCATATGCAAGATCTTAACATACTCTATAGCTTGCTAATTTTTCATTGCATTTGTTGCTCTTCACTGCAGCTGTTTTTTATACTTGGATTAATGGTATTTTAGGACAAGAGGGTTACAAGACACCTACTTTTTCTGACCTACAAAACTCTCTGTTCTGTTAGGAAAAATTGTCCAATAAAAGGAGTTAGTACCTTCAATTCTCCAGTATCTGTGACTAGGTGTGTAAAATCTTGTGTTTTTTTCTTAATTACTAGGAAAATACTTATCTTTTTCTGCAAAACTAATTAACTCCTCTGAGTCCAAGCAGTGGAGGTTTTTCTGATTATCCATATAGAAGGGAGAGGCTCCTGGAAGGATGTGGTTAGCACAGTTAAGCTCTGGGGAAGCCCATTTCATTGCTCACTGAGCTGCATACCTTTGAATGCAACAGTGGCCTCTTGATGTGCAGGTCTTAAGCAGACATTTTAAAATTTTCCCCTTAAAATCATGTATAAAACAACCTGCATATCAGTGTGAGGCACCTTAAACTGCTTGGCTGAATGGAAAAATGTGATGCTTGAAAACTGATATTTTCCTTGTCAGAGATGGCAAAAATCTCCATAATACCGAGTGGTAATTCTTCCTAATATTATAGCACAGTCCCTTTCTGTTAAGCTTACAGTAGGTTAATGCTTGATGCAATGTGGTGGGGGAGGGTGGACTTCAGTAGTGTTAGATCACTAGGTGGCACACTTGTCATTAGTCCACTAATATGCAAATACCCCCGCAGTATTAGGGTCACTCTACTGCTTGAAGTGACATCTGATGTGATACCCTCCACACGTTAAGGATTTCGTGCCTCTCTGACAAATTGCAAGGAGCCTGCCCTGTGTCCTTCACTTGACCAAATCTAGTCGTCCAAGTTGAAGGATGGGGTGTCTGGTACTCCATCTGCAGTTTCAAAACAAGTTAACTTTTATGTTTTTGGAAATGGTTGCATGGTGTAGGTGAGAGAAATCTTGCAGAGGCAGAATCCCAGGGATTGAAAGTAGCTTAGTAAAAGTGATAATAAATCACTACTGAAATCTAAAGGAAATGTCTTGTGGCTTGACATAGCTAGAGGTAAACAGTATTCTAAAATGTTCTGTTCTTCGTGTAGGCTGATCAGCTGACTGAAGAACAGATTGCTGGTAAGTGTCTTGATAAATGATTTTTTTTTTTACTGACTGTGTGACTAAAAGTATATAATCTCAAACAATTAAATCCTTTCTGACAATTTCAAATCTGTACTAACTTTTTAAAAGCACTCACTGGTTCATTGCCTCTTAATTTAGACTGCTTGTTCCTTGGACTACAGATAATGATTTTTTTTTAGACTTTCAGACTTGAGCCAAGTCCTTCTAGATTTCTTGCAAAGAAATAATTGCTAGACTCAAGTGAACTTCTTGGAGTCAAAGCAAACCTAGGTACTCTTTTCTTTTTAATAAAGTGACTAAAATGAAATGGCAACAAATAAACCTAAAATGGATTTATTATGCATTAATAAAAGCCATGATCTTTTATATTACTTCTAGAAGTATTTAATGCAAACTGGTTAGGCAAAGGAACATTATTTGACCTTCTGGAGACCAGTCACCCACTTGTGGCTGACATGCGTTCCTGTTAACTTAAAAATAAGTGGTAAATGACAGCACTCTGTGGTTCCTGTAAGTCTGTTAATGGTGGAGAGAACCCAGTGGGTCCCTTTGTTTTATTACAAGCAACTGCTGTTCGTTATGCAGCTGTGTCTCAAGCAAGATGATGTTGAAATGGATTATAGAGCTGTAATGCAGATAATAGTAACATGAAATAAGTTTGACTATACTATGGAAGTTGTGTTGATACTGTAAGTAGTTTTTTGTTAGTATCTGAGTGTTAATTTTCAATACATGTACAGTTAGGTAAAATGTTTCTTAATTGTGCCAAGCATTCAGTGGAGTGCATTGACACTACTAAACACCTGGACTGTTTCTGCCTCTAGAATTCAAGGAAGCCTTTTCCCTATTTGACAAAGATGGTGATGGTACTATCACAACAAAAGAACTGGGAACTGTCATGAGGTCATTGGGTCAAAATCCAACAGAAGCAGAATTGCAGGATATGATCAACGAGGTAGATGCTGATGGTAAGTGTTGGAAACGTAATTAGTGCTGTGATCATCCTAAGTGTGTATGACCTTCACACCTGGGTTTGGACTCCATAGAGAAGATTCTGAGACATTGATCTGTTGAAGCAGTTTCAAAATACTGCATAGAATCTAACGTCAAAAGAGGTGTCAATATTTGATTGCTCTCTGCACAGCAGTTAAAGATGCTAGCAGTATTAGTGCTAATCTAAAAAAGAGGACAGACAGAGCCAAAATGATGGTGTTGGTCTTCAATATTTTATGGGTCACAGGCTTGCTATTGCTATCTGACTTGCCCTGACCTGCTGTTAACCTGTATTTCCACCCATGTTATGTCAGACCATGTTGGTATTAATAGCTGTACTAATGTCTGTGGTTTTGTCTAACGCCAAAAAATGTGGTAGGAGTGGAATAGTGCTAAACTTCCAAGAGTTGAAAATACAGCAGGGAGAAGCTATGTAGTCTAATGTAGTGTATTAGATCACCAATAGACAGGAGGTAGGAATTAGAGGCAAAAGCAGAAAAATCTTCTCATATCAAGTCTATCAGAAATACTTTAAATAGGTACCAGAGAGGGTAACTGCACATTTTTTTTCTGAGACTCCAGAAAGGCTAGCAGTTATGAAAAGGAAAAATGCTTTCCCCATGCTCAGTGATGTCAAGACTTGAATCTTGTGTGTTGGTTGTGATAGTGATTTTTCTCTAATATCTCTGTAAAAGAAGAGTGAAAGTTTATTGTCAAGAGTATAGGCTGATGATTAGACTAATTACAGGTACTTTTCTGAAAAATGTAACTTGAGCTCAATCTCTTGGATGCAGAAACTGGAAAAACTTAGTTTGCAGTGCTGTGTATTTTGTGTATACTGACTTCTAAACTGCAATCTCTAATGCTGCGCTGGTCAATGAAAAATAAAAGGAGACTGAGGACTTGAGATTATTATGCTTGTCCATCTGATTAGATTTGGCTTATGGCAGAATGCTTTGCTGTTATTCTGCATGTTCACTGAGAATTTTTCAAAGCTGAGTAAAAGACCTGTGTTTTAATTCAAATAGATGAAGCTGGCCATGATAATAAATAGCTGCATATGTTTTCATCTGGAATGCTTAAGCTGCAAAGGTTTTTCTTAAACTGCATTTATTTAGCTTGGGTAGATCTTAGTTGTACATTGAACTATTTATTGTGGGGGTTTTGGCATGTAGGGCTGAGTTGTGCTACTATACAAATCTAGTTTCTGTTGTTCAGAAGAACTTGTTTCTTCACCAATACCACTTCTCTTACAGCTTTGAGCAGCCTGAAGCTTGAAACTTTGAATGAAGAACATAAAAATCTTAGGGCTGAGACATGGGTGTTACCAGGGATTTTCAACTTTGCAGTAAAATACCTGTAAGAACACTGCTAAGCTTATTGGAAATACCAAATAATGGCAGCTTTTCTCATGGTGGTATTTTCAGATCCCTGTTGTCCACTAAAATGATGCATTACTTCTGAGTTCTACAAGATACTTTGCTAAGGAAGTTGATTATGTGCAGCTTAGTGCAGGATAATTTTCTCAGATCTTAGATAGTCTGGATTTGTAGTGCCAGCTTTATAATATATTCCCTTCTGGAATCTTCTGCAGCAACTGGGGAGATCCTAAAGAAACTAAATGACTAATCTGTGGAGTGATCTGGAGTAAAGATAAGTCCTTCAGTATTACTTAACCTTAGAGCATCAGATCAACAGTTTACTTGCTACTTGGGTAGCAAATGGTATGGCTTGACCTGCAGAGGAGGCAACAGTTGCTTGCATTGTGCTGAAACACTGCAGTGACAGTGGCTACTGCATATTGTAATAGTAAAAAGGCAGTGGTAGGAATTTAGGGAGGAGATCCAGTTCTTCTGTAAGAGTGGTTTACAGAAGATCTGGCAATCTTCTCCTTGGCTAAGCGAAATGCCAGATTGGTTTTAGGGGTGTTTTTTGTTTGTTTTGGGGTTTGTTTTTTTTATCTGAAGAAAAGCATAGAATTTTAATTATTGACATTCCTTTTCATTAAGGCAATGGCACTATTGACTTTCCTGAATTCTTAACCATGATGGCCAGAAAAATGAAGGACACAGACAGTGAGGAAGAAATCCGTGAGGCGTTCCGAGTCTTTGACAAGGTATTAAAAGTACAGATACTCTTTCGAAGCAGTAGTGATGTTGGTCTTTTCCCTCAGTGATTTCTCTCTTCTGGTCTAGAAGGGAAAAAGTATTCTAGTAGAAGCAGAAGAACTGGAAACAGATCAGGGACTGTTCTAGAAACAGAACCAGGATTGTTGCAGGCTTGTTCTACCTGCTTTATACAGTATGTGTAAGCTTTTGGCTTATTCATGAGGAAAGCTCTCTGGCCTCTTCCTTAGGGGCAGAGATGAGCAGAACATGATACGTGNATTGTTTGCATGCATGCACAAGGCTTAATATTTCTTTGTGGAAGCTTTTGCAGCTAAGATTTTCCTTGGTATTTAGAGGAATTTGAAGTATTGCATGTTCAGTTTTCAAGATGGGGACTTTGACATTGTTTTCAGGAAAATTTAAGAGCTCAGCTCCTTCCATCTTTTTTAATGATACTTAGGTATACATGATGAAGGTCAATTATTTCTAGAACAGGCCTTTTCCTTTTTGGATTGCTTGGATGTCACAGTTGTTACAAGAGAATTACGTTGAGTAACGGCTAGTGAGCTGCTAAGCTGATGCACACACGTGTGCAAGAATGCCTTACTACTTTTTCTTGTGGAAGGAGTGGCAGTCTCTAGTACTTAGCTGAAGATGTGCTAGAGGAAGTGTGTTCATCTGCCCTGTGGGGTTATTTCTGCAGACTAGATTGGTGGTTAAGCAAGCCTCTGAGGTACCTTTTCTCCTGCTGTTGGCTATATGAACTCCTACTCTAAGCTAGTGTATTCTTTCTGTACATAGAAGAGGCAAAGTTCTGAAAGGGCTAGGGATGAGATGTAGGCTTGGATATTACTAATGGAACACTGACTTAGAAATGCAGTATTTTTTTTTTTGCCATGAAGCTTTTCACAGCTCCTTACAAGTAGAATTTAAATACTTTGTTCTATGTCATTCAAGAAACCTAACCTAGCCACCTGCAGCCTAGTTATAGAGGTAGTATTACACAGAAGAGAAAAGTAGATTGTGTATTTTGGCTTTGCTTAGGCAGCAGACACTAAACAAACATTTTGTTTCTGCATTTGTTTTTGAAAACTCTTTAAAAGCATTAAAATACCTTCTCACAGCTACAAATCAGGCATGCAGTTATTCTTACAGTACAAAAATTGTATGTAAGGACATGATGGTATGCATGCTTCATAAGGCAATGGGACTAGCACATACTGGAGGGTTATGCAGTGTATCACGTCTGACTGTCTCAAGTGCTGTCAGGCTAGTTCAGCAGTTACAGGAAACCCAGAGGTAGTTGCAGAGTTACTGTCAGGATTGTTGATCATAATGTTCTGCAACTCTTTCCTCACAGGATGGCAATGGCTATATCAGTGCAGCAGAACTACGTCATGTTATGACAAACTTAGGAGAAAAGCTAACAGATGAAGAAGTAGATGAAATGATCAGAGAAGCAGACATTGATGGAGATGGGCAAGTCAACTATGAAGGTAAAAGATGCTTGTCTTGACTCAAAACCATTACTGAGTGAAAGCCTGTTGTATAGGACATTAATTCTAGTACTTGAGACACTAATTTATTTGGCTGTCCATTTCTAGGGACCAAAAGTTACAGTGCAGTGTAAGGGAGTTCTTTTATGACAAATGTGTTTGAGACTTACCAGTTGAAGTCCTCTGGAGACAATAAATCACAGTGATTGTTTGTCTTTTCAGAATTCGTACAGATGATGACTGCAAAGTGAAGAGACCTCCTTTACACCTTTTTTCCTCTAGAAGAATCAAATTGAATCTTTTACTTACCTCTTGCAAAAAAATGTTCATTTATTCATTCTGTTTCTGTATAGCAAAACTGAATGTCAAAATACCTTCTGTCCACAAACTGCATGTAATGGTTGGTGGTCCTGTCCCCAAAAGATAAACATCAGTTTTACAATATAAATAATTGTACTACCTTGAAAATAAAAAAAAGGAAGCACTTAGTGAACTCAAAAGTTCCATTTGCTGATGACTATTACACTGTTTGGGCTGGCCAGTTTTTCATGCATGCAGCTTGACAATTGAGCACAGTCAGACATTTGTATTAAAAGAAAAAAAAAAACAACCTAAAGGATCCACTCTTTTGTTCAACAGTGGATTCTAGTTCAATTTGTAGTATAAATTGTCATAGCTGGTTTACTTTAAAATTGGTTTATACCTCAGGATGGTATGCAGCAAAATGGTTGAAGGATGCAAAACTTAGAGAAAATGCCCTCAAGGTTGAATGGTTCTCCTGTACGTAGCAGTGTGCTCCAAAAATACGATGATCTTAACTATGGATGGCATGTCTGTTAAAATATGGTTTAACATTGTCTGCATTGCACTATAGTGAAACGGGTGTCGGGCTGTTACCGTTCACAAAATTTTTAAAAGAAACCTTCACCAAGGGAGCATCTTTGGACTCTCATATTTTTAAAACCTTCTGTACCATGACTTGGAGCTGGCGGAGTAGCCTGTGGACTTCAGCACAACTATCAACATTGCTGTTCAAGATATTACAATTTATGTCCATTCCAAGTTGTAAATGCTAGTCTTTTTTTCCAATAAAAGACCATTAACTTAAAGGTGGTGTTAAATGCTTTGTAAAGCTAAAATATATATATAATTGAGATAATAAACCAAAAAAGCAGTAGGAGGGAAGTGTTTCTATGAATGACTTGCTGCTAAATTATAATGCACATGTATGCAATAAGTTATCCCCTATCTTTTCAAGATGGCAAGAACTGACCTCCTGTAACCCAAGACCTTTGCTATAAATAAATGAACTTGTGCTTGCCTTTCATATTACGACAATGTTAATTTAGTTGGTCTCAAAGTCGTGTAATGCTGACTCGTCAACTATCAGCACAGAAGTAACACCTCATTTCACTAAAGTGGAGAGCTCTGAGCATGCATTTCAGTAATGAGGAAACATGTATAGGTTGCTTATGTGTTTTTTGACTGGTTATAGAAACTAGTTGGAGAATTTAAACAGCGTGGACTTCATAGATATCTATGATTCTCAAACATGCCAAAAATGCATTTCTCTACCCACAGAAAGAAAACAAAAGGAGGTTTCTTTTACAATATGGGGGGAAAAAACCCAATAACCCTAAGCCTTTTTGGAAACTGAGGCTATTATGACTTGACTATCTTCTCAAACACTTGCACAGATTTTTGTGGGGTGGAGAAGAGGACTAGGGTTAATTTTAAAAAAACATCTTGTTACTTCTGCCTTGCATGCGGTAGCAGTGCTTAGTCATTCCAGGTCTCTGAGTAAGTGTTCTCTGATTCTATGGCTTCCCCATGAATGAGTGGCAAAGCAGCCTATCCACTCTTCCTTGTTTGAAAGAGGAATGCGCTTTGTTTTGTTCTGTTTCTTTTTTTTTTGTTTTCCTTAAATAGCAGAGCCTCCATGTGGAAAGCTTTTATGCTTGGGAGGGAGGGACTTATGGCTTAATTACTTGTCTGTAAGTTTGTTTCCAAATGTAACGAGTTGCAAACCTTAATTGCTTAATTGCCTTTGGTTTTGGAGAGTATTGATACTATCTCTTGAAAGAGATGCAGGTCTTCATTCATCCTGTCTAACTGAGGTGCCTGTGTTAAGAACATGGTTGCTTAAAATGCAGTTTTGCTCAGTGAGGGTCAAGAGACACCTCCAGAGGGCAGTTGAAACTGCCTTCAGTGATTGCTTTTTGAATTTTATTTTTGTCCTGAGGTGCTGGGGGGAGTTCTGGGTGACTAGGGGCCCAGACACCTTAACCAAGTGCCTAAAAGTTAGATGGGCTGAATGTAGGCAATTGTTTAGATCTCTAGTTGTTGCAAAGGCTTTTTGCTATGGCTGTGTATGCTGTCCTAGCAAACTGACCATGATGATGGGAATGTCTGACTACTATTTCAAAGTAGAGTCTTGCATGGCAGCTGCAAACTGCTACTTTGATAGTGCTTGAGAATGGCTGCACGGATTCTGTAGACCAGCTTTTAAAGAGAACGTACTCCAGAGACAGGCAAGGTAGGAGCAATGGTTGCTGCTCTGAACTAATTACTTTTTCTGCCTGAGTGTGCAGAGAGATCTTGTCTAGTAGGTAAATGCTTCTTACCATCTATCTGTCATTCACTCACGGTTGGTAGGGTAGTTCATTTAAGAACAGCTGCTTTTAGCTTATTCGGTGTGCGCTGTGCTTGCTAGCAAAGAGACCTCATTCCTGCAAGAGGTTCTTGGCTTGATTAGAAATTGTCTGGCAGTGTGCAGTGTTGGTATGCCCTGTAACTGAATCTGCCTGGAGGTATCTAATTATTAACTGACTTCAGTACCACATCAACCTCGAGTAAATGTATCCTCTGTACAGGACTTTAGCTCTGTTCCCTTCTGCATAGTGAATATATAGAGAAATGAAATGGTGTCATCATGGACACTTTTTTTTTATTGTGAGCGTGTGTGTGTGGCTTTGGCTTTTTCCAAATGTGAAAGTGTGGGCTGGATACACTTGGTGCATGGCTTAGAAACATGGGACTGGAAAGAACTTCCTGGGTCATCAGATCCAGTCCCCTGCTATTGCAGGCAACCGTGTCATATAATCCTTTTAATAAACTGATCAAGCTTAACCACCTGCTTGTAAGTGGCTTGTTTTCATGGAAGTTCTGTAACTCATGTTGCTCTCAACTGATGCAAGTAATATATGAAATATGAAGTTAATCAAAAGGTCCTCCAGCTTAGCTTTAGGTTTATCATTACACTTACTTAACTGACTCTCAAACCTGTTATTCTTTGAACAACACTCAGGAAAGTGTTGAATCTTTACACCCCCTTGCTATGAATAAGAGTTGGTGTGCTTGCTTATTTTTTTTAATGGAAAAGATGGATGTCTGGCTTGTTGAAATTTGTTAGATATGTTAATTGTCAAGGCAAGAAACGAGTTACTTGTATTTGATACATAAATTTAAGGCTAGAGTATACATAACCATTTTTAAAATACATCAACTTGCAGTGTAGTTTTATATTTAATACTGAAATTGTACTGCTAAAGTTTAAACTGCTGTTAATCATACTCTTCTGATCATAATGAAAAAATAAAGGGTAAGAAAATGCTTAACATAGATTATTCATTATCATGCTTATTTTATTAATTATTTAGGCACTGAAATGTCTCTAGATGTGGGGTGTTTATTTTGTTTGCTGGGGTGGGGCAAAGGGAGGGGTACTGATGCAGTAGACTCTTACCCCCAACCGTTTGTCACACTTAGCGTCTTCAGAAACACAGATGATATCAAACACTGGTCAAGAAATTACCCTACACCTTATTAATGCATATGTGGCTCTTATCTATGGGCAGGATACAGTGCTGTAGGTGCCAGCCTCTGCACCCTGCCTAGGTGACTGGGGAGGGGGACAAGTCTGTATCTTGATCCCTATATTGCAATATGTGTGTGATGTGAATGCAGGTCCTTGTTCCCAGATGACACCATCCTAAACTGAAAGTGGAGTCTTGGGTTTTAGAAATAACTTCATACACCTTGGTTTTTCCCCTTCCATGAAACTGACTGTAACACTTGTTTCACTGCAATCCAGTAAGAGTTTGGGTTTTCACTTTCTTTGCTGGGGGTTTAAGGTTTGTTTTTAAAATTCAATGACTAAGTGAAATCTTGCAGAAAGTACTGTAGCAGCATGGCATGTCTTCTGATCACAGGCATCTAGCTGTCAAGTGAAGATAGGTGATAAAGGCTGATAGAATATTTCTCCTGAGTGACATCTAGGGAAGCAAATGTTATACTTGCAAATAGAGCAGGTGGACCTTTAAAATCAGCAAGAAAAACACATAAAGTTGTGTGGGGATTTTAATGTAACAGCATTGCAATTGAAAAATATTAAAAGATGTGGGTGTGTTTTTAAATCCAAATACGAGATTTTTAAGTAATGAATTAGATGAATTGTGTATGGAGCTGGAGTTCCAAAGATTCCTGATGTTATTTGTGATGTTAATTTGCATAAAGGCCCAAGTACTTAGAGGATTTATGGTTTCTAAGAACTCTGATCAGTGAGTATCCTAGGGAAGCGTTTAGAGGGTACTTCAAATAGTTAATAATTTGTTTTGATATAATAAATCTGGTTTGAAACTGAAGTGGCCAAATACCCCAATAAAAGTCAGAGCTGCTGATAAGGTAGATACCAAGAGAATCTCTTACAGTCTCATGGATGATTAAACAAAGCTGATACCTAGCAATAAATGAGTGTTTGTGTTGCTTTCTGTCTTACTGTTGTGCTGTCCTCCCTGTAGTGCCTACAAGGATTCTCTTACTTCCCTGTGCAGTGCTTTGCTCAGCAGAGGCAAAAGCACACTTTAAGCCATTGAAGTGCTAGACTCCAGAAGAAAAAACACAAACTTTTTGATACAAAAAAAAAGTGTATTTCAGCAGGGGGTTAAAATTCTCCCAGATGCATGTGGAGTCTTGAGATGCTGAATGAGACCAGTACTATATAGCCATGTTAGAGAAACAAAGTGGAGAAGCAGGTCTCCCAGCATTCCCACCAGACCCTAATAAAGGAGGCTGCAAGTACCCTTTCCAGCATCTGTAGGCACTGGACAAAGCTGGCCAGACATGCTCTGCTTATTCTGAGCTTTCTGTACAAATGCATTAAAAAGAACAATTTCCTCCAGATGTTCTCGTAGATGACAAAACCACAACTTCAGACAGGTTTTTACAGAATCTTTTCTGTTAAGGAAAATGATTAAAATTTTAACCCAGAGTATTTAGCTTCCCTAGGAATCTGCCACATCATCAAAACTAGCTTCTCAAGGATTTTGGCATAAAATGTAATGGATCTTTTCTAATAACTTATTTGTTTCTTTAGATATTAATAAAGTAAAAAATCCTACACACATATACCAGGTGCCCAGACAATTAATCTGTGTGCATTATGCTGGCTACCCCGTGTAACTGAATTAAAGACAAGTAGATTCAATTAGTACATAACTAAAACATCTTTTCACTACCAAAGAACATACCTTGCTCTACAGCACAGTGACAAAAGCACAGCTAAAGTGTGAAAATTGCCTTGCTGATTTATTTTCCATCAAAGTAATTTGTAGAGGAAGGTAAGTAATTTCTTCACTAGCTCATGTTTTTTTTTTCTATATTAAACACTTGCACACACAGAAAATACTATGGGAAGAGCATAGTCTTAGGTCCATAAAACTACACACTCAAAATCTAATAAACACCCAACTAAGGTTCTCCATGAAACTCCAGGTTGGCCTGTTGCAAATATGATTGCAGAACATTATGACACTGTCTTTTCTCATACTGTGCTGCCCACAGCACCTTTGCCCCGGTGTATTAAATACTTCATTACAGCTTTCTTTTTGAATGCATTACTCCATACCCTGATCATTACCGAGTATCCAGCTCTTGCTCCAAAGACATAATTACTAGTTTCTTAATTTTTTCTTATGGCACTTCAGTATATGAGTGCTTTACAAATACTGCTTTCTTTTTAGGACACACAGTGAAGTGAGGACATGTCCTCATAAAACAGAAGGAGCTGATGTGCAGTCTCTGAAGTCCAAAGCAGTATTTCTGAAAGCTCAATCTGAGGTATTTTCATTTGTTGGAATCATAATCATGTCTTATGTGTGGTACAGAGACCTCATCAGTAAGTGTCCTTTGTGTCTGAAAATCAATAAAAGCCTCTCTGTCAGGCAGTTGTTGACTAACAGGCTTAGAGGAAGCTGCTGCCTGTACATAGGTGGGTGTTGAGTGGTCAACCCACCTCACAAGAGGATTCCACATAAAGACCATGAGTCCGTGTTTTTCAGGGAGCAACAGCCTTTCTTGTCCTCCAGGTCAGCTTTCCTCTTCTTCCAGCCCCTATACCCAGAGAGTGGTTAGGCACTGGAACAGGTTGCCCAGAGAGGTTGTAGATGCCCCATCCCTGGCAGTGTTCAGGGCCAGGCTGGATGCGGCCCTGGGTGACCTGGTCTAGTGATTGGCATCCCTGTTCAGTGCGTGGAGTTTGGAACTAGATGATCTTTAGGGTCCCTTCCAACCTGGCCATTCTATGATTCACTACACGTTGCCTAGTTTCTGCAACACAAGCAAAGATGTTCTTTCATTGCTGATTCAGCTCCCCGGGAAGAGAAATAAACAGGGTGAATTCATGCTAGGACCACAAAATAGGGGAGTGAAAGGGAAATAGGGGAATTGAAGTGGCAAAGAAACTCAATTCTTGTACTTCCTAACTTTAGGGCCTAACTTTGCGCTGTCACTGTTATTTAAATCCTGTAATTTACTACTGTGAGAGTGAAAGCAGAACTGCACTGCCAGCACAGGAAACTCGGTTGTGTGGCATTACAGTGACTTTGTGAGTCATCATCCAAGCCACTGCTTTTGTGTTTGGAACGGACCCTGACCTCTCCAGGTAGCAGAAGGAAAGCAAATGAAGCCCTTCTGACTTCTCAGGCAACTTGAAATGGAGAGGGAGTGCTTTGTCCATGGGTTTGCAGAGGAAAGGTGGATTCAGGGACTGAGGGGGCAGCTCTGGGCTCTGCAAGAGGCTGTGTTTCAATGGTCCTAGGCTTTTCCACCCATCCACTGTAACCATGACCCCATACCTCCTGTCGTCTGCATGTCCTGTGCCTTCCCTTCCTCTCTATTCTATTCTATTCTCTACTGTTACCAAGCCCAGCTTGTGCCTTTCAGAATTTTTTGGGTTTCCTTGTCCCATGATCCTTGCCCCTTTTTTCATCTCCTCTGCTGTTGCGGGTTAGTCCAGTTAGCTGCTCAGCCTCACCAGCCATACTGAGAGAAGGGAAAGGGTAAAAGTGCAAAAACTTGTGAGTTGACATAAAGACAGTTTAATCAGGAAAGCAAAAGCCATATGTGTAAGCAAATCAAACCAAGGAATCCATTTACCACTTCCCATTGGCAGGCAGGTGTTCAGCCATAGTCAGGAAAGCAGGGTTCCGTCAGGAGTAATGATTCTTTGGGAAGACAAAACACCATCACTTCAAACCTCCCTCCCTCCTTCCTTCTTCTTCCCCCAGATTTTTATGGCTGAGTACAATGTCATATAGTCTGGGATATCCCTTTGGTCAGTTGGAGTCATTTGTCCTGGTTGTGTCCTGTCCTGATTTGAGTTAGAACAGAGCTAATTCTGTTCAATGATTTTACCTTTTGGCTAAGTCTCTTCTAAGTAACTGCACTTTCTGACATTAACATGTCTTCACTGACAGTGTCTGCTTCTGGTAGTCATAACGCTTGGTGTGTATTGTTAGTACCAAGGGTTGGTATGCTAAATCTAGTGTACCATATTGGGAGGTGCAGAGTGAAAGGCTGCACATGCAGGGAGGAGCAGACAGGACAGGTGACCCTAAACCGACCAGTTAGGTATTCCATCCAATACACATCATGTTCAGTATAAAGCTGAGGGATCACAAGGGTCAAGCTCTCTTTTTCAGTGGTCAGTGTCTGAGAATCACAGAATCACAGCATTTTAGGGCTTGGAAGGGACCTTTGGAGATCATCTAGTCCAACGCCACTGCCAGAGCAGTTGAAGCTAGAGCAGATTGCACAGGATAGTGTCCAGTCAGGTTTGGAATATCTCCAGGGATGAGCCCCACTGAGCCCTCTCCCACCTTATCTCCTTCCTCTGCTCCCACCTCCCCTTTCCCACGCTCTTTTCCCCCAAATCCCAGAGCACCTGGGCTCAGTTGCAGACCCCTCCCCTCCCCAGCTGTGGCTCTTTGCCCTCCCACCCACTGCCCTTTATCTCCTCAGGAAGGGAAGCAGCTCCCAGCTGTGCCCAGCCGGGCTGAGGGAGGCAGGAGACTTCTCTTGGTGTTACTGGTGAGTTCCCCATGGGTGCACCCTGCTTGGAAGGGGGGGAGAAAGGCTGGGGGGCATGGTGGTCCCCCAGCCAGCTAGGCAGGAGCAGGAGGGTTGGTGACCACTTTGATATCACCCATGGGTGCTAGCCGTACATCCTCAATGAGGGTGAGCCCTTCTGCATGCCACCTGGGCTGGGTGAGGGTCTCACTGAGTTGGTTTGGTGTTGAAGTTGCCCTTTTTCTGTCACAGAGCTGAATGCAGTTGGGGAAATGGAAATGTTCTTAGTTGAAATATAAATTGAAGTAATATGCTTGCAATATTTGGACTGGATGCTCACTGTCTCTTTTTTTTTTTTTGTCTTTTTGGAGGAGTAGACCTAGCAGGAAGATATTTTGACCACAGACTTGCCCACTGAGGGGAAATTCCAGAGTGTAAAAGGCCACCCTGGTGCCAATCACTTTCTACTCTCTTCTGGCCCTTTCAGCTGTCCTGGAACCACATCAGCCAGAAGGATTCTCTCCCTTTGATCCCAATCCATGTATTCCTGAATCCAGTTCCAGAATCCACCTCCTGAATCTGGTTCCCATCTGCTGCTGAGTTCAGTCTGGGATTTCCCCAGTGCTTGTTCACAGCATCAGTGGTGACAGTGATGTAACTGCTGTCAGAGGGTTGGGTTTGTATATATTTGTAAATATTTTATTTTATTGTTATTATTTTCATTAAAGTAGTTTTAGTTTTCTTTTCCAATTCATTAGTCCTTCCCTTTGGAAAGGGAGAGAGGTTAATAGCATCTGTCAGTCAGTTAGTGGCCAGGTGATCCCTAACTCTTGACATGTCCCCTCCTAACATCTTGTGCACCCGTCGCCCACTTGCTGATTGGGCAGCATGAGGAGCAGAAAAGGCCTCAATGCTGTGTAAGCATTGCTCAGTAATAGCTGAAATCCCTATGGTATCAGCACTGTTTGGGTCACAAATCCAAAACCCAGCAGTATACGAGCTACTATGAAGAAAATTAACTTTCTTCCAGCCCAAACCAGTATATCATCCCTTCTATTTATCTCTTGGATCAGGGCTGCTATTTCCACAAGGACTATCCAGATTTTGTCCTGACCAGCTGATTTCTCACCAAGCATCTTTATTCTCAGTGTTGCCTAAGAAAGGGCAATCACTGAAGGTCAGTCGGTCGGTCGTGGCTAGGCTTCGCGAACGAAGATCCAGGGAGGGCTCCATCCACGCTCCTCATCAGCGCCTTTTCCAAGCGCGCTGATAAAAAGAGGATAGCGGATAGCACCCTCAAGCCTGCGCAAAGGATATTTTTTTTAGGTGAGACACAGCATGCGCAGAGCTGAACCCACCCTTTGGTCCTAAGGTTCATCTGCCAGGGCCTAGCAAGCTTGGACGCTGGCAGCGAGGTCCTTAGGATGGAGGTTTAACCTCTTAGATGGAAGGCCTTCCAGGGCTAAATGAGCTCCATCTGCCCAGGTTTGGAATCAGTGTTGTCCTTCTCCTAGGATGACTGCCAGAAGGCTAATGAGCTCATCCTACCCATACAGGGATTATAGGAACATGGGTGTCACTCCCCACACTTTCCCGTGGGCAATGAGTTTAATGCTCCCTCTGCTGTCAGCACAGTTATCGCACCAGGGGCCACAGGAGACCCCAAGTGATTTTCAGACTGTGCCATCACTGAAGGTAGGGTGCAGAAGAAAGTCTTCCTGTGTTCTGCCCAGGCCACAGGTTGTAGATGCGGATCTGAGCCTCACTTGGCTTGCAGCAGCAGCAGAGAGCTGTGGTTGCAAAAACAAACAAACAAAAAAAAAACCCCGAAAACAGATCAGGTTGTCCTGAACTTCAGGCTGGGAGTACCTGCTCTGAGGGGAGGTACATTTTTGGAAGTCTACCCTCACCATGAGTGTAGCTGTGAGGGTGCAGTGTACCGCCTCACAGCTTTCCTGAAATGCTGCTTTTGTCTTAGAAGAGTTACTACTTTTGAACATGTGAAATGCACCACACTTTGCTAGGTATATATGCACCTAACTGCTTGCATTCGTGAAGAGCTTTGCTGTCCACTTCTGAGCAGAACCATATTAAATGTAAGCTTAAACAGTTACTTCACCCACCTCTGACATCCAGCCATCTCGAGCCTAAAATGTGGTAGGTTTTTAAGGGATTGTCTTTGCACATGGGTTGTTCCCAGCAGAGATCACTGCATCAGGTTTTGTGTTTGGGGCTGTAACATAGTGTAGGATGTGCATAAGTCTGAGACACTAAGGAAAGTAGGACCAAGGACAGACTCTTCTGAGGCACTGATTTCCCTCCCAGCCCTCCCACCGACTCTCCTCTCCCTCTCTCTTCCCTTCTAACCTAATCTCAGTTTCTTCTTAGGTTTCATGAATCACAATTTACCTGTTTTGCAAAGAACACCTCACTGAACTTAATTTTGTTAATAGACAGCTTTGATTAGGATATTTCTATTTGCTAAACTACTGCAGAAGAACACCCATATAAAAAGTACAAGCAGGAAGCTCTTGATTGCAGAAGTATGCCTACAGAAAAATTCACATAAAGTTTGATTGCACTGGTATTAAATTATTATGGTAGTTTGAGATTTTATGAAGCAATAGTTACAATAATGCCATTTTAGTACTCTGTACTTAGACACATTAGACCTCCTTCTATCCAGTAGGCAGTTACCATCTAGGGAAAAATAACTTTCCTTCTCTGATGTGACAAAAAGCTTCTTTGTATCAAAGCTATTGCCATCAGTGAATATGTATAAATGAAAAAGTAAAATCCAATAAAATATATATAGCTGTGTACTTTTTTTGAGACTTTTGCAGTACATTGTTTACTATGAACTAATGGAATGTAGTTTAGCACTTCTCATTTTAACAGAATAGGGAAGAATTCAGATTATTATTCATAATTAATGTCCATCTCATGCAAGTGGCTTCACATTGCCAGACAAATCGTGGTATTACTTCAAGGATGAAGTAAGAAACTAATCTGTTTATGGATTGTTAATTACTAAGCAACAGTGGATCTCAGATGCAGCTTTAGTTCCTAAGATATTACCCAGAGGTTATAGAATCTACTTATATGGCCATGCTGGTATTTTTAGTGATTTACAACTTTTAAGGCACTGTCTTGACCAAATTCTAGATTAAATTAATTTGTGCAGTTAATACAAAAACAATTGGAGTAGGCATTAAGGTCCTATAGCTGAACTGGTGAGAAAACTGAACCATGTTTTAGGGCTGTTACTAGCTGCACACTCTTGGCTGTTAGTTTTGGAATTTACTACATCTCTTTAGTCTCTGTTGGATTGGCAAAGTCTTTTTACATGCAGATTTTCTAATATATTGAGTGTATTTCTTTCTAAGTGAATAGTTTTCGGTTTGATATTTCAGTCTAGCATTTAACCCATTTTGCAAATTTATCACCTTACAGCAAATTTTCTCTGAATTTTATGTTTCCAAATATGAAAACTCCATCACTCTCTTCACTAAAAAACAGTGAAAGCATAACTCTATGGTCGTCATGTTCTGTTCCTCTACCACCAGCCTAGTGCCCATGAACTCTGGCAGCTAAGCAGGATTCAGCAAGGCAGCTTCATCATTTCCAAATTTCTCATTCTCAAAATTTCTTTGATTCTGGGGTGTACATCAGACCTTTACAAAATGAGGGTTTGTGTTTTCATTTAAGTTTCAAAAAGGTTTAAAAGGAAAAAGTCTTTACTGGTATAAACTTTACTGGCAGGAGAGCCAGACTGACTTAGGGAGGAATAAAAGATGAGTGTGTTTGGCAAAATATTCGCACAGAAGAGGTAGGTCTCTTAGGAATGATGAGAGATTTCTGTAGAGCCAGCTCTAGGAGAATCTCTGCAGAGAAGAGGTGTGAGCCAGGGCAGAATTGTTTGAGGGAAGGTCTAAAATAGATGAAAAAAGGTGAAATATGCACATGGCCTTGGGAATGCAACCTACTACAGATGAGAGCAGCTTTGCTGCAGAAGCAAAGCAACCATGGTCTACATTAAGCTCCCAGACTCCCAGCATGGGTTAGAGAGGAAGAACCAATGCACAGGAAAAGATTCAGGGCATGTTCAGCAGGGACCTGTTTAATGTGGACATGAAGAGGTAACAACCAGACTTGCTGCTTGGAAAGTTGTTGCCCTTTATAAACTTTGTCAGGTGTCATGCCTGTTCCCACTTGTCTGAAAGGCAAGAACCTGAGGATCATGCAGTTGCTGTCACCAGACATCACTATGGTCAGCCCTGGGATCATGCCTTATGCTCTACGACTTTGCAGGCTTTGCTTCATTCAAGGAGGTTGAAAGGCATCTCCACTGAGAGGGAAGTCAGTGCTCCTAGCCTGCCTGCAGCAAGGGCTGCATTGGCAGGGACATCCACGAAAGTCAAGCTGCCCTTTGTGATAAAAGAGGACAGCTTCTCTATGTCCCTGCACAGCTTCCCATCTTGCACAGAATGAGTGACCACCATTTGATGCTGAGATAAACAACAGGCATGAGCAAGAGTGTGTCTTTCATCTCTTGCTCTTCCTGGAGAATGGAAAGCTCCATCACAAGTCTTTGTGCAAGTGACACTAAATTCAGGATAGTGAAGTTGTCAGGGGATCGAAGTCAGATGCCTAGGCCTGTGCACTCCAGCTGTCAGGAAACAGACTTGGGGCCCTACTGCATAGAACCCAAGGGGGTAGGGGCTATATTGGATGCAAATGTTGAAGCCAAGGAGTTTACAGGCCAAGAACTCAGAAGACAATTTTCAACATCATAGCCTTTATGTAGCAGCAGGGGTTTAGGGAACTGTGACTTGGGAGGAGTGGGGCACAATCCTTTTGTGTTTGCAGTCCCAGCAATGACTAGAGTGGTGGCTTGACTTTCTATCTAGTCTTTAAAGCCGACCTTTCTCCTATGCTGCAGTCCTTGTTACCAACCTGAGTATTGCTTTTTTAGGATGCTTTCTCTGTTCAGTTATTGCCCACATCTAGTTCCCCATAACTTTTAAAATATTAGCAGCCTGCAGTTTAGGACTGAAGCCTTACATAGTGTTAAGCTTGAATATGGACTATTTGTTTGAAAACTGACAGATGAGAGCTTTAAAGCATACATGCAACAGTTGTGGATTTTTAAAAATACAGTATGATGTTTTTCTAGCTCCTTTATTTAACCTCTAGCCCTAATACTTTATTTAATCACACCAGTTTTAGAATTAGTGAAATAGATGCTACAGAGAAGGTATAACAGGTCCGAAATTAACACTTAGTGGTAAAATCAAATATGAACAGTTTTCTCATTTTGAACAGTTTAGCAAATAGAAAAAGGAATACATAAACAGAAAAAAGTATATGTAGCAGAACCATTGAGTGCAAGTCTAGTGGTTCAGATGGGACCTGCAAGAAGTTAGTAGAATTTATTGCCACGAAATACCTGTTTGACAGTCTGCAGAGGAGTACTGCTTATAACTTTACCTTATGTAAGTACTAGCGGATGCTGATTTCCCCTTCACAGGTGCTGCTATGGCAGAGGACAGTACTCAGTCTCCCAGTTTGGAGGCAATCCAGATGCTAAATAGACATCCTTGTCTTCAGCAGGCTGAGCATGCAAAGCTTCCAAGTTTGAATACAAGCCTCTGCAGAACGCCGATCAAGTAGAGGCCAGGGCTCAGTGTGTCACAGCGGTGACCAGGGGCTGCTTGACCAGCAAGGGCTGTCAGATGCCAGATGTCCTCATTGTCACCCTTTGCTTGTTGCTGCAGCAGGCATGTGTACCCGCCCAGCTGAGACTTGGCTTTGGGTACCCACTGGCCATCTCCCACTTCCCAGGCAGGTTTTGCATCCTGTGCCGAGCACTTTGCTGCTCCTGCCAGCACTGGTGGTTGCTGAACCCAGCTTAAACCAGCCAGGAGAGCCCCACACAATGCTTTGGCTGCTGGGGATTATGTCCTCAAAGTCTATTCTGTCTGCTCCGCAGGGCCAGGCTGGAAAAAGGGATTTGTTGTTATTGTTGATATCATTATGGGCGCCAACAGGCTGGCATGAGCTTCCTGCTTGCTGCTTTTTATTGCCCTCTACAAGGAAGTCAACCATGAAGCCAGTTCCTTCCTGCTCAGCCAAAACCTCCCTGTGCCCATGGGAGCAGAGCACCCTCCAGACCAGATCCTGCGTGGCCAGCTGGGAGCTGACCCGAGCCCAGCCCATGGGGCCCACTGGCACATGCCACCCCAATTGCCTGTATCCAGGGAAATGTGACAGGACATTTGCATGTCAGCAGGCTAGAGGGACTCAAGGAGACTGGTCTCAGCTCAGTAGCTCCCATCGGTGCTGCCCAGGATATAAACACAGGGAGGGAAATATCTTACAAATGGATATGGGCTGTACACTGTGATCTGCATTAAACACTGGCAGGCAAAGCCCAAAGATCTTCAGCAAATTCAGATTTAAACTTTGTCAGTGGCCTCTATCTTATTAAATGAAATATCCTCACTCCTTTCTCACTCCCAAGCACACTATGTTTGAAATACAGATGCAGAGAGAAATTTCACACCATGTTTATAGCATGCCAGACATACTGTTTCTTCCCACCCCCCCCCCCCCCCCCCCCCCCTATTCACCATCTTTAATGGTTTAATGATTGGTTTCTATAAATATTATCAAGAATAAAAGTACCAGGAAAGAAGGGTCATTTAAGTCAAGGGACAATTCTAGAAGGACAAACGGATAGGAAGGGACCCAGGGTAAACCTACATTGGAAATTAAATGTTTCCTGACATAAGAGGAGCATAGCTCTGGAGCCACCATTCTGTAAGTAGCCATGGGAGAAAAAGAATTGACTAATTGCTCAGGCCTTACCAAAGGGAATAGACAATGTGATTGCCCTGAATCTCCCAAAAGCCAACCCCAAGGCTGTCTCCTGTCTTCATAACGGCACTTGCAGTGCAGCTACATATCCAGGACTCTTTGTTATAGTATGTTTCAGGAAGAGTTTCATGACAAAATTGGTGTTTTCCCACTGTCCACTCAGTCTTTCTGTTTCTAATTGAAAAGTTCCCTCATTTTTTGGTTTGCATTCTGCTGTAGTATTTTTAGCATTATTCAGCAATTACAGATCCTGCTCACTATGCCCACAGCAAGCTAAGCAGAAAAGGAGCTTTCAGTCAAATCCATTGAATTCTGCATATTTTGTGCAGCTCTCTTCGTTTTTTTTTCCCAGTTAAAAACTTCTGAGTGTTTTGCAGAAATGCTGTTAGTGAACTGCCTGCCTGTGTTTAAACAGCATTACCACAGTATTTCCTTGCAATCAAATGAGTAACTCAGCTTCTGTCTGTCTTTATTTTATCTTTTTTAGATAAATAATAAATTCTCTTAAGTGTGCACTCAGGTCATTGAGCTCAAGAGCTAATGCTCAAAGAGGAAGAATTACTGGGAGATAATAAGAGCTTAATAAGGATGTATGAGCTTCTGATGAGGCTGAAGCCTGGTCTAAGGTAAAATTGACAAGTCTGTTATTACCATACACCAAATATTTAGTTTTTTGCTGGAAAAAGTTTGATAGTGACAGTTGAATTCCCCCAGGGCAAGTGGCCTCTTATGAACATTATCTTCATTGTCAGCCTTGTTGAATGTCTTGAAGGACAAGCTGAGAACTAATTGGGAGCTGGATAGTGAAGGATTCATGCATAGGGAAGAGCCCTGGGCCATGGTGGGGTAAGGAAACCTGGTGTTAGCACTTTCAAGCTGAATCTGTTACTGGGCAATTAGAAGATTTCAATCTTCAAGGGTGCATAAACTCTGTTATCCACTCAGTCATTCTTTGAATTATTCACAACTGATTAAAAAAGATAAGGGAATGCACATGAATCATAGTGAGATATTACTGGTACCTGCTATGGTGAAGAATGAAACCCAACTTCCATTACAAGCTCTTTTTCTCATAAGTTCCTGACTTGGAAAATGAAATAAAAACAGAAACACCAACTTTGAAACAAATATATTTGTTTTAGGTGCTCTCCAAGATTAATATTTAGGGAAAGCTTGACTGTCACCTTTTTGCCTTCACCCAAAGGGTTTTTTTCCTTTCTAAAGAAAACAGAGAAAAAAAAATTAAAAATGTGCAGGTCAACAAAAGCTAGGGTGTACAAAAGGGAAGTTCTAATCACCTCATTATCTGACACTGCATTTTATATTTTCATTTGTTAAGTTTAGTAAACAATATCTGTAGTACACAGGCACAGTCTGAAAATCACTTGGGGTCTCCTGTGGTCCCTGGTGCGATAACTGTGCCAACAGCAGAGGAAGCATTAAACTCATTGCCCAAGGTAAAGTGTGGGGAGTGATACCCATGTTCCTAGAATCCTTGTATGGGTAGGATGTGCTCATTAGCCTTCTGGCAGTCATCCTAGGAGAAGGACAACTCTAATTCCAAACCTGGGCAGATGGAGCTCGTTTAGCCCTGGAAGGTCTTCCAGCTAAGAGAAGGACACTCTAATAAAACCTCCGTCCTAAGGACTTCGCTGCCAGTGTCCAAGCTTGCTAGGCCCTGGCAGGTGAACCTTAGGACTCTGCACATGCTGTGTCTCACCTAAAAAAATCCATTGCGCAGGCTCAAGCGTGCTATCCGCTATCCTCTTTTTATCAGCGCGCTTGGAAAAGGTGCTGATGAGGAGTGTGGATGGAGCCCTCCCTGGATCTTCGTTCACGAAGCCTAGCCATACACATCTGTAGTGTAACTCATACCTCACAGACTGTCCAGGAGGCCAATTTTTCAAAGTTAGCAATAGCTTGGTTGAAAAGAAAAAAGGAACTGCAGAATGGTGAATATTTTTGAAAAAAATCTGTCTTCCCCTGATGACTAGAGGAGGTATCACTTTCTCACCACTTTACCCCTCTGAATAAAGTGGCTGAAGTAGCATTGGCTGTGGAGCTTGAGCTTTAAAAATTTTCTGCAGTATACCATTCTGAAGTTGTCTATGTTTTCTCAATGTCACAAGGCTAAATAGAGTGTTATGCTGAAAAAAGGAGAATTTTGCACTCAGAGAAAAAAAACGATCTGCTAGAACAATATATGTATTAATGCAGAATTTCAATGAATATTTAATATTGCAAGAATGTCACTTTGAGTTACAGTTGACTTACAGATGCAATCCCATTGACTTTTGAGTGCAAAATGTACTACTTCTTTTATCTTTAACAAATTGCTCATTAAATGGTTTTGAGTTCTCTACTGAACCATGTGGTACTTGAAAAGACTAGTTATCTTCATTGCTGATTTAGGATTTCTACTGAAAGTCTCCATTACAGTTGCAATTTTGCCTTACATTATTGAATGTACCAATGGTATTACCTTCTTTTGGGCCACTTTTTACTTTGCAAGAACAGTTTCCATGTTTTGTTTTAATTTTATTTCTGCTCCTTCAGACCAGTTTTCTAATGAGTTTTCTTTCTGAGAAAAGAAAGAAGTGAGGATTTAGGTGTCTGCATGCTGCAGGCAAAATAGTGCTATTGTCTAAATCCAGTGTCTGCTTAGATGGTGTTAGAGAACACAAGGTCATAGACCAAATGAATTTAGCATACTTACTGTGTAATAATCTCCTCACAGTGAAATGCATATGGTGTCTTGTGGCTTTTAAGAAATTACTTAATCAAAATTGGAAAACCAGTTGGAATTAAGTGTTGTACAAGTGGTCACAACATCAAAGAAGGATCAGGGTCTGGGATTTGGCTCAGATCCTAAAGATAGTTTACAAAGCTCTGTGGATAGTTCAATAAATTCCTAGGCATCAGCAGTATTTGTAGGCAACAAGACATGGGGCTTTAATGTCTCTATATATTTTATGATATGAAAATATTGCAAAATTATTTTACATGGTTTGATCCTCATGGCACTGATGATGATGCTTGCATTGAGCTTGAGTGGGTGCAGCCTTTTTAACCTGGTAAAACAGAGAAGGCATTCACTAGCACTTGGACCAGCTCTTACAAATACTGTGTATCCTGTTGACTATAATTTATGTTAACAGGTGATGTGGACACTGAGTACTTGGAACTGCACTGATGGGGTTGATATTACCAGATGCTCAGCGATCCTATGAGATGCTGAGAGATTTCTAGTGAAGTCAGAGAGACGCAGAGTGCCAGCAGAACACAAATTAGGTCCTATCTGCTTCTCTGCACTTCTCCTGAAAATGCTTGCACTTTTGCACTAGCTAGTTATTGCCCTGCTTTATTATTGCTTATGACAAAATAACAGAGTAGCCAAAGTCAGTCCTTTTATAATCATATCAGAATAGTGATTTACTAGGACATCATATTTTTCAGGGAGCGTTTTACAAAGCTTGTTTTAGTCAACTGGAGTAGAAACACACAAAGCAGTGCAGCCAGTATCCAGTTAAAGACTGTTGGAACAAATGTGCAACATCATATCTAATAGTCTTGGACAGTTTATTTATTTGCAATAAAACACTGAAGAATTGCTCCAATTAGGGTGATGTTTCTCCAGACCATCTTTGTTGGACTTGAAAAGAAAATACTGTGCTCTTCTCACTGCCCCTTCCTGCATTTTTCTTTCTCTCCTCACATTTCCTTAATCTCCTGGCTTGCTTGCTTTCACAGCTACTACAACCCATGCAGTTTAAGACCTACAAACTGGGCTGTTGTGTTTGTTACTAGATATCTGTAGTCAAACAAAATAAAAGGCAGTGTTTGAAGATAGACAGAACTTGCTGGCATTACCATGGAGGTCTTCCTGACGTCCTGTTAACCTGTCTAATGTAGAGAGGGAAACAGAAGGATGTTCACCTTTTTTCTTCACTCTTTATTCGTACAGAAAATATCAGGATTTGAGCTCTGTCTGTATCTGGAAACCTCCTTCTGGATATGAACATTGTCTGCAAGATCACAACAGGAAAAGAGGGCACACTCTTGAAACTGAAGACAGGTCTTTAAGAAGATAAAAGTCCATGCAGATGCTGTCCTGCTGGCAGCCATTCTAATCATTAGCATGCAGACATGGTTCTTGGTGCCTCTTTCAGATTTCTCCTGCCTGCAATGCTGGCTTCTGCTGCCAGTTTCCTGGTGTGTGACTGTAAGAGCTGCAGCTGCAGTGGAGATCCTTGCTCCATTTCTCATTGTGGGTTGCAGATTTCAGGTCTGCAGCAAGAGCAATCCCAGAAATTTCCTGGAAGTTGCACAAGCTCAGGGGCTAGTAGCATTTGTCAGGAGAGGGCAGGGGCCTGAGAGGTGCCCCACAGGTGCTTCATTCCTCAGGACCTGACCATTCCCATGCAAATCATGGCAGAGGCCAGATCTAGTTTCATTTTCTTCACATAAATGTTACCTAAATTTAAAGCTTATAGTTAACTCTACCTCTTTTTGCTATGCAGAAAACAGAACGTACATAACATGTTCCCTGAGACATTGGATGATATTCTGGAGGGCTGGAAAGACCCATGAATTGTACAAATACAAACTGTAAACTTCCTAAGACTCTTGACCATGTTGTAGCCAGTTATTCTTCTTCAGGCAAGAGAAAAAACCCTGTCTCACCCTGCAACTGCACACATAGCACTAGCATGATTCATCACTCTTCACTTCTCAGAATCTGCTTTCACAGTCATTTGATTCTCATATGTTCTTTCACAGAACTGAACTGGGCATCTTTTCAGAATTACAGAGTAAAATGTTCACACCATAATCACAAGATGGAAGAAGTTGGGTTTTTTTCAGGCACTTGAGCATATGCATTTTTTTCCTGCCAAATACTCTCAGCCTTGGTGGTGGATATGATACTCACAAAAGGGTTAAAGACTTCTCTGCAGTTGCTAGGTAATGCTGTCTTGTCATTGGGACCACTTACTACTTAGTGACAGCTTTTCTGATGATGTAATTCTTTAATAACAATTCTGAAGTGCATTAAATTATCTTTTTATTTTTCTTGTTTCCTTTAGAAACATAAAAGCCTGGAGCATTGTGACATTCTGGCTTCATGGATAGATCAACCAAAAGCCAGAAAATACAGAAGCTGAACATTAGTCTAAAGAGACATCTTTAGCTCTGAAGGTGTGAGTTCTCTTGTTAACATATTATATTATGATATACTAAGTAATTCTACTGATGACGCCAAATTGAGAGGACCTTTGAAGGCAGAAAGGCCCTGCAGAGAGATCTTGACAGACTAGAGGGCTGGGAAATCAGCAACCATATGAAATTTAACAAGGGCAAGTACCGGATTCTGCACCTGGGATGGGACAACCCTGGGTGTACATACAGACTGGGGAATGAGAGGCTGAAGAGCAGCCCCACAGAAAGGGATCTGGGGGTTCTGGTTGATGACAAGTTGAATACGTCAGCAGTGTGCCCTGGAAGCCAAAAGGGCCAACCAAGTCCTGGTGTGCATCAAGCACTGCATTGTTAGCTGGTCAAGGGTCCCACTCTACTCTGCACTGGTGCAGCCTCATCTTGAGTACTGTGTGCAGTTTTGAGCACTACAATATAGGAGGCATATTAAGATATTGGAGAGGACAGCCACAAAGATGGTGAAGAAGAGTGGAAGCCATATGAGGAACGGCTGAAGTCACTTAGTTTGTTCAGCCTGGAGAAGAGAAGACTGAGACATCTCATTGCAGTCTAGAACTTCCTCATAAGGGGAAGTGGAGGTGCAGCAGCTGATCTCTTCTCTCTAGTGACCAGCAACAGAATCCAAGGGAATGGTGAGAAGCTGTGCCAGGGTAGGTTTAGGTTATATATTAGGAAAAAGTTCTTTACCCAGAGGGTGGTGGAGCGCTGGAAGAGGCTCCCGAGGGAAGTAGTCACGGCATCAAGCTTGACAGATTTCAAGAAGCATTTGGACAACACTCTGAGACACATGGTGTAATTTTTGGGGTTGTCCTGCGCATAGACAAGAGTTGGACTTGATGATCCACTTGTGGATGCCATACCTGAGGCAGGATATTACTCCAGATTAGAAGTCAATTACATAACGGAGAAGTGGGTATTTATATAGTTGACACCACACAAACGGAGAGGGAAAGGTATGGGTAAACACCAGGTTCTTTTTTTAATCTCCTTGTGTGATCATTCATGAACCCATTGGTGACTAGGAGAAACTGAAAAACTCACTCAAACCTATATAATTGTGCTGAACACAGCTGATGTGCCTGGATGTTGCTGAGAGTAGCTGTCTTAACAAGAACAGCAGCAGCCCAGTATCTTTGTACTTCCCATTTGTCAAATTAAAAGGTCTTATTTTTCCCATTTGTCAAATGAAAAGGTCCTATTTCAGGCTTTCCCTCATGTATACTCCTACAGTGCTGTATTCAGTGGACACATGAAAGGAGACCAATTGCTCTCTGAGATATGTGTGGGATTCTGTGCCAGAAGAGAACAAGAAGTTTGCAGACTTCAGCACCCAGCTTTTTTATGCTGCTGACAAAGCCAGCAAGAATAAAATATGCAGGTTGAAAGGAAAAGAGAAATAATTGTATCCTTATGTGAGCCCTTCTCTATGTTTTGGGACATACAGTCATGTCTGGTTGACTGCTGACAGAATATGAGCCAGCAGTGTGCCCATGTGGCCAAGTGTGCAAGAGTGTGCTCAGGTGGCCAAGAGGCCCAACAGCATCCCAGCTTGTATCAGCAATAGTGTGGCCAGCAGCGTCAGGGATGTGATCGTGCCCTTGTACTAGGCACTGGTGAGGCCACACCTTGAATACTATGTTCACTTCTTGGGCCTCTTACTACAAGAAAGACATTGAGGTATTGGAGAATGTGCAGAGAAAGGCAACAAACCTGATGAAGGGTCTGGAGAATAAGTCTTATGAGGAGCAGCTGCGGGAACTGGGATTGTTTAGTCTGAAGAACAGAAGGCTCAGGGGAGACTTTATCTCTCTCTACAACTCCCTGAAAGAAGGTTGTAGTGAGGTGGAGGTCAGCCTTTTCTTCTAGGTTACTAGTGATAGGAGTGATAGTAGAAGAGGAAATTGCCTCAAGTTGCACCAGGGGAGGTTTATATTGGATGTTAGGAAAAATTTCTCCACAGAAAGAGTTGTCAAGCATTGTAACAGGCTACCCAGAGATATGGTGGAGTCACTGTCCCTGGAGGTGTTAAAAAAATGTAGATGTGACACTTAAGAGACATGGTTTAGTGCACATGGTGGTGATAGGCTGATGGTTGGACTTAATGATCTTAGGGGTATTTTCCAATCTTAATCATAGAATGGTTAGGGTTGGAAGGGACCTCTGGAGGTCATCTAGTCCAACCCCCCTGCACTGGGCAGGGACATCCCCAACTAGATCAGGTTGCCCAGAGCCCTGTCAAGCCTAGCCTTGAATGCCTCCAGGGATGGGGCCTCAACCACCTCCCTGGGCAACCTGTTCCAGTGTTCCACCACCCTTGTGGTGAGGAACTTCTTCCTAATGTCCAATTTAAATCTCCTCCTCTCCAGTTTAAAACCATTGCCCCTTGTCCTTTCATTGCAGGCCTTTGCAAACAGGCCCTCTGCAGCCTTCTTATAAGTTCCCTTTAAGTACTGGAAAGTCACTATTAGGTCCCCCCGAAGTCTTCTCTTCTCCAGGCTGAACAATCCCAGCTCCTTCAGCCTGTCCTCATAGGAGAGGTGTTCCAGCCCCCTGATCATTTTTGTGGCCCTCCTCTGGACCTGCTCCATCAGATCCATGTCCTTTCTGTATTGAGGGCTCCAGAACTGGACACAGTATTCCAGATGAGGTCTCACCAGAGCAGAGTAAAGTGGCAAAATCACCTCTCTGGATCTGCTGGCCACGCTTCTTTTGATGCAGCCCAGGATGCGATTAGCCTTCTGGGCTGCCAGTGTGCACTGTTTGCTCATGTCCAGCTTCTTGTCCACCAGCACTCCCAAGTCCTTTTCTGCAGGGCTGCTCTCCATCATCTCATCCCCTAGCCTGTATTGATAGTGGGGATTGTTCCGACCCAGGTGTAGGACCCTGCACTTGGTCTTGTTGAAGCTCATGAGGTTCACCTGGGCCCACCTCTCCAGCTTGTCTAGGTCCTTCTGGATGACATCTTGCCCCTCCAACTTATCAACAGCACCCCAGAGCTTGGTGTCATCTGCAAACTTGCTGATGGTGCACTCAATGCTGCTGTCAATATCATTTATAAAAATATTAAACAGTACAGGCCCCAGTACAGAGCCCTGAGGGACACCACTTGTTACTGATCTCCAGCTGGACTTTGAGCCATTAACTACTACCCTCTGGATGCGGTCAGCCAGCCAGTTCCTTATCCACTGAACAGTCCACCCATCAAATCCATAGCTTTCTAACTTGGCCAACAGAATGTTGTGGGGGACTGTGTCAAAGGCCTTGCACAAGTCCAGATAGATCACATCCACAGGTTGTCCCTTGTCCACTGAGGTAGTCACAGTATCGTAGAAAGCCACTAGGTTTGTCAGACAGGATCTGCCCTTAGTGATTCTAATAATGGTGGAAGCTGCATAGGTAATGATACAGAGGATGAGATCATTCATACAGGTATTGTTTACCAGAACCACAGTGTGCAAGGACTGTTTGCAGGGCAAGTCTATCCTATGACAGATCATTCAAATGCTTGTGGCAAGTACAGTGACTGCTGAGAGGTTTTTCCTCTCAGAGATCTTTCCTGGTAGTAGGAAAATAACTGACTGAAGATTGTGAACCACTTCAGATAAGATAGATTTTATTATACCAAGTTGAGTTTTAGCATGTATGTAGGTAGCTATACTATAATAAGGATGGTAAAGTATCACCATAGCTGTGAATGGCATTACCAGTCACATTTGATTCCATTTGATCAGTTAAGAGATTTCATCCTACTCACTCATTTGTCTCATCTTGAAAAACAATCCCCTTATACAAGTACCTGGTATCTAATGCATGTTCCCAGCTAAGGGAGCATGCACTGTTTTGAAGTTGTCCTGTTTTGCACTTGTCTTTCTCCCCACATAAGGCAGGTGACAGATAAACACCTGTTATAGTGCTGAATGGTATCCATGGGTATCACATCCATCCTGGAGGGCAGGCAGACACATGCATGTGAGGTGAAGCCTAGTTTACTGATTTCCCATTTCTCCATTTCTGAACCCATCATTAAGAGTGGTGCCATCTAAAGCATGGGAAGCATTTGAGAGAGTTATAGAAACAATGAATGCATAAAGGGAAGAAGGTTTAGTTCCACAAATCAAGGCTTTCAGAGATAACTTCAGGATTCTGCCCCTCTACTCTGCCCTCGTGAGACCCCACCTAGAGTACTGCATCCATTTCTGGGACCCTCAATCTCCTTTGACTGTAGCTTATTCTGTAAGTTACAAGGTCTTAGTTAATATAAAAGTCTTCTCCAAAGCTTTCTTATTCTTCTTGTAAAGAGAAAACCTGCCAGGTCAATGAGTCCTAGCACCAACATCTAGCTTCTATGTTCAGCTACTGGCACTTTCTGACTTCTGCTGTGGTCAAAATATCCACCCATTTTTACCTCCCATCCAGCCTCTGAAGACCCCCTGCACAGCATGGTGAGAGCCATGGGGGAGCTGGAGGACCTGTGCCTCTCTGCACACACATGAGTCAGAGACACCCATGGTTCTGGGCAGAAATAGGAAATTCAGGGGCCCATGGAGAGCTCTGCTACATCTTCCTTTGCCTAGCAGTGTCCAGGCATAATTCTAGACTGGAAAGGCGTATTTTGCCCTCCCAGTTCAGCAATGGTTCCCTTCACTGAAACCCTCTTATGGGAGCTTTATTTACATGGCTGGGCTCCTGACAAGTTATTTCTATTCCAGACATGCACTGGGAATAGGGCACTCCTCAAATGGCTGCAGAGGTTTGTTTCTGCTTTTCCTCTCCTCGATAAATCTGCAATTTGAGAAGCTGGTTTCATTTTGCTGATTCTGTCCAACTGTTTATTATGCTAAATTTCTAAGGCACTTACACTTGGCTCAGTGATTCCTCAGAAAGGGAATGGAGCCTATTGTAGCTAACCTTGTAAATTGTCTAATGAATAATTAAATATCATGTTGTCTGTAATACTGCTTTGTCATTTTGGTCAGTCAATTGCCGGTTGCTGCTCCTATCAGACAAAAACCTTGCTGTGAAGCTTGTTTAAAATTCAGCATTTGCTAATTAGCATTGTTCCAAATGTAATTCTAAGTGCCACTTCTTCAGGCAATTCAAGAGAGCAACGTAGAACTTCAGTGTCTCTATGGAGACCATCTATAATTTAAAAGACAGAAACAACAGTTTAATGCCTCATAATACCTAAAAAGAATCACCAGTAGCTCTTTCCAAAATACCCCCAAAGTACAAATAGAAAAAGGATTTTGTCCGAATAGTACACAAAGCCAATTTGTTGAATATCGCTGAATTGTCATAGAGATGATTCAGTGAACCTAGTTGAAGGCTAAGTTAAAGCACTAGGATTAGTCTCAGGGGTTTAAATTAAATACTGAATAAATATTTAAAATGCAAAAGATCAAATTGTTAGGCTCATGTGCCAGCTGTAGGAAGGTAAAAGTATTTTACTGGCTTTATGCACAGAAAGACCAAGAAATGAATTCAACAGTCCTGTTAACCATCTGGCTTGCAGGACCATAAGCCATGACTGATCTTGATTTCCAGGGCAGAAGTGGAGTGGGTTTTATCACCCACACTGGTCATCTTGCCTCCAGCAACACCTTATATCCAGTACTTCAGAGAAAAACATTGGGAGTGATAGAAAGACAGGGTCTCCTGAAAATAACCAGCATCAAGCTCTGATGAACAAGTAATGTGAGGAGTATGTGCAAAGCTGTACCTCGTTCTGTACAGAAGTATTACAGCTGATCAAAACCCAGTGCTGAAGCTGGTGGTGCTGCAGTGCATCAGGGAGAGGAGAACTGACTCCCTGCAGAAGGGCATCAGGATAAACACAGCTCCTGGGGCTTTTCAGGCTTGCAGAGAGCTCACTGATGCCTTGGAAACTCTAAAATCATAAACAGAGAACAGTGCTGGGTATGATGTGGGAAGAATATGCAGAGAGTAAAAACTGTGCTCTCTACAACCAAGGTGCAGAGCAAAGGCGAAAGCTGATGGTGCAGAAAAAAAGTCTCAGCAGCCATGAAAGAGCTCTGTCCTGGTCTAGACCTACACTTTGCAACTGGAAGCTTTGAGGAGATTCCTTGTTTCATGGCATGTCATGAAATCAGCAGGGAGGGTCAGAAAGAGATCTAGGAAAGGAGGAAGAGACAGGAAAGAGCCTGAGTAGGGAGGATGCGGAGTATAGCCCTTCTCAAGGTTAGGTTGGAGGCACCAGATATGATGAGGGATAGCCCCATCCCACAATGTATGAGGAAAGCAGTGCCTTGCAAGGCCAGCACCGTGCCAAGCAGGCTTTGATCGAAAGTGTGGTGTGCCCTGAATTTTGCAGGTGAAGGGGAACACAATGAGTACAAATCTCACCATGCAACCTGCAGGAAGAGATGGGATAAAAAGTAAGCTACTGTAGAAGGTAGAAAAAATAATGGCCTCCACGCCATTCAGTGTGAATCAAGCGAAAGCCGTTTATTCGTGATAAGATCAAGCCTTTATACCTTTTCTGTGCAATCACACATATACTGATTGGTGCAAACTTATTTTCACACAGCAAACAGAACAAACAGATTGGTTAAGTGTGCAGTGTGGGTGAACTTCTTATTGGCTAACAGAGCTGCTAGTTCTTCAATCTTCTTCTGCTATCCCAGCTGGGTTGTTTTTCCTTTCTTATCTTAGGACACCTCCTCTGCCCAAGGTCCTTGGCTGGTTCACACAATACTTCCATTTTTATGAACCACCTGCTTTCCCACAAGCTACTCTGCCTGAAAAGAGTAAGCAGAAGCTAAAGAAAACTTCTAAACCAGGTCTTCATTGCTCAGATTTCTCTGTACCTTTTTCAAGGTTGCCTTGCAGTTGAGAGCTTCTGCTCTCCTATTGTGAAGTATCCCAAAATAAATAACACTATCTTCTCCAATGGTGCGTTATAATCAGAGAAGTTTTTAAAAAGCCAAGCAAAAACGTGTGGTCTAATTTCTAACTGAGTTGATCAGAGACCAGTTTTCTTACATCCTTCAAGGTATTTTAATGTAGTAGACTTTCTCATTATACCCTGTTAGATCACAGGAAATATTTACTACTCAAAATTGTTAAGAAATACATTTTACCTTATTCATTGTCTTATTTCCTTTGTGCCTTCAGCAATAATGTTCATTAGTGTCTGTAAAAGTAGACATTTAATGAGATGTTTACTTCATTTAATTAAAGTCTAGTATTTTCTGCCTGGAGTACAATACCTAATTTTTTTTTCTACTTAGATTTTTTTCCTACATTAAATACACATTAACCACATAACTGGATATTATCAGTGAACAGGAATTTTGTTCTCTAATACCAGTAATTTTGTTTTCTTCCTTATTATTCACTCACTGTTCCAGATGATGTCAGTGGAAGGACACATACAGGGAAAGTATGATCAGACAACTCAATGGATGCCGTATTTCATGTACAGCAGTATTTTTATTGAAGAAACAAGTGCTTTTTGCACACTAGCTTTAGCTTTTAGATGGCTTATGTGATTTCTTGTCTTGCAACATCTTCATTTGGAGTGCTAGGATATATGCAGCCAGGGGTGAAAGAAATACTTTGGTTATGGCAGATTTCAGAAGTCCTACCTGGCATGTGATCAGGAATGGCTCATGCTACTGCTGCTCTCACCAGCTCCATGCTCAGCTCACTTGCTTTTGGCTCCTTTTTTTCCTCTTCACTTTCTTGCTGCCTCAATACGTATGCTTGCTATATATGACTAATTATCAGAGCCTTCAGCAGTCATCTTGAAACATTGTCTTTGCAGGAACCACCAGCAGCCACTGAAGTCTTGCAGGTGGTAGGGTGCTGGTCCAATGAAAGAGCTGTATACTTGACGCCTATTAGACGTCTGCAAGAGCATATGTCAGGTGCTATTCTGTTACTGAATATCCCTCTGTTTCAGCAAAAGTTAAACCAATGGTCCCTGACTACAAAACCATAGGTTGAGTCTGGCATCACAACTGTTTGTGGGTTACAGAGGGTGAGTTGCTGGAAGCTCCATACCTCTTACTCCCTACAAAACAAGCATGTGTATCAGGGCACTGCTGGTCATGCCAAGCCAAACAGCAGCAGAGTTGCATTAAGCCAGCTGGAATTTGGCAAAAGCCTCACCCCTAAATATTAACTTTTCTTAATTAGCCAGCATTTAGCCTCAAATTATGCCTCATCACTGCAGCCATATTCCTGTTGAACATTTTTTTTTACGGTGGATTAACATCATTTGTTTGGGAAAATAAAAGGAAAAAAAACCACCATCATGTTTCCTTCCACCCCCAGTTTTAGCAAGGGAGTGTTTCATTCATCAGTGCAGCTGGAATCAGCTGGAGTTTGTACCACAGAGGCATCGTGCCTGGAGCCAAAGAGGCTCTACCTCTCTAATCAGATGCACATCCATTTTGAAAATAAAAAAATCAGGTTTCCCCTTCATGTCTTTTATTTTCCTTTCTGTCTGTTGGTCTAAATAGATACAGGTCATACCTTAAGAGTCTGTGTGATGCCTTCCGACCCACTGGATTGCACTCCAGATAACTGCTTCAGACCTCTCGTAAATATCATGTCTCTTCCACTTCAGACTAGGTTACCAATTATTGTGTTAAGAGTATTAGAAGTGTTTTAAAATATGTAGTAAATTAAAACCTACAATTTCTTCTGTGTTTCTTCTTCCTTTCCAATGGCATTGTTTGGGCAATACTTCATATAAAACGCCTTGCTACGGTGATGTATGGCACTAATCTAGCATGTAAGCACTATCTTTTTGTTGATATATTAGAACAATACATCACTAAAACATCATTGATGTAGATATCTATTACTCAGCTACCAACTGGTTTGCAAAAATATGTATATATAGGGACTTAGATAGGTTTAATCTATTAAACCAAGTGTTTGGATTTGAATCTAAAATAATGATAGCCAAATGCTGTTAAGAATGGTGTGATGTTGTATATTAATAGGTATAATGAGAGCCTCCGCAAGACATTTCAATTAAAAAAAAAAAAAAGCTGTTTTAATGAAGTGGTGGAAGCTGCCCTTATGCCACCCACATAATTTTACTGTTCCAGAATGGGCCAGAAAGGAAAGAAAAACGCAGAATGAAAAGATACAGGGCAATAGTCCAACGGCATCACTGCCTCCCACAGCTTTGATGGGAAATAGGGAAAATAATAAAAGCAAGTGAAAATTTAAATGGGGAAAAGCAGTACCATTCTTTTAGGATTTGCTGATAGCTTTTAGTCTTTTTAATATGCCTGACTTTGAAGTTAAAACAGGGTCTCTGATCTTTAATAAACTGCAGTGAAGTGGAGCATAGGTATGGACACTAATAAAAAGAATAAAAGGAAAGCATGACTGTATGTGATTCATTAGTTTCTAGCAAATTATGTTGCTTTGTCCTGGAGCATTTGTTAAATTCCCTGTCTTTTTCTAGAATGATTCCCTTTGCCTAAATGAAAATACGGAGTTACATTTGTCAAGGAAAAAACATGCTGGCAGAGCCCTTTGTAGACTATTCCACTTTTACCAGAGCATAATATGTACCTGCAGTTTCTGGATGTTGTTGGCTCTTCCTGACCTCCCATCTTTGGGAATATTTAGGAAATATTCAGGGGGCCAGGGAGACATCATTGCATTCTTCTATATGGGTCTTTTTGCCTCCAAGTGCAAGCTAAAGGCAGAAGCTGTATTACAAATCTCTGCCTGCTCTGTTTCCATTGGGAGGGTGCTTTTGGTTTTGTAGGGATTTTCAGTGACTTGAAAAGTAACTTTTTGCATTTTTTTCTGAACATCTGTTCTCCATTTTGCATGGTAAAGACACTTTACATGGTTAATAATTTCGTCTCATAACCCACCTTTGAATGCTAGAAAAATTAACTAAGTTTTTAGGAGACTTTTAGAGCAAAGCATAACAACTGTTCTATCCAAGTTTGAGGAACATGTTTGTGTCAGAGCTGGGATTATGGTCAGTAGGCTTCTTCCACATTTTCCTAGACTTTAAGCCATATTTACCTTCCAGCACTTCCAGTGGTCCTTCACAATTCTTAACCACTTTTAATCAATCTGATTTCTTGTATTACCACAGTACTAGCTAAACCAAATGCTCAGTCCCACTATCATAGCACAGCAGATTCTGCACAGTAATATACAATGTACATCACTTATTCCCAATCTATCTTCATTCCTAAAGAGCAAAGTGGATGGTTATCCCACAAAGAAGCATTCTGTGGACAGGGTTTGGAAAGGATAATCCAAACTCCACAGTAATCTTCAAGGTACAGATGGACCCTGGTCTGCAAAATGAGAATGCTACCTACTGATATTAGATTGAAATCAGGATATATCATGATGACACTGTAAATTCTTTGTCTATATTAACAGAAGAAGAGAGACAAGGGAGTGAAGAGCAGCAGGTTCAGCAGCGTGGGGTAACCACTTGGTAGCATTTTGTAATGATGGGGAAGGGAGGGAGTGTATTTCCGATGCCTGAGGAGTAATTTTCCAGAGACCTTTCCCTGTGTGCAGCCTTGAGTATAACCTGCAGTCCACCAAGACATTCAACAGTGCCAGGCATTGGGTCATCATATGCCCTATAACTACCAATATTTAATTTCCCTTTCCTCTGACACAGTGAGATGGTAGTGAATGTCCTGGTTATGCTGTTAGTGATGCAATGTGGGACACAGACAGAAAATAAATGGCCTAGTGGTTTAAAGGTATTGTCTGGGAACTTGATTTGGATGTAAAAATTCAGTAGCACAGGGCACCACAAACTCATCTGTTCTTTTTGCAGTTTGGGCCATATTTTTTTCTTGAGGCTTTCAGCAAGTTCATGTTTTTTTTGTGAGCCCAGTCCATAAAATCAGTCTTAAAGTCTTTTGTCATGTCCCGCATAAGAGAGAATTAAAGATTGATTCATTCTTGTTTGAAAATTGCTGTGAAGATGAAAACTGCTTATAAATTCTGCCTATTGTTCCAGTGGCCTCCTGATTTCAAAGGCTACCAGGGTTAAAATGGTAGAAGACTGATTTAAGTGGAAATCAAGATGCAGTGTGGATGATACAGGAGTCAGACAGAACATGTTCACCAGCAGCAGCCTGAGTGGGAATGATACATGGAGAGATGATACAAAAAGCTCTTCAATACCATGAAAATGCACCCCCCAAAAAAAAAATTCATGACTGCATTTTGCACTCTCTAGCCACTGTTCCTACAACTCTATTGGGCTCTGGCAGTAGTGAGAAACATGTTAATGAAACAGAACAGTATCTGGAATATCTGGGGAGGATATTGTGTCAGGTTGTATGATGAGATACGAAGATATCCTTTGGAGTTTGCCATGAGACAATAATATACATGCTTAGAATAAAACACCTGCCTTTGCAAGCAGAGAGCAAAACATCAGAGGGGCAAAGAGGTGGGAAGAGAAGCTCACACTGTGACACACAGTGACTCTGTCAGAGTGCATGAAAGGAGCTAGCAAATGCTCTGCCAATGCTTTTCATAAAACCTGTTAAGGTAAGAAAAGACTGATACCAGCATGCCAGAGCTGGTTAGAGCCAGAGCACAAAACATGAATCGACCCCACAAGGATGCTGCTGCTGCTTGCTGGTGTAGACAGGAAATCTGGTGCAGGAAATAGTCCAGAAACTGTCACTCAGGATTTGTCTTTAAGAAATGGAGCCGTAAAATTAATAGGGTTAATTAATAACCTTGAAAATTCATCATAAATGAAAAGCCATCAGTGACTCACAGAAGTTGAGGCATACTGGGCACTCACAGTGTGGATGATGATGCTTGAGATGGAGTCTTAATCTCTCCCAATAGCTCTGGGCAGCCTCCACAGCAGCACCAAAATGAGCTTGGGAGTGGGAAGGGCTCCAAGTGATGTGCTTGCCAGTGTCACCTGTAAGAGAGCTCAAGGCCACTGAAAGAGCTGGGGAAGCCTGAAACCAGGAGCTGAATTTGGGAGCTGACCTGAAACTCAGTGAAATCTGTAGAAAAAGCCCCATACATAAAGCAAAATGTGCCCTAACTCGTGTTACAGTGTTATTACCACCACTTCTCTGCATCATGGCTGTGTCTGTTGAGGTAATCCATTACAGACCTATTATTGCTTTAGGTTCCATACATACCTGTAATGCCAGTCTGGCCCCACAGCTTGGGGCTGGACTCAGCCTTGTCCAGAAGCCTGGATCTATGTCAGCCCTAAGGACCAGAAAAAGATGGAAAAAACATACAAGCATGTGGAAAAATGCTTCCAAAAGGTGAGAAGCTGCAAATGATTCAGTATGTTATTTTACTCTGTGGTTTCCTGGTGAGTTCAGGCTGACATGCAATGACACAGTGTACAGGACCAGATTGCCTGACACACACAGGAGCAAAGCATTTCAGAAACGTTTGTAACCTACCAAGGTGCCGCCATGGTTCCTTCAACAGCCCTTTCCCTCCATACATTTAGAGGATCAATAGTAATTAATTAAAATATTGGCCCTTCTACACTGCCTTTCAGTCATGGCATTTTATAAGCATTACTAAACAAAGCTTACCAACCCTGCTGGGAGGTAAGAGTGATTGTTATCCATGTTTTATGGATGAATAAGCAAAGGCCTTAGGAGACGAAAAGTTGATTTCTCCCAGCCTTGCCCAAGTATGCAAGTGAAGAGGCAGGGGCAGGCAACCTCCCCTTTTTTCTTCTATGGCCTTTCCCAGCCCAGCTGTCCCCCCAGGGAAAGAGCCTGGCAGCTTTGGGGTATCTGCCTGTCACTGTGACAGGAGGGCTTCCTCAGAGGGACCAGACTGCACATCCCATCACGCATGTGCCCGCATCAGAGTCTGCTCACTGTGACAGAGGCACATGTTGACTGGCAGACAATTTGCTTGACACCAGCAGGAAATTTTTGGTGGCTGACGACTGGTACTCAGGACTCTCATGTCAGCTTCTCCCCTGCCAGTGAGATAGCATGACTTGGGGGTAGCTGAAAGGAACAGTCTGTAAGAGAATGGGCCAAGATTTTTATCATCTAAAAAACAGAGATGATCAGAGTCAAGACATTGGAGAGACTGCTCATAGCCAAGCTGTCTTATTAGATTGCTAGCTCCAATTTTGGGCCCAGATGTTGTAGCATATAAAAGCTGACATAAATTTATCATAGAAAAGCTGCCTTAGGGCACTCTAGTGTTCATCATCAGCAGTGCACACAGTCATTTAATATTTCCCCTGGGCTTTCAGGGTAAACATTGCTTTTACGTAACATATCTGTGTACACGCATATATGTGCAGGAGGGTTTGGGAACAGTTTCACTGAATTCTGTGTATAGAAATTAGTCTACCTGAATGCCATGTTGAATTTCATTGCCCTTATATCACCACATATCTGGCACAGCTGTGGCCCTTTCTGGCAGACCTACAGCCTGCACCTCCAGCAGCAGCTATGTGGGAAAGGCCTTCTGTTTGCAATGCTGCCTTCTGCAGCCCTCTCCCTCCTAAGAGGCTTTAGATGACATAATACATATCACTGTTTCACTTGCTCTGGCTTTTTAATCTGGCATGATAAATGGTCATGAAGACTCACTTTGCCTTCCTCTGAGCACAGCCTCCTCCATGTGTAGTAAAGATAAATATTCAGGCAAGACACTCACCTCATAAGACATCTAGGCAAGCATTCACACTATTTTAAAAACTCCCTGCCCAGTGCTGTAGTGGCAATTGCCACAAAAAAGTCTATAAACAAAATAAACAAATAAACCATTGAGAATCAGGAGAAGAAACTACTATTAATTGCGATAAAAGCTTGCTGTTCTGCACCCTCTTCAAAATCCAGCACAAGACAACTAGAATTGTTTTCCTAGTTATCTTTTCATGCTTTCCCCCAGGCCTTTTCTATAAGGTACTCAGTGGAAATGAAAGCAATAGTTTTATATAGATCAATCCATAGCACTGAAAAGAGACTGATCTCTTTTCCCCAGGTGCTTGAATGCTGCACCAGTCTATATGGTGTTTGAAAACCATGTGGGAAGGAGATCATTCTATCTCAAATTCAATAGGCTTTTAGAATCACATTTATTCACTTTTACAGAGTTTTTCCATATAGGATTTCAGAGTCTTTTATTCAAGAAGGTGGCCCCCTTTCTGCCCTCCTCTATACCTCCCTCCTTTGTGCTTGTTCTTTCACCAGTACAAAGCTGAAATGAACAATCGTATATACTCAGCTTCACATCCTGCAACATCCAGGACGCTGGAGAAGAAAGGATAAATACATGGTCAAGCAGCTAAAGTTAGCAAGTTCAGTATAATGCGTAACTGACTCTCGCAGAAATTTCTGGTGCTGGTGGAAGAAGGTTCACTTTAGGAGCCAGTGAAAATGCATACTGAAAGCCAGTTCTGATGTGGGCTGTCTACAAAATCCCAACAGAGTCACTCTGCCTCTTTAAGCTGTGTTTTCTACAGTTGTAAAATGGGGTTTTGGCCCAGAAACCTGGATAATGGTTTTATAAGATATTATAAAGGACTATGAGGAAGATAAACAAAAAACTTTGCTTTTTTCATGTGGGAAGGCAGAAGCAAAGACAGAAGGGAAAAAAGCAAATACACTGAGTGGGAGTGTAGGGACAGGAGTTGGGACAATTTATTAATTTGGTTTCCATCTCATTCTGGTAAGTAGCTTACAGCTGAGTGAATCTGCTTTCTGCTCACTCTCTGCCTGTTGAGGGTTTCCTTGTGCTGGGGTCCCAGCCCCTTCTACATGTGGGAGGCTTCTCCTTGCTGCCCTGTCTCCCAGCATCACCTCCTTGGCAGTGCTTGCTCTGCTTGCTCCAACCTTGAGAAGCTGAGCCTGGATGGGTGCCCCCTGCTTTACTCTGTGAAGGCAGCTGGCACAACCCTGACTTTGCTGTCTCTGCATCACCTTGCCTTCCCTTAGATAGAAAATCAGGCTGGGGAAATGTGTCTCCTTCTCCAGCTGGTTTGTTATAGAAGGGGAAGGGAAACTTGTTTTTCTCCTGCTGACTCAGACGTCCCTCTGGAGACTTTGGTGCAAGGCAGAGACCACTCATGGGACCAGGGAGAACAGAGAGGGGGGCAAGTTAGAGCCCTGGGTAAAGCTGTGTTGGGGAGTCAAGGTCTCGCTTTTGTCCCCTTCTCACCTGCATCTCTGGGAAATCATGCCCTTGCCTGCTGTTATAATCACTGATTACATGCCATTTGCCTGTTGTATTAAAGCTGCTGGCTTAATTAATATCATTTTAAAGGGTGGTTTTGGCATGAGGGAGACAAGCTGTTTTGAACTCCAGTAAACACATTTAATGTGTGATCATCATAAGCAGCTCCTGCAGCCTTTCTGTGGTGAGCAGACAGAAAGCACCATGAGTTAATGAACTGTGTTTGAACCACCTGATGCTGCTGAAAGCTTTGATCTATCAGGTTTAAGCTGGGTGAAGGAGAAGAGGCAGATCACTGTGCCATGCTCCCCAGTACCACTGAAACTGTTAATCAGCCTGCTCTGCAGTCTACTGCGGAGTTTGCTTTATTAAAGCTCCCTGCTGCCTGCACACGTTCACTGGCACAGACATCGAGAGACAAGCAAACACTTACCCAAGTGCAGAGTACTCACTGCTGCATTGCAGAGTTTGCTGGCATAAAATGATGGGGGGGATGTAATCACAGGTGGAGGCTTGGGTCCTCCCTCAGTCCGCCTGCATCTGCAGTCTCGTGCATTGCTGTAACAGGGGAAGCAAGGAGGGTTGGGGGTGAAATATGCACCTTTAAGCCTCTCTTTCCAGCTCCTAAGTGTCTGGCTAGCCGTCATTGCTTGTATTAATCTCAAGCGTGGTCTATGCTGCTTAATGTGGTTTTTATTCACAGTTATTCTATAAAACTAAAAGTTAATTTCCTTTGAGGTACATGACATGGTAAGCATAATTTTATTTATTATTGTTATAAACTAACCTTGTCTCTGCCCAGAGGTGCTTTGTAATGTTGAGGATGTCATTCTGCCATTGAAGTATTGAAAGTAAATTCAGACCCCTTTCAAGGTACTTGCAGCCTGAGCATTAGCAGATGTCTAGTTTTCCTATAGGTTGTCACATATAGAAGCTTGAGCAGGATGAAGTCAGCTTTGTAGGAAACTGTAGGTGATGAATTCGGTTCATTTTTATTCTCCCTAAAAATTGCTTCTGCAAGATTATGATTTTTTTCTTTCTTTTTTGTTATAGCACAGAAACATTTGATTATTCAAACAATTTATTGAGGTTTAATATCAAATAGCTTGTCTGTTTTGTAATGTCTGTAACCATATTGGATTTTTTGTTTTCAACAGACAGTTTTTTCTAAAAGAAAGCTGGTATTTGGTCAAGAATTGTTAGGTGTTTCTAAGATACTGCTGTAAATATGCACATGAAAATTTATTTATAATAATTTTGTTCTTTGTTAGCAGCTGATTCAGGATTTGTTACATACCTGTCTGCTGCTTGCTTTTTTTTTTTTTAATGGAGTAAGGATGGCTCAGATTTCTTCTCCCTACATATCTCCTAGTGATACAATACTGCAATCTCCACTTTACTCAGCTTATGTCTAATTGCAGAGTGTTTAGCAAAAGAATTAATGTTTTAGATTTGAAGTTACCCATCAGCTTTATTAACACATGTCAGCTGAACAGCAGATACAGTCTAAAAAGGAGAAATTAATCTCAAGGACTATGTGAAAGTGGAACTTGCATCAGTCTGATTCAAGAGATTGTAGCCTGGGAGAGTTTAGGGAAAATAAAATATTCTAGGCTGATTTTCATCTTGAACTCGGGATGTTTCTGTGCAAGTGCGGCATCTGTGGCAGCACTGGTTACTGACAGTCTTTTGGGATAAGCTGTCCAGCAGGACGGGGTATTGTGGGAATTAAAGCTCCATATTTGCATGGCAGCTTAGCTGCTGAGTGAACACATTCTGAGGAAAAAACACTATTTACCTAAAACGAGCTACTGGAGCTTGATTTCTGGAACTGGTGAAGATCCCTTGACTAATATAGAAATTGTGGGAGACCTGGGTACCAGGTGCTTCCGGAAATAAAGTCTCGTTGTCAAGATGAAGATCTCAAAAGAGAAGCCAAATATGTTTTCATTATTATTTTAACCTTCCACATCCTTGTTTTTATACCAATAAAACGAGGATAAGATTTTACCACCTTTAAAGAGTTTTAAGGGTTATTGAAAGAGAATATAAACTTAGGAGTCCTGCAAGTAAGATATGGGGAAGTGGCACAGTTGTTACGCTGTTAAATTGCTCAAAAATGGCCAGTTTCTCCTCATTCAAATCCTACTTTAATTCACTTCCTCCAGTGACCCTTTCAGTGTTAATCCACCACACAGAAGTGTTGCAGTTTTAATTAAAAAGGAAATCTCTATCTCACTAAGCTTACTCTGCCATCTGATCATGCAGTATGGTTTATAGGCAGTATTATCAGTCTAATTTACATCATAAAACCATGACTTAAGCAGGGCAGAACACACTAGCAGCCCTCAGTGAATAATGTTCTTCTAACCAAAATCAGTAATGTTTTAAGCAAAACCCTACTGAAAGAATGGAGATATGAGCACATCACACATGGCGCTGCACACAGGGAGGGTTACAGGGACACAGGGAGCTCAGTGGGATACCTCATTAAAACGAAATCTCTACATTGAGTTTGAAGCAGCTTCTGAAAATATGTTTTCCAGCTCAACTACAAGGTACGAAAAGGAGGCAGGATTTGCTGGATTAAATTGTTTGGTTGCTGATATAATGAAGGCTAGTGGTCTCTACTGACCTTTAAAATCTATGATCTTAAATATTGGCAGTGATTATGTCCCAGGTCACTTGGAACTCCATAATTCAAATAGCAAGGTGAGCTGTAAACCTATGAACTGTCCTGAGGGCCTGCACGGAGCAAATATTGATGCTGGGCTGACTAATATCCCCAAATCCTGTCCCAAAAGGTGACAGAATCAGCACAAGTCCAGGACTCTGGCAAAAATCTCCTCTTAGTTGTTCTTATATTTGGGTTGAGATAAAGCAGCTGTCCCAGGGCAATAAAAGGGTGAAGAAGAGCAGTAAAAACAATTTTGCACTGGCTCATCAAGGTAGCAAATGTGATCTGAGAGTCACTGAGTGAAAACAGAGTCCTACAACAACGATTTTACACATTAGTGTCAGGTTTTTTTAAAACTTTGTGGGAGGAAAGAAGTGGGGGAAGGAAGAGGAGAGAGAAATTGGACCTAGTATTTCTTACTAGTAGAGGAAGCAGGGAGGCAAAAGATCTGTGTCACACTGCAAGCTATTTACCTTAGAGGGAAGATGAAGCACACCTGGCAGAAATTAAATGTTAATGTAGCAAATCACATCCAAAAGCACATAAAGCCTAAAAGACAGCTTATGATACCCTTTGAAAACAAGATCTAACTTAATTCATTTGCATATCCTGATATCCAATCCTGCAAATCAGCATCAATGTGTTAATGCACTGCTACCATTAGGCTCCCTTGAGATTATTCAAAAACTGTATTCACCCACAAAGTGGAGGCAATGAATTGAAGCATCTGGTCAGGGAAAACCAGATGAAACTATGTCATCTTAATTGTGACCCAGTTTGGGATGCAGTAGAGTGGCAGTAACCCTTGGTAGAAAGAAACAGTAAATTGATTTTGCAGAGAATCTCATCAATCACTGATCACAGTGACCCATGGATCATTAATCTCATTAAAAAGTTCAGCCTCATGGCAGAAGTTATAGCAGATGCACTGAAAAAAAGCCTGTACGTGAGATACGCTTTCACAAATTGAATGCATCTAGCTGACATCTCTGAGGAGAACTCTATTTCTAAATTGGGAAACAATTCACTGACTCTAGTTCAACTTCAGCCATTTACTCTGTGTCAGATACCATCTTTAAGGCCTGTGGAAACTGTCCAGAAGGTATGTGGCCTGTTATTGAGCCATGTTTATAATACTCAAGTTAGGGAAGGAAGAGGTGAATCAACGGGCAGATTACATCACCTCTGAATGTTGTGATTTTTTGACAACAGACCTCTCTGCTACCTGAGCTCTTTATTGAGGTGATTGGTAAATAGTCTGGGAAATGCACCCAAGAGTACACAGACAGCCTCAATTTTCTGTATTTCTGTGAATCCAAGGAGGTGCATTATTTTAGAGGATGTTATAGGACAAACAGTAAAGAAAGTCAGTTTTTCATGTTGGTCCTTTTAACTATGGCAGAGCTTATTGTATCACTGAGCTGAAGGTTTTGTTGGTTTCGCCATGGGTTTTCGTATAAAATGGATGAGTTGTGAAGGATCCTTTTTGTTAGATAATGGAATCATAGAATCATAGAATGTTAGGGGTTGGAAGGGACCTAGAAAGATCATCTGGTCCAACCCCCCTGCCAGAGCAGGATCACCTAGAAAAGGTCACACAGGAATGCGTCCAGGCAAGTCTTGAACATCTCCAGAGAAGGAGACTCCGCAACCCTCCTGGGCAGCCTGTTCCAGTGCTCTGTCACCCTTACTGTAAAGAAGTTTTTCCTCATGTTAATACTAAACCTCCTGTGATCCAACTTGCTCCTATTCCCTCTTGTCCTAACATTGGATGACATTGAGAAGAGCCTGTGTCTCTCCTCCTGGCACTCACCATTAACATACTTGTAAACATTAATGAGGTTCCCTCTCAGTGTCCTCTTCTCCAGGCTGAAGAGACCCAGCTCTCTCAGCCTGTGCTCGCTGGGTTGCAAGACCACTGCTTGACAGCAGTGGATATCTAAGGCATCTCACCTGCTCATGGAACCAGAGTCTATAAGGAATTGAGTTGAGGTGCCATTATTATACGGATGAAGCTCAGATTGGTAACTCATTTCCACTGCTTCCAGTCAGTACAAAATCCCAGTTTTCCAGAAACAAGATATGCAGACCACTGGAGTTTAAAGCCAGACAAAATGTCATTAGTCAACCAAATGGTTAGATTGTCATATGCCTGACTGTTTCCTTTTCTTTCATGAGCTAGCCAGGTGAATCTGGGGTATTTCTAAGTACATTTTTGCAGAGTTGTAAGGGGATGCATGCAGTTGCCAAAGCTGCTACCATGCAGATGTCCTGGGTTCAGCTAGGATAGGGTTAACCTTTGCACAAGAAGGTGGGAGGGGCCACACCCAGGACAGACAACTGAACCAGCCAATGGGGTATTCAATACCATGCTGCCCTCATGCCTGCTATATAAAGAGGTGGTCTGGCATAGACAGGTCTGGCAGTGTTTTCTTGGTGCATGCAGTGATGTTGGGTCTGCAGTGTTGGTGAGTGAGTGGTTTTATATCACTGGTTTATACACTACTTCATTAGTGTTCTTGTTACTCGTGTCATTTCTCCACTATTTGTGTTGTTCTACTATACTTTCCTTACCTCAACCCATGGTGTTTGGCAATTTGCTCATGATTCTCCTTCCCATCCCACCAGGGGGAGGGGCAACATGCATGGGGCTCAGCTGCTGGCTGGGCCTAAACCAGGACAGTCATTTTTGGTGCCCAATGTGGGCTTGAAGTGTTGAGATAAATAATCTGACCAATGCATGTTAAAACAACTGTGTTATATGTACTTTCTATATTAGTTAAATAGTCCATGTTCACAATGTTGGTTCTTTCATTCTCTTCATTCTCATGGTTGCATTATTTAAATCCTTACATACTCTATATATTCCCCTTGGTGATGTTTATCCTCTTCGGAAAATGGATCAGGTCTGTCATATTGCTGTGTTGAATATTGTTGACTTATGATACGGTTACAGCACTGGTCATGAGGTCAAGCTGGTATTTGTATGTGCCATGGTTGTTTATTAGTAATTTCACTCAGTCTATGGATGAGACATGGAGGATGCCTTCTCAGCTTTTGAGAATTTTGAATATTTTCAGGCCATCAAAGTCAGCATGCTCTTCGTTACTGTATCTTCTTAATTTGTCCCAGGTCTTGTTTAGAGTCATATAATATTTTTGCAAGAATACCACCCAGAGATCTGCCCTGAGGCTGGACAGTTGTGAGTGGCAGGGTGTATGGGAGAGTATGGGCAAGTGCCTAGGGTAGCAGTCACCTCCAGTGTTTTGGAATTTCACCCATGAACAAGAGGCAAATCCTGATAAACTAGAAAAATACTTGGAAAAGGTATGTTGTCAACCTGGCAATTCCTGAGAGACACAAATCAATGCAACTTGCTGTGGCCTGGCCCATGCCTACTAAGTCCTTTCCAACACTATTTAGTGCCCTCAAGGGGAACAGAAGGTATCTGGACCTAAAGACAGACTGGAAGGCACTAAAGATTATCAAACCCCAGCAAGAGGTGCTGTAGCTGCCCTAGAGAACAAATCTGTGCAGGTGTCATTTGCCCCTATACAGAAAAAGAAATACACAAGGAAATCAGTTTACCTCTCAAGGGATGAAGATGAACTAGGGTCAACATGAGAGCAGAAGGAAGAGCCAGATATAATCACCTGATCACTATTCTTAAGTGAGCTGTGAGACATGTAAAAGGATTTCACCTGCCCTCCAGGGGCACACATTATCACCTGGGCTGCTCTGGTGTTGGGATAATGGGGACAATAGTTGGGAATTAGAGGGTAGGGAAGCCAAGCCAGTCCCTGTCTAGGGAAGAGGGTATTGACAAGGCAATTGGAAAACAGACACAAGACCTCAGCCTCTGGAGGGGACTTCTGTCATATGTGAAGGAAAGATATCCCTTCAAGGAAGATGTTACATGTCACCCGGGCAGGTGGACCACCAGGGAGTGAGGCATCCAGTACCTGAGGGAATTAGCTATGATGGAGGTGATTTATAATGACTAAAATGATGAGCTGTTACCTACAGATCCAGATGAAACCCAATGTATCCAATCCATGTGGCAAAAGCTTCTACCAAGTGCACAACTGTCATATGCCAGCTTATTGGCAGTAGTGTCCTGGAAAGACAGCCAGGGACAAATGGTGGCTGAACTGGCTGGCCAATTGTGGCATATGCAGGAGGTCTCTCTTCCTCTGTACAGGCCTGTGTTTCAGCTGTGGAGGACATGTTCCAGGAGTTCCAGCAGTTCAAAGAGGGCATGTCCTACTCCCCACCTGTATGGTCCCATGTCTCAGAAATTAGGAGCAGGCGCTCCCCTTACAAGAGAGAGAACATGGGAGGTATATACCTTGGGGTACTCCTTGGTTTTTTCCTATGTGACCACAGACAGGACATGAGGAAATGGGATGGAAAACCCGCTTCAATCCTAGCTGCAAGAGTACATGAGCTGTAATGTGAAAACAATAACAAAAGTGGGTTTCTCCAGGAAGAAGACCACTGCAGTGTCCATTGTGAAAACCAATAGGCTTATACTCATGCACACAAAAGTCACTCAGCTGTGCTCACAAGATTTCTACTTGGCATGACATGTACAAATCTGGGGAGCACTAAATCAATCCATTTATTGTTTGATCACTCCGTTTTTTCACTGAACCCTGTGACTAAAAAACCCTACAAGTTCATCAGGTGCAAAAAAGGAAATTCAGGACTTCCATGTTCAGAACTTTAAGGATGTCTACATTCCATGAACTGGCCAATGCCAGTTCGTGCTGTGGGTTTGGCTGTAGTGGTAAATAACATGACTTCAGATTCATCAAAACAAAGGCTATACATGTAAAGAGCTGTGATGCCAAACCATCATGCTGGCACAGCTTGACATAAATATGTCTATCATGAGCTACACCAGTTTGAGACTGATGTACCATAACAGTATACTCTGTGCTACATTGTCACCTGGGATCTGAGCTTCATGCTGAGTATCAAAAGTCTATCCCCTTGACAAGGCTTGAGACAGGTGAGACTCTTTGGAACCATTCATTCACCCCTTCCAGCTTTATTGCTATGCTTGCTCAGGACCAGTGGAGGGGCTCCAAGCAGGAAGTCATGCATCTGGCATTGCCCCTAGCTCTGGTAGGTGACTTGTGTAAGTTATATTTACTGGAGAAATGAGAGTTAAAAGGTATGTTTAGGTACAACAGTGTTTAGGAAAGATAGGATATGTGATTTAGATGTTCTTCAGCAGAGGTGGGCACCTCAGGGGCCATGACAGAAGAGACTCATCTCGCTTCATGCGTTGGGTACCACTCACACACATGTACATATGTGCAGCCTTTCCCACCAGCAGCCTTCCCTTCTTGTTTGCCAACAATGACATCCGGGCCCCGAGAGCACTTCCATATAACAACTTGCTATGTCACAGCTTGGCTGGCAGCTTAAGAACCAAGCATGTAATTGGGGCAACAGTAGTGCACAAACACCATCTGGCCAAAATCATCTCTAATAGACATCTGTGCGTAGACACCCATAGACCCACTTTGAGCTGGCCTTGCCTACACCCCAGTGTATGAGTTTTTCTGTGACAGGACTTCGTCATCATGTGCTGAGGAAGCAAAAGCAGCAGACAGGATCATAGCAGAAGCAGGCAGCATGGTTTTGCACCAGCCTCCAAGCATCAGGAGGATGCTGGTGTGGTCCATTGCTGTTCATGGGGCAAGTGCATTCTGAGCATGATGCTGGGTAGGCATGTTGACGTTCAGTTCCAATTGCAGACAGCAGTGGAGACTGCTAGGATGCCAGGCTTGTTCCCAGAACACTGCAGTGTGGTCACAGTTCGTGCTGACGGACACAGGCCAAATTGTACAGGGTAGCCAGGGGACCAAGACTTGCTCCAACTGTCATCTGCACAAACAGATAACAGGGTTTTTTTGTCTTCTCCATAACAGGGTCCCAGTACCAAATGGTGTGTTTTAACACAGTGCATAAACCCAAGGCTTAATCATGGGTTCAGGGAAGCATACCAGATCATTGCTTCCTTGACTGTTGCCTTAGATGTGCAATGCCTAATGTTAATATTAACCTATATACCGAATGGCTTGGAAAGTATCTGTTTTGTACAGAGCCCTTCCAACTGAAACACTTCAGCTGCAGATTTCTCAGTGCAGAACTCATTATTCTGAAACTTACTTTCCCAATTAGCTGGAAAGAACCTGATTGTTTTCACCCTTTGGATCATGCTTTAAGTCCTGTAATGGCTTTACCTGAGATAGATTGATGAGCAGAGGTTTCTTTAACAATGCTATGATTACAGGCTTATTACACTTTCTGCATGAATGAAACTTTTCATGTAATTGGCTGTGAATTTAAGGAGAGCCTTTTTAAACTCTGTTATCAATCAGCTGTGTTGTCTCTTCTGACTGGCACAGTTTGCAACTGTCACACGAGGGTATTTCATTGAGCCATGCACTTTATTATATGTAAATATCTAAACTGAGACCAAACTGAATGTCCTGAGTCTGCTTACCTCAGCATGAACTCAGGGTCTCCACTGTGCAGTTTCAACTGCTCCAGCTGGACATGAATCCTCCTGACAATCCTATACTTCATCAGACATGTCTGCCTCATCCCTTCCTGATTGAAGAGTAGATTATATGATCCCAAGCTATTGCCAGCAGCTGGACAGAAACTGCATAGCTCACAAGTACAGCATGACTAAGCCTGTGGTCAGAACCGTACTTTCACTTCAATATTGTTGGGTTTGTCTATAGCTTGCATAAGATCTGCCCTGCCTTCACTGGCAATACATCATGGCGTTAAAGAAGTTCAGGAAAGTATGCTTTGTGAGGAAAGACTGAGAAAGTTTAGGTGTTTTGTTTAGAGAAAAGTTGACTGAGGAAGAAAGGATAAATGTTTCAAATATATTAAAGGTCATTGCAGAGAGGAAGGGATAACCTGTTCATTATATGTGCTATGGACAAAACAATAAGTAAGGTGCTTGGATTGCAGTGGGGTGGATGAAGGGAAAACGTTGCTATCAGTAAGGAGGTAAATGACAGAAATCAGTTATCAGAAGGGCATAGTCTTTCACCTATATCATCAAATATTTGTTGGGCATGTCATAGGTGGGGCAGGGCATTGGTGTGGCATAAGCAGGCAGAAACAGGTTGGGTCTTAAGGGAGAAGAAGAGCCTCAACACCCCTGAGCAGATCTCAGGTCACCACCGGCAACAGCGGAGAGGCTCACGTTCCTTTGTCCTCTCCATTAATTGGGTTGCATAAATATCTGCCACAGGTATAACTCGTTCAGATTTATTTTCTTGGCACAATCATTAAATTGCTGAGCTGAGCAAAGAATGCAAGTAATCTAATTCTTAGTTATCTCTTCTGCCAATTAGACCACAAATAACACCATTCTCCTGAAACATAAAATTAAGCCCGGCTAATAATGACTTTTCACCATAGTACCATTTAAGACAGAGGTGTTAGCAGCAGCCGACTAGAGTCCTAGGGGACCATGGGAGACCTTAATTAGGAGATTCGGGTTTTCCTGGAGAGAAGTGATTCATTGGGCTAGAAAGGTATTCTTAGTGTTCTCCCACTGATGCGACTGTGAGCAACGAATGATCTTTGCACCATTGTTTTTGTACCAGGTCATATTTCCGCGATGTCAGGCATGCTGCAATAAAGCTCACCTAATCAAAACAAGTCAGAGCTTATCTAAGCCCCTAGCTGGAGATATCTCTGTGGTGGCTATAGAGCCAGGTTTCCTAGCAACCTAAAAGGCATTAGGCAGGGCTTTGTCGACATTTATCTGTTATACAAAAAAACCCCTGTTTGAATAATGTTTTGGGTGTGACATCAACTGACAAAAGCCAGGAAATTCAGAGCTGGGTCTGATTTTCTATCCTTGCTGTTCATCATGCTGAAAAACAAAAGGCACAGTCATGTGAATGATGAACAGAGCATACCAACATTTATATTTCCTGGCTTTTGTCCCAAAGAGATGCCATTTAAATGAGGTGCTTGGTATTAATTTCCTCTGCTTAAGACAGGTTTAATGCTCACAGTAGGTAGCATGTTGGCAGTGCTATCATCTTCTCCATGGTGTCTTCCTGTAAGGGGCCAGCTTGCTTGACAAAAGATACCCCAGCCACTCTTTAATCTTTGATTTCTCCACAGTGAAACCAGTTTTCAGATCCATGTCTTTAAAGGCAAAGGTTGCAAGCCTGCTCTATGCAGGGTCACCACTCTGTCCTTCGGCAGTAAAGATGCTCCATCACTATTAGCCCAGGGTGGAGCTGGTGAGGTCAGGTTAAAACCACTCCATCTTGCTATTGGTTCCCAACTTTATAAATAGAAGATGCTTTTTATAGTCATCAAAGAATTCTTGGTATGGATCTTGGAATGAATCTTGTTATTAAGCATTATGAAAACAAAAGATCAGGAGAAAAAGTTAATGTAGGTGGATTTTTTTTCCAAGACCAAAAATATGCTGAGGACTGATGAATGGTCTGAAAAGTGATACTTCAACACTGTCTTTTATTTCTCCACTAGAAGCAACAGGAGTGTTTAAAATCTCACAGCTTGCAGTTTGTGGAGGAGATTGACGGAAGAAGGTGAAAGTCCTCTGGAAGTGAATGGGAATTGATCACCTCTCTATAGAGTTCTTGAGTCACACGACAGAATTTAACAGAAAGTAATTCTTTTGCTTCAAATTGGTGAAATGTGGCTTAAAATGCTAGAAAAAAAAAGTGTGAATTTTCACAATCTAAGTCATCAGCCAGGGTAAATTAACTTAATCTGACTTCTGTGCAACGTTCTGAATGTATACCAGCTCAGTCTCTAACTACATAGCTTTTCGTATGTGCATTTGCAGTGCTTTAATGGTTCCGTTTGTGGGTCTTTCATGCAAAAACAACAGCCCTTTTTTGCATTTGTTTGAGGCCTGACATGAAGGGTTTATCTCCCTGTAAATTTTTCCAGGCCAGTTTTGAGCCCTCTGAAAAGGTTTGTAAAGAAATTTCTGATAAAACTTAGCTAGAGTTGAATATTCCAGTCTTATAAGGGAAAATCCCCTGAATCGCTGTCAGTAGGTGAGCAGCAGGGCTTTCATCCCCTCCATTCTTCACTGTAATCTTCATTAACATAAGAGTTGATGTTTTGCTCCATACTCATGGATGCCATACTGTTTGAACTCCAAGGGACTGGTGGAATAAAGGCACTTATACAGGCCTTTCTGCTGTATTTCTTTAGCAAGCATATCATGAATATATGTACTAAGTATACCACAATGGAGAGGAATTACTATGCACAAGCCTTTGAAAGAAACAGAAGTAGAAGGACATTTTTGCACTTTCTGCTGACATCATCTTTACTGTCCATCCATTTGTTCCCCATTTAGCCTCCCCACTGGTAAAGCCTCTATTATGTGTGCGAAGACAAGACAATAGGAGAACACTATGCACTGGGAATGCTCACATTGTTCCACAGGCTCCCTATAGAAATCCCTGCCTTTGCATGACCTGTTTTCCAAAGTTTGGGTTTTTCTTTCTGAAAGGGGGGGTAAGAGGAAAAGGAAAAATGTCTCACAGCTCTACACAGATCATGCCCATATATTGAGGTGGATAAAATACCCTTATTTTTCCCCAAAGTGCTTGTTCGTAATTCATGCATAAACTCACTTAACAAGCTTAAAATATTTAATGAATGTTGAGATGAATGGAGAGTATGGGAGAGGGGGACAAAACTAGCAAAGATAATGGAATACATATAGCAATCATAGCAGCTTTACGTAGCTGTATCATATTCACTATGGATAACACAGCTGGGACAATAGAGTTTTAAAATATCTATAGACCTCTGTTTTACAATAGTTATCAATAATTGCAAACTTTAACATTAAATATTTTAGCTCAGTTAAAATATATACCTCATTAATGCACAATAAAATATTGTAAAATAAAGAACATCTTCCCTTTGTCAATTTTTTCAAGACTCAGGTAAGCAGGAAGGGTCTCTGAAAGGGTCTTTCCTGGAACTGAAGTCTGCCTTGGGAAAGCCACGGGCTATCAAGGGCAGGTGAATTAAAACAGAGAAGACAGAAGTCCCTCAAATTTGGCAGTGTTTGAAATGCCAAATGAGATCAAGGAGACAGGTTGCTATAACACAGGTTCATATGACCTGCAAAACTGTCAAAGTCCTTCAGTATTGGAGAAAATCTTGCTAGATGAAATCATGTTTCCAGCTTCATTCCAACTGAGCCTAAATCTATACCTTTGCCCTTGTTCTGACTAGGACCAGGACCTCAAACCCACAGTTTGCAACAACACATCCATCTCAGCTCACATCTAATTAACTGCTTAATTAGTGCAGCAGTGAAGAAACTCTGCTGTTTGGTTTCCTTTTCCCTCTGGTGCCTGACACCACTAGTGGCAGGACCACAGTTCAGCACAAAGTGCTCAGAGTGGCTGAGCCTTCCTGGTGATGCACAGTAGGTTCAAGGTGAAGGTCTCCTCTGCTTGGACTTTTCTTCTGTCTTCTGAGATGCTTGACCTTGATGCCACCACAAAGCTCTGCCGCAGGTTACACCACTCGCACCATAGCCAATTACCTTAGCTGGGGACTAATGCCTGGCTGTTTAATTTGGAAGAGCAATATGAAGGTCACTGAGGAAGGTAATGCAGTCCTGTTGATTGAACATGTGGATAAGGGCACCACAAAACCATAATCTACTTTGTTGGGGACGCGATAAACCAGGTTTATGTTTGCAGTTGGCAAACAGTACTTCTGAGTGTTACTCCATCAGATAATCCAGACAGAAGAGCAATTATATATGCCTCCAGTTCCCTGATATGGCTTTAATCTAAGGATTAGATAATTTTTGTATTTATAGGGTTTTCTAAAACAGTATCGAAAGTAATTCTTATTTATTTTCAACTTACTTCCTGGTTTTTATTCATGAAATGCTTATTTCTGTAACCAAGCAAGGGGAAGATTTCTGATGCTTCAAAGGACAAAACCTCAGTAGGATAAGTCCCCTTCTTCTGTCCAGTGTAACATATCCAGAAACCCCACAAAACTAATTAGTGTTTGCAGACAGACACAGAGTAGCTTCACTGTATGTGTGGAGACGGTCATGGTGTCCCTCACGTAAAGACTCACCACACACATGAAGCCCAGGTGGTCTGTGGATGGGCAGTAAACTTTCTGTAAAAGGTCTATTCAGCTAGACCCTCACAGTGCATACCAGGGAGTTTGTGTTTCTTTACAACTGTCCTGCCCAGCATAACCCTTCCTGACAGGGACCCTTAGCTCACTGTCCTGCACCAGGAAGGGATGTGAGAGGGAGGGAAAGAAGTGGTTGTGGTGTTAAGGTATGATTGATGTGATCCAGAGGAAGCTTCTGCAGATGAGGGCTCCAGACTCATTGTGCTGCCAGCCTGTGGCCTCAAGCAGGCCCTATCTTCTAGCCCCTGGGATCAGAGTCCTGTGTCAAGGCTGCTACAGGGTTTATATGATTCAGCTGCTAAGCAGAGGGATGACTTTCTGGCCAGGGAACATCCCATCTGTATACATATTTGCTATCAGGTATGAAACCATTCTGTGTTGAATTCTCCAAGGTACTCTGGTAATTTCAGTTTCTTCCTGAAAACAAAGGGCCATGGGAGAGCTGTCACTCATGCTGCACCTCTGTAGGCTTGTGAGAGGTTGATGATGGACCAGAGACTAAGAACCAGATAGCCTGTCAATGTTTAAAATGCAAAATCATGTGAAGAGTGGTTGGACTATTTATTTTTTCATTTCCTCTTATTGCTCTTCTGAGATCTGTTTTGTTTGTTTACCTCTTGCTTTTTACAAAATAACATCCAAAGGGACCTGTAGGCTCTATGCCGACAACATGCATAAACTTATGCCTGACTACACACAAACATGGTTATATAGTTCCTGTGCTTAATGACAGAAGCATCTGTCTGATATGAAACTGTTAGCTAAGACACAGCTGTTGCCTTGTTTGTCAGCATCACCTCCTCATAATTCCCTGGCACTGGGACACTCACACCACTAACCAAGAAAAGTTTTTGTTAATGAAGGAACTTCTTTGGGGAAGCCAAAGATGCTAAGAACACTTTAGGGGAGAGTTCAGCACATGAAGCCCCAGGACTGACGGAGGCCTCTAGAGTCTGCTTTCATCCCAGGCAACAGTTATCTTTTCATTCTCTTACTCAATGGAAAAAAACCCTTGCAGTCTCAGAAAGAGAATTATGAATGCCATTGAAGAAGGCACTGGTGAGGTCTCCTCCAGAATACCACGTCTGGGTCTGGTCATCCCCTGCTCCAGAGATTAACTCCAGCAGAAACAAATGCAGAGGCTATCTGGAAGACAGACAATTTATCTGACAAGAAGAAATTATAAGTGTGACTTATTAGCTGGCACTATGAAAGGGTAAGAGTGAGGTCTTGCTCTCTTTGGATCAAATCAGTTGATGTCCAGACTGTTAGCACAGGGGGTTTTAACATCTCTCTGTCTGTGATGTATTGTACACCCACTGGCCCAATGCTTGTGTTTGAATGACTGGGATCAGGGAATCTTTCCTGAGTTAATTTGCAGCTAAATGAGTTTTCCAAAACTGGCTGACCATGAGGTCAGTACTAGCATGGTATGAAGGAAGAAGTATAACCGTATTGTCAAGAGTAGAGATGCAGGTTGTGCCTATGTGACTGGCTAGAGGGAGGTGAGAGAATGACTCTTTGGCAGCAGGTCACACATAGAGTCAGCTTAAGCTAAGCATAAAACCAGAGCTGAGAGATTAACTTCATCCAGAGACAACTACTTAAACTATGGTGCAAGGCTGGCACAAGAATGGGTGTAATATGGCTATGAATAAAATTAAGCTGGAAATTAAAAGGCTTCTAGCCACAAGAGGAATAAGGTTCCAAAATAGCTTTCCAATGGGAGTAGGGAGGTTCAGAAGTCACACAAGTGTGAGATTGAGCTTAAGGATATTTACATTATACAGTTGCTGTGATAGTGAGGAACTTGGGCCAAAGACACAGGAAGTATATTTCCACCCTATCTCACATTCTTGCTTTCATTTTTACTTTCTCTGTTACTCTCTTTTCTCCTTCTCTTTTTTTCCTGTTCCTTTTTCTACTTGGAGAGCAGGCTGGAAAACAGTCTCTGTGCATTTTCTCTGTTGCTTTTGCACCCATTTGGAAGAATAAAGCAAGGGCAAATCCTGTTCTGACACATCTCAATAGGCCTATTGAAGTCTGCAGGCAGAGCCAGTGTGAGGTTGACCCCTGGAACACAGGAACAGGGGCTGTGGGAGGCCATGGTGCCCTGATGACATGGCAGAGTCCTTGCCTTCTTGGTAAATGGATGGTTCCCCTTGCTGCTGTGCCATGGACACACTCATGCCTTAGCAGGCCACACAGCTGCAAAGCACTTGATTTCTTCTTGGCTAAGCTGATGACACAGTATTTATCTGAGAAAATAGTTGAAAGGTTAGATTCATTTAGAGAGTGAGATGCCCTGAGATATCCAAATGCCTGCATGAGCTACTATGTTTCTGTGAGCAGAAAGGTCCAAAATATGTGTACAGTGGTAATGAACATTACTGTAAACATGATGTTCTCTTTAATTGCAAATGGAGAGGCTGACCACGTGGCAGTTGTTGAGGGGAAGCAGGAGATGCCCTCAGAGCCTGGTGCCAGGAGCTGTGGGGCAGCTGCGCCTTGCTCTGTTGTTGGCAGTGGCTGTGAGTAAGTATCTCTTCTAGAGTCCAGTCCCTCCACGCTCAGCAGGACTGGTCTGAGGTGAAGCAGCACAGTGTCAGGCTTCCTCTGCCATACCAGTGGCACCATCACAGCGTATGATTCAATCCTGCACCACTAGGCTCTGAGATTGAGCTTGCAGAGAGTAGTTTGTTTTAAACTTATAATAAACATGAAGAGAGGCTATTTGGCAAGGGGTATAACACTTCCTGGCACTGGCTGCTTCATTTGCACTGGAGCCCACTTGTGACTGCATTTTACAGCTTGCAAAAGAATTGCTTGGTTTTCACAATATACTGTTCTGTAAAAAATGAGAGTGTCTTACAATAAGTTGATCAGTAATTTATATGCTAGATAGAGCAAGATACTTTTTTCTCTCCTATTGCACTGTTGTAGCAGATGTTTAAGTCATGGGCAGTCACCTGAAAAGTTGCCACAGCTCTAGCAATTAGCATTAGTGTCTTTATTTCACAGAAATAAAACTACTGCTTTTCACAGTTCAGACTGTAGTTCCACAAGAACCTCAACCATATATCTGCTAGTTGCCATGGTCATGTTCTTCCTCCCATTCTGGCCATGGGACCCTGCCTCCTCCCTGAAACAGCTCCAGTACTAACCAGCCCCTGTGCCCAGCCACTTCAGCATGCTAAACTGTCAGAAAGCTGTTCATTTTTTTTTATCAGGCCAAAGGTGGCATGTCCAAAGTCACAGGAGCTGTCCAGAAAGCAGCCAAGCCTGAGGAACCTGTGGTTAGATGGATTCAGGCTGATGAGGAGCAGCAGCATCCATGTGTTGCTCACAGTTTGTGGGGCACAGATTTAAGGAGTCCTATGGCTTAATTCAATTTGAGTGTGATCCAGCCAGAAATTTCCTTAATTGCCACAGTGATAAATTCAGCTACTTTTGGTGAAAACTGGCATTAGAAATGATGTGCACCTACGTAGATACCCATCTAAATACAGTATTAATATCTGAGTGAAGAGTAATATTGGAACTACAGCGTTTTCCCTCTCTTGATCAATGCTCCGTGAGTTTTCCCTTGTTGGAAAAAGAAATTAACACTATTTAAGATGAAAGCAGAATACAAACTGGAAACTTCCAAAATGTTTTGTCACTTGTGTTCATGCAAATTAAAACATCTCATCTACAGGAAATCCTAGGCCTTTGTTTTCTTCTGTATATTTTAAATTTCACGATCAGCACTGCAGCAGAAGATGCAGTTGTCCTGCCCACTCTAATGCAGCCCACAATCCATCAGTCTCACAGAGCCTAAGAACAGGCTGGTATCCTACACTGGTACCTGTTTCACAATCAGATGCTAGGGGAAAGGGCTGCCAGCTGGAAGTGCCTCCAACACAGGCAGGAGGATGTGAACTGGCATCCTTTGGGCATTGTGATCCCGCTAACTGGCTTGTGGCTATTGAGAGCCTTCACAGTTCTTTGGTTTATTTTAATTTATTTTATTTACAGCTAATGAACACTTGTTTGTCTGATTGCAATAGAAATAAAAAAAATCCAGGCCATTTTCATGAGCATGTGTTCCGTGCTCATAGAGTTTCCTGCTGACTTCCTTCTTCTCAGACTGTTCTTACAACATCATCCACTGTTGTTTGGGCGGGTTTTGCTGTTTTCCCCTCACACACATATTGAACTTGCATTGGTTTTGGCAAAGGACTGCCTCTGTTCAACCCATCGTTGGACCTATAGGTTGTGTTACTTGTGTTAGATGTTGTGTAACACATTGTGTTACTTTTATCAGATATTTCACTCTACAAAGTGCCTTCATTAAGCCTGAAGGAAATGTTCTTAATGCTTTAATCAGATCTGTGAATTTGGGTAAGACATACTAATGCCTTCCAGTGTTATTAGTTCTCTTGCAGCAATGGGTAAAGTATCAGATCTTAGAGAAACACTTACCAGCTGTGATGTACTTTTCATAAAAATCTGAGCCTATAAATAATTAAGGTCTTCCCTTTCTGGAACATCCTTAATTATCATAATCCAGAGGTATCATTACAAACTGCAGGATGTATCCATGAACATAAAATTTTACATAGCACCAAAATATCCTCTATGGTTGGAGGGATAACGTAATGAAAAAAGGAAGAAATTGTCCAGCATGGTAGAAATTGTCTGCATAAAATGGATCATTATTGAATGAACTATCAAAGAATTGGAAGGAGCTCAAAAAGTCACCAGAGCCCATATTCTGGGTTCTAAGTGGTATTGTCTACTGGTCTGTGCAGAAATGGGCACATTTGTATTACTTATATGTGGAAAGGCATGTGAGCCTAGGAAGTAAAAATAGTACTCTTGTACTATTGAACTGGTACTCTGTTAGGTTAGACCTGATGAATAGTTGCCCATACACTAACTTAATATCTGTGTGCTAGACACCCTGATGTGATGCCCAGGCCACAGAACAGTCTGTAATTGTTTAACTTTTTGGTGAAGGGCTCTATTTACTGAGGCAGATTAAATAATATGAGAAGGAAGAATGTGGGGAAGAATTCAGCATTTGTGGTAGCTTGGTGAGCTGAGTGAAGGTATAGATATGTTTGTCTGCAGACCTCATTGCCACTTCATCCTGTCATCACCTTATCAGCTACTCTGCCTCCAAAGGTTTCCCTCACCTTCCAGTGTCTTCTCAAGACATGGTCAGTGCTGCCACAAGACCTGACCTGCCCAGATACTTGATTGGTTGTCTTTTTCATGGTGTCATCACATAGTGCCTATTCAGCCACCAGCTTCTGGACTTCTTGTATGAGGTTCCTCTTTCACTTTGAATAATGTGGGATCAGAATGAACTGCAGATTTATCAACGGTTTCCTGTGCTCTCCTGCCTATTCCTTGTTGGATTGTAGTTTTGCAAAGATAGCTTCATGAGGAAGGCCTACAGTGGAGAGTGCCTTCCCACTCTTTCCTGTTTACATCATACTGCTTATGTGTGCCGGGCAGACTAGTCTTTTTCTTCTCTGCATTCTCAGCATCAGATGTTTATAGATGCAGAGAGACCGCTTTGGTCTAATTTTAAAGTGTCTCTGTAGGAGGGAAGATAGGCTTAAAGAAGTTCATTGGGGCTCAAGAACACTAGGATCAGTTCCTCACTTGACATGCAGATAAATTGGATAATTCAGTTAACTTCTTTTTTATCTGAAGTGTCTTTTTAAAATGGGCATAATGACATTGAGATCTGTGGGATCACAGCATGCCAGAGCTGACTGCTGCAGCAATGGGCATTGTTATCACAGATTTAAGCTCACTACCACTGGTAGCAAGGCAGGAGATTTCAGCCCAAGTTTTAATAGAATCTTGTAGAATCATCACACTTTTCATGCAAGGGTAGTCCAAGATGGCCACAAGTCTGATATAATTTGCTCTGAAGCCTGTGCCTCCTAACTGTGCTGGCTGCTGGCAGATTTTGTGCATGTGCCTGTCTATGCCACAGGCAGCAGGGCAGCTATGGCACAGGCTCACTTAGGTGCTTGCCTGTTTTTGTGGTGCTGTGGACAGTCTGGAGAACAATGTAGCCCAGAGCTTCTTGATGCTCTGTCTTAGAGAAGCAAGAACCAGTTGTTAAAACTATCTGTGTTTTCTTAGTTATCCCTTTCTCAAAAAGAGAGAGGAATGTTTTGAAGAGGTAGGAGTTGCTGCAATGAATTGGTGACTGCGACACAGCTAGCCTGGTATTTTGTCTGGCAGGGACACCCACCAGGCATCTAGGACGACAATGCAAGGAGCAACACAGAAGGCCAACAATGATAATCTACCACCAAGAAAACCTCATTCCTAGTCCTGTCTGGTGAGATATTACATGGAACATGATTTATATTCCCTCCAAAATTCTTCAAATTTGTGCTTCTGATGTACTTTTAACCCATGAAAGTTCCTAGTCTCCCTTTGAATCCACACTTTGATTCTATTCTCCACTTGGATAACAGCCTGTGACAATGAGCTTCCCTGTCTAATTATTAATTGTGTGAAAAAACATTCTTTGAAAGGCTTTGAGTTACCAAACTTTCCATTCATTCAATATCCTTTGAATCTCTGATAAGAATATTCTATCTTTTCTGTATCAGTTCTAAAGAAGTTTGGAAGGCTCACAGAGAATGGTAGGAAAAGACCTCTGTGGATTACCTAGTTCAACTCCCCTGCCAAATCTTGTTCACCTAAATCAGGTTGCATAGGATCACATCCAGGAGGGTTTTGAAAGTTCTCCTTTAGAGAAGGAGACTCCATAAGCTCTTTGGGTAGCCTGTTACAGTGCCCTGTCACTCTCAAAGTAAAGAAGTTTTTCTTTATATTTAGGTGGAAATTCCTGTAGTTTAGTTTGTGCCCACTGCCCTTTGTCTTTTCACTGGGCATCACTGAAAAAGTGTCTGGCCCCAGACTCTTGATACCTGCCCTTTAGGTATTTATAAGCACTGGTAAGATCTCCTCTCAGTCTTCTCTTTTTCAGGCTAGTCGTAAGACAGATGCTTCAGTCCCCTAATCATCTTCATAGCTCTTCACTGGACTCTCTTCAGTAGTTCGCTCTCTCTCAAGAACTGGACACAGTACTCCAGATGTGGTCTCATCAGGACAGAGTAGAGTGGACAGAGAACCTCCCTTGACCTGCTAGACACACTCTTCTAAATGCAACCCAGAATACCACTGGCCTTCTTGGTTACAAGAGCATATTGCTCTCAGGGTTAACTTGTCTTCCATGATTCCCAGGTCCTTCTTCAGGCAGTTGCTTTCCAGCAGATCAACCACTAGCTTGTACTGGTGAACGACAGAGCTCAGAGGATTGTGATCAGTGCTCGCAGTGTTCCCCAGGGGTCAGTACCAGGTCCAGTCTTGTCCAATATCTTCATCAATGACCTGGATGAAAGGACAGAACATACCCTCAGCAAGTTTGCTGATGATGGAAAACTGGGAGGAGTGACTGACACCCTGTCAGGCTGTGATACCATTCACTGAGTCCTGAACAGACTGGAGAGCTGGGCAGAGGGGAACCTGATGAAGTTCAGCAAGGGCAAGTGTAGAGTCCTGCACCTGGGGAAGAATAATCCCATGCTATATTTAGTCTCTCATTTAAGTATACACCCACATACTATAGCTTGAATCAGTCACTTAAGGAGAAGACATATTTTCAGAGCTGGAATCAAGTCAGTGTGACTAGAAGTGCTTGAAAATACACTGCATTTGGATTTCATCTGGGTTTGCTTCTTACACATATTCCTTTTCCTCACAGGTTTCTAGGCTGTTCAGTCACAGTAGTTGCTTGGAAAATGGAGTAACTTAGATGGGCTACAGCAGATCTAAGATTTAGATTCAAGAACCTCTCAGTGTATTTGCCTGCTGAAGACAGAGGAAATGAGCAGGGATCATTTTATTCGACAGTGACTATAAATACATTTTCTTCTTTGCCCATAGTCACCCGATTCATTCAGAAACCACAGAAGCAGGAATTTCTGATGTGAAAAGCTATGTTAGGTCCCCTAGGTCTCCTCTGTGCCCACAGCAGAGCAGAAATGAGGAAAAACTGACACTTGCATGGGAGTTCCAGGTACTGGCTACCACATACACTTCAAACTTAAATAAGCACATTTTTTACTGCTGCAGAGGCTGACTTTGAATGTCCTTGAGGTCTGATATTATGCATTCTGGCAAGCAAGTAGAGAAATAAGCCAGATGCATCAATTTAGTCATATAGGAAGATTTCTAGTAAACTTCTGCTCAACGGGGTAGTGACAGTGTGCTTGATAAAGCCACATGCTATTTTAAAAAATAGTGCTATTGATTTTGTTAGTGTGTGTATCAAATGTTAGCACATTCATTAGAACAGCAGACTTCCAAACACTGCTGTAGAACAACCAGCAGGCTTGGAGTCAATATCCATCTGAATACTGGCTTGCTTTCAAAGGGCAACTTAAAATTAGGGCATTGACTTTTTGTGTTATGGAGGAAAGATTTTAAAGGGAGCATTTATCAAATAGAGTTAGGCAATATTTACCAAATTCAGCTGGGCTGCGGGTCCTGTTTGAGCAGGCAAAGGTGCGTGCATACAACCATGTACAGCACTAGCAAACAAACACAATATATGTTTATACATATATATTAACATCTAGGATTATGGTCTAGTATTGACACATGAAAATAAAGATGAAGAACATTTATCTAAGGAAACTTTAAGTTCTAAACTCCTGTGTGGATATATTGAAACATCACTGAGTAGAAATGTAAGATATTACAGTGATTAAATAGATACTGTGTCTGTGTCCTTACAGTGTAATTTTTGTATAGTGCTGTGAGCAAAGCAGCACATTAGGACAAATATATTCTTTGTTGACGGTAAGTTTACAGCAACAAAATACTGTCCATTGTGTCTTTTGAAAAGAGCTAAGGTAACATCAATTTTTTTCCTCTCTCTCCTTGTAAGGATGAGATGAGGGAACAAGAGTGAAGGTCATTCCACTTCTCACAGGTTTACTACGAATTTGTGACTCACTTGGTTTTGCTTTTGCTCTTTTGTGTCTATTCATGCAACCCTTCAAACTCTCATGGTCCCCGAGAAAAGGCTCTGCAGAATGGGTTCAGTACCTTTTGGGCACCTTTTTGTTCTTAATGTAAACCATGAGGGTCAGCTATGTAGAACAAATGTTTCCCCTATCAAGGCACTGCTTGTTTCCTCCACTGAGTAGGTTTTATGATATCTGCAGGTTTTATTTGGTTGGTTGGTTGGGGGTTTTGCCAGGGTTTCTTTTAAAACATCTCAGTTCACTACACTGCTGTCAACTACCTACCTGGAATAGCATGGGTAGGGAGAGGAGGAGGTGGAGATGTCTGATGACATTGCTTTAGTTTCCAGGAAAAAAAGGTCATAGCAACAAATCCAAAAGGGCCTCCTGAAGTATCCTATTTCTCTCTCTTACTTAAAGAGGGACACAAGAACTTCAGAGCCTTCAACTTAAGCACCTTAGTTAGATGGAAAAGAACAGGCATTTGCACAGTTTCATACAAATTGTAGCTGTGTTGATTCACCCTTCAGAGATGCTTCCATTACTACTGTGACTGTGGAAGGACACAGAGGTACCTGGTGCCAGGGGCTACCACTGTGTCTATAGTGGTGGCTCCCAGCTGGCCCAGCGTCATTGTATCTCAGCCAGGACTGCTGCTATGGATACACAATACAACTCACTGGAATCTTCACAGAATTCCGTGTTGATCTACTCCTGCTTCCCAGCCACATGCTGAAGTCATTGAACTGCATTTTCCCTCCTCTCTGTGTTTCCCTTACTTTCCCTTTTGTAATGCAGAGTTGCAGTTTAAGAGGATGATTTCATTGATTTTATTGTTTATAGGTCCTGTTAATTTTTAACATATTTGCTACAGTGACTTGTTTGGTGAGGTTTAGGTTTTGCAAACTCCTCCTAAATCTGAGCTGTGACATACAGGAAAGAACTTTTGTGATGTTGTTGTGTGGCAAGCAGTTAAAGAAGTGTCTAAGAGAAACACTATGTTTCTAACGGAACTGGTGGAAAAGACCTTAGTCTTTCTAATCTTAGTCTGTGTTACTCTGTCCATTCAGATGTCCTCCTAGGTGGTACTGGATGCCTCTTTCCAGTGTATATATTATTTTGAACCAAATTCAAGTGCTTCTAATTATTAGAATTCTCTTGTTTTATTTTTTCTGTGTTAAATTCATATTACTGCACATGAATTTTACTCTTTGTTTCAAGATTTGTATCCCAAAGATCTTTATTTTCTGCTCCAAAAAAAAATAAACCATGGCTTTAGGCAGTCAACCTGCATAAAGTATAGTTTTATCAGTTTTGTTGTTCCCCACAGATTGTGACCTCTCTGAAGTCTCTCTGAACCCCTGAATCTCCTCCTACTATTAACACTGCGACCAAAGTTGGGCTCTAAAGTCTAAGGGGTCACCCAGGAATCCTTATCATTATGATACATCACATTTCTCTTGTCTCCTTCTTTGATAAATGCTAAGCAATAATTTTAAGCCTGTCTTCCCTTAACAGTAGGACAGGTTTTCATCTGGAGGTGAGTCTCTCCAAAACAAATCCAAGACAAAGTAATCAACAGAATGAGGGAACGGAGTATTGAGGAGCAAATATGGTAGGCAAGGGTGGTTTCTGAATCTTCCTTTTTATTATACCACCAAAAAAATAGTATTGTAAGCAGTGAAATTTAATTCTTGACATCTTTTCCACTTAAACCACCAGTTCAGAGGTTGGTTTTGAATGAATCTCTTAGAGCAGTATAACTCATTGGTGGCAGCAAATTCAGGGTTAATTTAAAACATGGGTTTGAAAAACCACCCTTGTGGAAGAAAAGTTGAGTTCTTAAACTGTGAATTGTCCAGAATATGAACTCATATCTCTGGCTGATTTTATTAAACGAGACTAACATTCTTTACTATGTTTATAATATTCTCTGGATCAAGGCTGCCATGGGTTTGCCAAGTATTAAATTAGACTTATTTAGATAACCTTTTTTCTACTTAACCTTCTCCTCCCTCTACTTTTGGGCACTTTATAGCTACCAGTGACCAGGCTAGGGTCAGCTATGTGGATTGCACGGTGAGCTCTGAGAAACACTGAGTGTGGATGCTGTTTGGAAATCAGCTAAATTGCCAAGCTCAGATTTTTTTTTTTAAATTACTTTTTTTTTTTTAGTTTTTCCTCTCAAATCAATCCGCTCTTTCTGGAGCATGAGAAACAAAACCTGAAACACCAATTAATCCCATAAAAACTTCCTCTTGGCAATGCCTTATTGTAAGTAAAACAGAGTCCCCTGAAACTCTTTTCCAGAAAGAAACTCTTCTTAGATGGCCATGGAGATAATATGAAAAATGGTTTTTTGAAAACTTTTGCGGGCAAAATCCTCAGAGAATCTCCTTGTTGCTCTGCTTACTTGGTAATTCCAGTGTGGAAGGTGGGCAAAATCCAGTTTTGCCCATGCCAATCCCAGCCAGCCTCAGCCTATGCCCACAGAAGAACCTGGGCCCATTTTTAGGACGAGTGTAATGTGTGGCCAGACACCACGGCTGTGCTGAGGGCTGCAGTTTGCTCTCTGCCTTCTCTATGGATGGATATGTCAGGGAGGGTGAAGAGAGCCATGAGCACCACCCAGAGATGGATAAAGCATGAGGCTAAAGTGGAAGGGATGATAGAAAACTGCTCAGAAATCAAGAGAAGTTCTATGTGTTATGAACCTGATTTGTTAAATTACCCCCAGATTTTATTTTTCATTCAAAAATGGGCTCCTTCCTGACAAGAAAATTATCTATTTGAAGTCTAAATGACTTTGAGATTAAACTAAAAATTAGATGCCAGGATTTTTAAAATTCCATTTAATTGAATGTTGCAGCCTGTTGGAATTTAAAGAAACTGAAACTCTCTGAAGCCAAATGGCAGACATATTTGAAATTTGATGATGATTTTTTTCCTTAATTTTATCCAATTATATTAAGAGAGCTTTCTGCTACAAAGAACTAAAAAGCATTCCTAAGGCCAGAGAGGTGCTAGCAAAATCTTTTTCCTATCATGCAGAGCACTGTACAGAATTGCGTGGGCTTAAATAAAATGTATCTTGATAGTTTACCTTAAAACTCTCTGTCCTTTTCCTCAGTTCAGCTGAATCCTATGAAATAGATACGCAGCTTGGAGAAGTTCTTTACACCCCCACAAATGCTAAAAATGGCCCTGATACAACATGTATTTATGTAACAAAATCATCTGCATTAATATCTTCCTTTCCTTTCTGCAGCAAGCACAGGAGAGACCAAGGCTAACACATTTCCATGCAGCCTCTTCCATTCTTCCCCTTGCATTTGGGGCAGCAGGGACAAGCCATGTTTGCCCTTAAAAAACAGTGACTATTGATGTGACTATTAATAGGGTGTTCAGCTGCAAACCTGCATTCCAAGCTTTTGGGCTCTCTCCCTTTGAATATTCAGTACCCTGCTATGGATCAAAATTGCTTGGTAACAGGAGTTCTGATGCTATTGTTATCCTGATCTTCCAAAATAAAGAGGCCATTAAAAAGAAAATATTTCCTCTACTTTTACAGAAAAGCCAGGAGACTGGCTGGCTGATGGGATCAAGGTGGTATACTGAGCCTTTAACCTCTTATTCACATCTGGCAGAATAAAGATAAAAATGTCCCCACTTGGTAGCTGTTTGCTGTCCCGTTTGTCACCATCAGGTTCAGGTGGACTTCTGCTCTGTAGATCACTGCCTGTCCTCAGGCACCTGGGCAGGTCTGCAGCTCAAGAAGATGACTCTGCTGCCACTTGAACAGAGAGGGGCATTATCTTGGCCTCCCAGGGCTGGATCCCCAAGCTGAGATGGAGACATGCTGTCAGTAAGGGGAAGAAGAATAAGTTACAGCTACTGCTGCTGCTGCTGACAGGATCAGAGGAGGTCTTGGTAACCATGACATGTTTAATATCACCAAAATACCTGGGAAAATCAACAGCCAGTAAGCCTTCCTGTTTTTCATAGGGAGACCTATGTACTGGCCCCACTATTCCCCTATGTATACTAACAACTGAAGGTGCTGCAGCCCTTCTTCATGCCATGGCTCAGCAGGATAATGTGGCTGTGAGATGGCTCCTTGGCAAGGTATGTTATTCCCAAGCAGCTGGTTTGAGGAATGACCTCCTAAGCCTGTTAAACCAACGCTCACCGTCCCAACCTGCTGCCTGTTGCGGAAATGAATCCTGACCAGCAGTGAGAATCAAACCAATATTCTCAGCAGCAGCTGTAAACTCGATAAGCTCCCTGTCCTCCTTTCACTCCCTCCACCCCATCCCTCCCTTTGGTGTTGAAATGAAGGCAGAGACATGCTGAGAAAAGCAGTGCAGTGCTGTTTGCAGGATAATATGCAGACCACATATATGTATTAAAGCCTGTATGGAGTTACAATGAGCCAGGAGCATTTAAATGCAAGCCAAGGGGAATTTGCTATTCTGCGTGGGCAGATTTCAATTGTAAGGTTGGCAGCTCTGGTATCCTGTTCACTAATACCATGGGATGAGAAAAAATAGGCTTTTCTTTCAGAGCAGTTGATTATTGAATCCACACCAGCTGTTCACCCTAATCCAAGCTTTCTGTGCTCACTCCTTGTAATAGAGGCATCCTTCATCTGTCCATCCATCCGTCCATCTCCCTATTCTCATTTTTCATGGCTCTTTTGTAATCTTTCTTTCAGAATGGTCGTTAGCAGATATCGGCCATCTAAAGCAACATACCCATCAGTACCAGGCAAGGGTTATAACTAATTGACTAGAAAAGAAAGATACTCCCAGCCATACATTGAAACTCAAATTATATTTCATATCCACTACAAGCTGGGAAAAAAGCCATCATGAATCAGAAGGCAGAGAAACCTTTTTTAACAGTGACACCTGACTCTGTGCCCAGCAATCTGTGTCAGATGAGAGCTGGAGCGAGTCCTGTGCTGGCGCATAGCTGAGGCTGTGCCTCCTGCCCCACCATGAGCCAAGGGACCTGCACCCAGGCATGCAGCAAGAGTAAAGGAAATTCATCTTTTCTTTTTTTTTTTTTTCATAATAAAGGGGGAGGAAGGGGTGAGATAAGAAGTGAGTTCCTTCTGGGTGCTTTTCACTCAGCCTGCAATGTTATGTAAGTCTGGCACAGCTAATGCCTGCTCTGCTTTGCCATCAGCCTGGCTCTTTCACACAATTATTTCATCAGTCTCTCCTACTAGACATCACAGTGCTATTGCGATTAGTCACATTTATTAGAATAGAGGGTAAAATAAAATTAGCAAGCACAAGAGCCCAGTTGCACAAGCACTGATGAACATGGCTCCAGGTGGTCCCTGCCCTAGAGACATTCAAACATCCTGGAGGAGGAGGATGAGGGACACAGGAGTGACACACAGAAGCCAAAAGAATGATGTGAAAGCAGCAGGAGAAATGCTGTTTCCATGAAGAGCTTTGGCAGAAGAGGCTGAGTTTAAGTGAGAATGAGCTGACTGGGAATAAAAAGCAGCATGAGAAAGGATATTGTAGGGGAAAGTAGCATGGAGGAGAAGGTAAAATACTAAGTGACAAGCTGAAGAACAGAAGTTGATAGTGAGAAAAAAGAAGCATTTGCTCAAAAAGGCAGCCAGCACAGCAGATCCTCCCTGCCTGCATGTATTCTGCCTGTTTTGTCGTCTGCTGCTGCACGTTTTGGCCCTCTGTCCGATTCCTTTGCATTGTTTCCCTGTCTGAAAAATGCCTCATTCCCTGGTCACCGTGTCCTCCTGAGCTCAGAGGATTACCCCATGCTTTGTGAAAAGGCAGCCTGTAGCCTCCTCTCTGGAAGTCTTAGTTGAGTTACAGAGACTCAGTGTAATGCCAGAACTGAAAAGCTGCATTAGCTCTAAAGATTTTATGCTCAGGTTTGGAAAACACAGATCTGGGATTCTCTGGGCCATAGTGGAGAAAGTGGACTCTGTGACCTTAGAAGGGACAGATGGACAGGCATGCACAATTGTGAGAAAATACTAGGTATTAATACCAGGTATTATACTGGAGAAACAATAGTTGCAAACTGAAACTGACCAGGAAAAATGACATGAGGAATCAGGTATAATTCGCTTTTTAAAAGTAGGAATTATTTTTGACTGAACAAATTTTGAGTGCCAAATTCTTCACCTCTGGATGTGTTAGATGAGGGCTAAACTCCTTTCTAGAAGGTTCAGTCAAACACATTCTTTTGTGATTCACAACAGATGATATTGGGTAAAAGTTGATGGTTTGTGATATAATTTGTTGTCTTTTTCCCTAGAGCTCCATGAACAGTCTATGCATCCACAAGAGCTCAAAGCTCTTTGCCCACTATGTCTGGTCATTCCTTCTTTACCATCTTATTGGTAGAAAGCTGGTGGGTCTGTACACATTTGCATAGCAGTTAGCCCAAATCCTGGAGATCCTCCAATTTACATGCTAAATAACTGCAATTGAAAGTTAAAACACAGCCTCAGTTTCAACCAAGACTGGCTTCCAAGGGTGTTGTTTTGGGCTGACAGTAACAGGAAGGCAGATAAGAAGGTTATATGCTTTGGTTGAAAATGGGACAGAAGTGTTAATTTGGCACAGTGAAAAATTGCTTAAATTCAGCACTCAGCAGGTACCTAAAATGGTTAAAATTGACATAGTGTTCTTTGCAAGTACTGTCAGAGGCTGGCTGATAGAATGCTGGGAACTACTTGGTGTAGAGTAGATGCCGCCTGGGTTCTTCTAGATTAAAGAAGTATTGTATGAAATCTGCAATCAATGATGGATTCAGTAATTCAGTTGCTTTGAGTCATATGGTCCTAAAACATCTACCACCAGGCTGTGCTGGTATGCATCAGCAGGAGCTCTAATCCAAATGCTGCAAATATGTTTGTTTGGACCAGTCTACCTCCCATTGATGTGGGCACTCCCTGAGTAGTCTAACAAGGAAGCTGGTTGGCATGAGCCTTGGTGTCAACAACAAATAAGGGCAAATATGTTCCACATTTAGAGCCAGTGAATTTAATAGTCACAGTACTTTATAGGACTGCTGAAAACGAACCGCAGCTGCCAGGCTGTTTGTCTCAGCAACTTCTACCACCTCATGGGTCCTATCAAAAAAAAGGGAACGAACACCCCTTTCAAGCAAAAGCCTAGTACAAAGCCTGCCCAAACATGAATCAATGAAGAGCTCTTTAAACACTGTGGCCCAGCCCCACCTGTGGCAAATTTACCCCATGATGAATCAGTGCTAAAATTGTCACATCTCAGAAGCCTGTCTTTCTGTGCACAGCCTGCTCCTTTCTCACGCTTTCCAATGCACAGCCGGCCTGTTCTGTACACAGCTGCCACACTGTGATTGACTTTGTGTTTATGCCTTGAGCTTTGCCTCTCTGTTTCTGCATCCACAGCCTCAGTCTATTTTATGTCGTCCTAGGTGGAATGCATGCAAAAGAAACATCCCCATCGGCTACACATGAAGGCATCAGGGCTGCAGTGACACCGTAGAGTTGCAGCTAATTTCTCTGATTGACTCTGGGTGCTGCTGTGGGGCCAAGGGCTGCTCTTGTACCTCCCAGGCCCCTATTCCCACCCAGCACCCCACCAGGTGCAGCTGGGCTGAGGGTCTCTGTATGCCGGTCTCCATCAGCTCTGCCACTGCATCCTGTTCATCTTCTGGGGAAGGTGCTGATGCGGTGTGGCAGGGGACAGACAGCCTGACAGACAGAGTGTGGCAGCTGGCCCCGGCACCCTGCAGCTCCTGGCTCTCCTTGCACGAGAATTGGATTCAGTTCCAGGCCCAGAGCTGTGGTACAGACCCTGTGTGGCAACGTGGGTGTAAATTAAGAGCAGTGGTTTTGAAATGGGTGATGCAGCATCAGTGTGAAATGGTGATATATGGGGGCTGTGCTTTGGTTCAAGAGAGGGAGAGAGCGGGAGAAAGGGAGGGAATGCTAAGGTAACCACAGAAACACGGTATCCTTGGATATTAGCAATCATGACCTACTTCTGGGTATTCACTCACTTTTTTAGTACAGTTGACAAAGGAGGAGTAAGATGGAGGGCTTAAAGCTCTGAGGAGGGGTGAAAAAATGGGTCTTTTCATCATTTCCTAGGATCAGGATTATTCATTTTAATATTCAACCTATGTAAATCTTTAACAGTTTTATTCCCTTGCCCATCATACCATTTCCATTCCTGCTTTTTATATCACAGAAAGTATTTTAATAACACATTACTGAAACATAACTGACAGAGCTGTATTGTTACATATGTGGTGTAGATTGGAGTGGCAGCCTAGGGTGTCGTTGTGCATGTATAATCTAGCTGCTGTCAGTGATGGTAATCATGGTCTGTGTTTGTTTTAGATCAGAGAGAAAACATTGTTCACATGTGGTACCTGAGACTGCAGGTCTCCCTGCTGCAACTCAGGAGAGATGTCCACTAATATCAGGGGAATCACACTGTTGTAAATGCAGGAAAATACAAGCCCTGGGCTTCAGAGTGATACGGAGAATTCATACTTGTATGTAACTGAGAACCACTTAGTCTGTTTACTTTTTACCAGATTAAAAAAATAAATCAATACCTCTTTCAGACTAAAACACAAATGACAAGGAAAATGACTGGAATTCACAGTCGTTCCTAAACTGTCAAAGAGAGAGCTTTATTGATAAACAAAGCCAAATGAGAAAACAAGAACACTGCCTGCTTTGGAGCAGTAAATGTCCATTGTAAAGAATGGAAAATACATAATTTAGGGTTTCTACTGAATACCATGAAAGCTTTCACTTCAGTGGACCATGAACCATTGTAGTGCAAAAGTCTGTACCTAGTGTGTTAGCAAAGACAGAAATGGAGGATTAAATCCATTATTTCAGTTTCTAGTCTTCTTTCTTTTTTGACAATTCTGTAAAAAAAATGTTAATAATGAATCTGGGCTTGTTAAGGTGATTTCAATATTTTCCTCAGCTGCAGTTCCTACCGCATATGCAGTCTCTAACACTTAAACTGTGCTGGCAAAACGAACCAGAAAGAAGAGGATCTGAAAGTCAATTGTAGTGATAGTGTCAATTTCCAGCATGACTTTTTATTAACTAGGTGAAGACCAGGTTAGCTAATGATATTAATATAACGTTGCCTGAATTTTATTCCAATATTGGGAGTATGCACAGCTGCTTTCTCTACAAATTGAAATCCATATGTATTTTATAGCTGCATCTTCTGCAGAACTTGAATCTCAACAGCAGGGTACTGACTAAAGACAAGGCTTGAAGAAATCTTGCAGAGCCCTTCACCTACACCAGACTAGCTCGAGCTGTGTTGTTGTTAATTCTCAGAGCAGTAAATGATGTGCTCAGATTTTATTCCCGCTTGATGGGTGGAAAACTGATACTAGATGGAGATTAGATAATCTATCTAATGTCAGATAATGATTCATTTTGCAGAATTGAGTGGAAGTTCATGAGTCCCAGTCTGACAGAGCACAAGACTGAATCCTTGCCTTTACTGACACTGACTCAAAAATTTTCACTTTCATCTGCTCAAGAAGGATTCATAGTCAGCTGACTTCTGCTGATGATTTAAGCATTGTCTCATACAGACTTGCTTTGATCAAGCTTAGACTGTCTGGATTGAAATCTTGGCTCCACTGAGGTCAGGAAAAGTCTTACCACTGACACCAATGGGTTATGAGTAATGAAAGTAAATCTCTGCCAGCTGCTTTTACCAGGAGCCTTGTCTACTCTACATGCAAGAGCCTCACATAAACGGTACTACCCTGGCAGTAAACATCACAGGAACCCCCGGTGGAAACAACAGTAAATTTGGGGCATGCGCTGCATCCTGCCTCCTCCTGCCTCTCCTCATCCCCCACCATAAGCACAGACATTCTGGGGAGAGAATTAAGCAGGCGCAAAGAAGCAAATACGAAGTGGGGGGGAATGTGTCTGTGGGCTGTGGATAATGCTGAGCCCAGTGTGCAGTTTTGCAGTGCTGTCTAATGCCTGTGTCCTCAGGGAAGTAGACTTTCTTATTTTGAAAAGGGCTTGTGCAGCAGGTTCATGAAAGAATTTTCACAAAAAGCCTGTCTCAACAACCTGTTAGTAATACAGCATTGTGATAGACTCAGAAAGATTGCTAAAGCTGTTAGCTTAATTTATTGTGTTTGGACTGGGTGGTCTGAGACTTTGCTTTTTCAGAGGAATTTTTTTTTCTGTTTGACTCCAAATATGGTGGTTTTCAATTAAAAATACATGACACATTGACTTTCTGATCAGATTTTTAATAACCCCCTGTACGATACTATACTATTTCTGCTAGGGGGTCTTATTCACTGAACAGTATTTCCCACAAGCCTGTAAATTTCCTTCTTCATTTAAGCAGTTACTTTTTCTTTACTCTAAAGCTGAACTTAAACAAAGTGTAATTTACATAACAAGTGACTCCAAGCCTATTGCGTGTCAAATAAAAAAAATCTGAGATATTTTATTCTTTCTAACTGACAAGTAGAAAGAAATATGTTGAAAGTGACATAACCAGTTATTAAGGGGTTTTGACAGCACTTTTATTTTTATTTATTTTTATTTTTTTTTTACTTTTATGCAGTAAAGTGCCCTTGTCATAAACTAGGATTTTTAAATACAAAAAGAACCTGAAATACTAGGCTGTGCTATCTAAACTTTATTATTGACAAGAGGCAGAACTACAAGGAAATGTATGTATGGCTAGGCATCACGAACGAAGATCCAGGGAGGGCTCCACCCACGCTCNAATGGCATGGTAGGAAAAAAACACAAGAAAGAGGCAAAACTAATAAGAGATCCATGACAGAGTAGAGACCTAGTAAACTGGTTCTTGCATTCTGCACAGGAGCAATTCCACTGACTTTAAGTAGAACATTGTAACACTAGATTCTTTAATTCTTATTCATCTGTTTGAAGTTGAAGATGTGCTTTGCTGCATGGGATTCACTCTGAACAGTGCTTTGAAAAATGGAGTTGTAGGTAATTAGTAGAGCCTGAGCTTACATTTGCCATCAAATATCTGAAGTTGTAAGGAACATTTGGAGAGCAGTAAAGCCTTATAACCTATGAAATGCACAACTGAAGTCTTGCCCACCCAAGGATATAAAATGCCCAAAGCAGGTTTTCTAACTTTTGGTGTACAGGTCACGTTTCAAAGTGGTAATAATCTGCCTATCGCACTTTTACTTACCTACAGTATTACATTCTGTCCCAAGCCACAGCAAAGCATGATCTTCACTGGTAAAAAAGCTTGTGCTCTAGAGCAGAGAAGTGACAGACTTTCAGTGGACAGTGACATCAATGTGCTGCAGTCAAGGTGAAAGGAAATATTTGTTGTGAAGAGAAATATGCAAATAAATTTTTTCATTGAAGAAGGTGGGCTCTGCTGGGCCTTGACCCTACCTGTGAGCCCTCATCAGCTGGAAAGCCTGAAATTCTCCATCACCAAGAACTGACAAGTCTATCCACAGCCTCCATCAACAGTAGCCATTTCTTCCTGCAGTCTCCAAGAGAAATTTAGCTCTATATTTGTAGTTTTTTGCCAATGATGGGATTAGTGGGAACATGGGGGAAAATCTAAGAATAACATTAATAATGTAATTCTTGTGAATTCAAGCATTGGCCAGAGCCTTTCAAAAGCAGTAGAAGGGATATGATACATCTTGCAACTAATATGGCAACTTTGAAGAGCATGGACAGCATATGCATAGTGCCACTAAGTGATATAAATACTTCTCTTAGCTCTACATGCCAGGCTCCCTGTTGATACAAGCTGTTCACAAGAGATCCAGGCTATCGACAGAAGGAACCTGAAAGGTTAGGGTTTATTAGGTGGAAAGTATACGAGATCTACAAGGTCCCAATTACTAATTATTCAGTACATCTTTGAAGTATCATTTTCTGTTGTGAGCTAATCTCTGTACTTTTACCCACCAGGGACAGTTTACTTTAGGAATGGTGGGGTCCATCCTCACCAAAATGACTCTAAAACTGGGTAGGATCCTTTTGTGCCATATGCCTGCCTCTGCTATGTGAGGACCACACACATTAGCACTGAGCGCAGCATGACATCTTGCCACACTGTGAAGTGCACCACCATGATGAAAAGCACTCTCTGTCTGCACAGTAGCCCTCAGTAGGGATTCCCAATCAGTCAAAAGCCCTCAAAGCCTACCGTAGTCCCTAGGTGGGGCCTAAATAATAAAAGAAGGGATTATGGAAGTACCTGCAACAGGACCGAAGTCATAGTAGAGATCTTGAAGTCAGAGGATCTGATTACATATGACTTCATGCTGATCGGGGAGACAACTACTGTGTCAGCTCAGAGCAGCTCACTGACGGCAATGCCTTATGCAGGCAAGGATGAGTAGATACATGCTGGCCGTGCAAGGCAGCTACAGACTGTTGGTGTGTCTGTCATTGCATCTCTGTCATAGGATGCAGGTTGCATTGTCCCGAAATGGAAACCATCCCAAAGAACTGGCTGGGTAGAGCGAGCCACTAAGTGGCTATTGATCTTTGGGAATAGCCTCCTTTTCCTAAAAATCCCTAGTTTTCAAATATCATGTTTGTGAAGGAAATATCTTCTCTGTTTCTTCAGTATGTTCTTAGAAGGATGACAGATACAGTACATCTGGCATTGGGCTACCTGATTATTTCTAAAATGAAAAGACAAAGGGTTAGCATTCACAAAGCCCATTATTGTGCTGTGGATCTCAGTACAGGGTGACTTTTGAATGAGAAAAGGCTACACATAATGCAAACATACAGCCGTAGCTTCCAGAAGCTCCTAGAAGTTGCATAGATATTTGGACAGCTCTTCTTTTTCCTAAAACAGATTTTGTCAAAAGGTGGCTGTAGGGCATTTACCTCTCTTTTACCTGCTTTGATTACTGGTGAGGGAGAAGAGCAACCAGAGGCATTTGAAGATGGTTACATTTAAAATCTGTTTTTTGCACAATTTAGGAAGTTATGTGCATTTCTGGAAAAGCAGTTCACTGGTTAGAGCACCAACTTGGATACTCAAAATGCTAAAGAGCTGGGTGAACTTGGATATGTTACTCAACAACTATACATTAGTAAAAGGCATCTTTCCCTTATAAGGTTTTTGTTAGAATAAGACTATAAAAGACAGTAAACTACTGAATGCATTACAGTTGATAATACACATTTAAAATAGATAGATTTCTATTGATAAAGCATGGGGTTTAGATGATGTTATTTGCTGTGCTTAATCAGACAAACGCTGAAGTAATGAGGGAGCTGATTAAAAGTTTTCTGTATAACCTTATTGAGGATATAGCAAGTTGTCCTAACTATACTTGTTTTGAAGAGTATCTTGATAGAAAAGGACCTTCCAGTTCAGAACCAGAAGGTCTTTGCACAGCTGGCAGCTAGGTCTCCCAGTTTCTATTCCTTTTCTGAATTTCCGTCTTGCTGTATTCCTGGTTCCTCCTGCACCGGGATTTTCAAAATTGACTACACATGTTGGATGCTTCAGTTTCTAGAGAGCTCTGATGTCCCCCCCCAGTGCACAGATGCTCCTGTCACAGGCTGCAGGCACAGGACAGCCCATGTGAACACATGCTCACTAGCCTGATGAACTGTGTGGTTTAACTTTTGAAAAGAACAATACAGACAGAAATAGTAGATAGGTAATGAGACTCTGTCTGGTTTTAGGAATAAAGATTTTCATCCTCCAGCAGATCCCTGCTTCTGGGACAATCCCCATTCAATGATCAGTTCCTTCAGGAGAAGCCATAGGAAAATGCTTTGAATGGCGATGGAATAATCTGCTCTACTGGCAGATTACTTAGCATTTAGTCTAGACTAAAAATATAGGGAATGAATTGCCCTTTACAGTATTTTTTAATCCTGTTTAATACAATCATGCATATTTTTGTCACTCATATCAGTATATAATTCATCTTCTCTGTACTTTCAGAATGAAAAGTCTACCTCTGGCATTATAGTTAATGTCACTACCTGCCCTCCAGAATACATGAGGCATCATGCTGAGGTCAACCTCTCATTCTTGCCATGCAGTATTCTTTTCCTTCCATGCAGAGAAACTAAAGTCTAGCTGCACAAATTCTTGCTGCAGGCAAGGACAACTAGTTGTGACACGACAATGGAACCAGGAGAGGCCAAAGTCTATAAGGAAACTGAAGTAGCACTAATACGCAGGCCCAGACTCATGGTCCATTCCCTTCCCCTGTGTAGGTGCTGACACTGAGCTACAAGGGCACGAGGGGTCTGCAGCACACCTTGCCCTGCCAGGGCACCTCTCTCAGATGCACACCAGTCTCTGATGGCTTTGGCCACCTCAGCAGGTACTGGGAGAAGCAAATATTACTATCTTTTTACAAGGTAAAGAAGCCAACAGACAGAAGTCCAATGAGGTAGATATTTTCAGGTGAAGTCCTCCTTCCGGTGCTGTATTTTACTAGGGTCTATTAGTTTTGTATTGAATTCGTGTTCTACACAAAATGTCTTTTCTGGAAATTAAGTAAATGCACTCCTTTTGGCTGCTGCTATTATTGTTAATGCAATGCTAGCACCTTGTGGTCCTTCTTACAGAGGTATCCTTGGACTATGATTCCTACAAACCTGGGTCTGATGCAAATGTAACCAGATCTAAATAGTGCTGTGATGTTCAAGGTACTATACTGGCATCTAAAGAGATTAATAGTCTCTGGATAATTAAGAGAAATATAGACAATATATATACTGATACGTTTAATATAGTAATAGAGGATAAAATCATAAATACAAAACTTTTTCCTTTTCATTCTTTTTTACCTTTTTTTATACCAAGCTGTGTTGAGATTAGTCTTCTTCTAAATATTTTTAGGAATAATGAAATAACTGATGCATTGTAATCCCAGTAGAGGCCTCACCATCATACCCACAGGCATTGCTCTGATATTTCAAGCTCTGAAATACTGCTGATTAAGAGAGTGAGAAGATCAGAAAACTTTGTCTTTTCCCTAACTTGATGTCCAAGTCCTCTACAATCTACTCAAATGCCCTGGGATTTCTGCTTAGTTCTTTTAAGCATTATTCCAGTGCTGTAAGAGAAGGCTCTTGAGCTGGGACCATGCTCCATCTCCAGGGGCAAAGAAGCTTTAGGGTAATAATTTCATTGCCTGGGGATTTTGGGGAAGTTCAAGGCATCATTGTGCCTGAGGATTTCAAGCTATATCAGGGACCAGAAGAGCCACTGGCATACATCAGAATAGTTTCCACAGCCTAAATCAGCATTCAGAGCAGCATATGCTAGAGAATGTTTTCTGCTCTTAGTGCTTTTCCTTTCATCCCTCCGATTTTGCTGGGCCCCATAAAGCAATCAGTATTGGAGGTGCAGCAGGGATGGTTCTTGTCTCTTAGTTACTCAGCTCTGGTCCACATGTCCCTTTAGAAATGCACACCAGTACCAGACCTAGGGCAGAATCTGTCACTGTTTGGCTGGATTGTCAATTATTTTCAAATTGTGACTGATGCAAACTCACTAAAGAAAATAATCTAGAGGGATCTTGTGTAATAAGAATAATTAGTTATTGTCATAAGCGAACAAATTTTACACAGTACAAGTGCCTGTGCATCTCTTTCTACCTTTAGGTGATCAAACCAACATTAGAAATAATAAATATATAATCAATAGGTAATGAATATAATGAAAAATTCTCAAGCACAGTCATTCATATTTTAAATGAATTTCCATTAATTCTGTTCATGCCTTTCCTGCCATCATCAATGAATATTCAAGCAAAAAGGTTCATGGTCAAAAGTGTTCACAAACCAGCTTGTATTAATTAAGCAATACAGATTATTCACAGAATTACATTTAATATTCATAACCACCAAAGCCCCACCAGAAACATTTATTTAATAATTTTGCACATTCTAGCAGGACATGGAGACCTTCCAACCAACTTCTCTGTCCTACCAAAGCACTTGAGCTTTCTACATGCAGGAAAAAGGCTCCTCTCTAACCATTTTCTCTTTGAAATTCTATTTGATGCTATTTCATACCCACAAACATCTGAGCATTTTTAAAATATTGTCCCCAGCCTTGTTTGTCTGACATTTCTCATCAAAGCCCCTTTGCTGAGCAAAATGATTTAAGCAGGTGAAGGAATTGCCTAAAGCAGTGGCCAAAGGGAAAACATGAATGAGGATTTGATTTCTGTAAGCAAGAATATGTACTGTAACCAGTGGAAAAAATCAAATTAATGATTACCTATGGCAGAAAGCCAGGAGCATGCAGAAGCTTTTTGTGCAAGAAAACTGAGAAAACTACCTTTTTATTAAATCTTAGTGTGATTGCAGATTTTGTGGATATCCTTTGTAAAAAGGGATCTGTACAACCCAGTTTCTATACACTACATGCAACCAAAAGACATGATAGTTCTTGCCCCGTCAAAAAAACACAGGTAAGTGTTAGAAAGCTGATATGTAGCTGATACATTAAAAAAAAAAAAAGGAGAGGGCATTAAGCCAAGGCAGAGGCGTTGGTTGGTGGGCTGAGGGGTCAGTGGCCATGGCTGTGGGGGTCTCTCTGGAGGAACTGTCTGACCTGTGGGCTGAGGTACTGTCAGAAGAGCTGAGCTGAACAAACACATGGAGGAAGGAGGAAAAGCATTTCTGGTCTACCTGAAAAAAAGCTGGGAAGAGGTGCCATGCTTCTACCAGCATGCGGCATGGCAGAGGCAGGGGACCCATGTAGGAAGGCTGCAGAGGGCCTCAGTGCCTTCTGTTTTTGCTTATGGCAGAGAATGCAGGCCTTCCTGAGGTGCTTTTAACACAGGTTTTAAGAATTCTTTTCATATGAGTTTCCTGCTAACATGAGAGGAACACAGAGCTGGGGCAGGCTGCATTAGGGAGACTCATTGGTATGGAAATCACATACTCCCAGTCATCTATTTAAGAAACGTGTTGGTGCAGGGGTGGGAGCTCTGTGACTCAGCGCAGGCAGCAGCAGCACAGGGGACCCGCCACAGCCTCAATCAGCCCCCACCACCCCCAGGTCGACCACCCCACTGCCTGCGCTCCTTCCTGCCTTCCTCTCCCACCAGAGGCAAAAAGGCACCATCGGGGAGCCATTGCCTGGTGGCCCCACACCTATCCTCTTCTCCCCTAGGCTGCAAAGGAGCCTGCCACAGGCACACTGTGATGTCCTGGGGAGGGTGTAGGGGACAGGAGGTTCAAGGACTGCTTCCTTCCCTGGGAGAAATGGTGATTTCCAGCCTTGATCTGGAGCAAGGTTTGCAATGGTGTCACTTCAGTATTAAGACTCAGCCTGGTCCCAAGCTGCTGGACCAGGTGGAGGAGATGGGCATGCTGATGGTTTACACCCAGCCTGAGTGCCAGGGGCTATGTTTGTCTGAGACAGGGCTGGTTACGTGATGTGCTCTACCAATGGAAACACCATCACCAGTTTGCACAGCTGGACAGCATTAGGTTTCATCAGACACTGAGTCTGGATCTGCTTACTGCATAGCATGGCACACAAGCATGGTGTGAGGTCAGCTGGTATCTTCCCCATCTCTCCCGGGGCACCAGCACCGCCGGGATATAAATAGTCACAGGGGTGGAGGGTCTTGGGCAACAGGTTGTTAGCAGGATGTGTGCAATTTGTAACCCCTGTGGGTTCAGTGTTACTGGAAAAGTAGTAACTGAAGGTGCAGAGCCTCTTTTCCTGCTGTGCCGCACCTTGCAACGTAAAATGAAGGAGGCACGTATGCCCAATACCTGCTTAAGGTAAAGGTAAGAAAAACATTTTATTATTAATAATACCAGACCAATGGGCAGCCACTTAAAATTGGTTTGGATGTTAATTTTTCTCCTTCTCCGAAACCATCTCCCAGAGATCATTTATGAAGCTAGAGCAGAAATTACCGTGTCTGAACAGTTTATTTATGATATAGGCCTTCTTAGAGGGGCTGGAGACAATGTAAATCAAAACTATTTTTAATGTATATGATGGCACTCCACCTCAAAAATCCTTTGAGACAGGCAAATTATCCATATCTAGATGCTGAAACATGATAAAATCAACATTGTGCCTGATGTATATAAAAAAGGCAGATTCACAAAACATATTATTTTCTTTTTTTGCCTGAAGAGAAATAACATGAGTAACAACAATTTTCAGAGCAAGAGAGTGTTGTTTTTTTTAAAGGTGTCATGTGAATCTAGTCTCAAAAATGGCACTGGCTGTAGCCATCAGTTCAGATGCATAAAACAACTAAACACAGAAACTAAAATAAACTAAACTCAAAACTTTCCTGACCAGCAAGAAAAGGTTTTCACCAAAATGAAGGAAGTTGTGTTTGAAAAATTCTTCAAAAAGCCTGCTCAGGAGGGAGCCACTCAAGGACTTCTAGCTGTAGGGTAAGTGGAAGAGCCCTAAGGGTTTCTCTGCAGCAACAGTCTAGAGAGTAACCTATTATTGCTTCCCAGAAGGAAAGCATTGAATGTAATCATTAACCCATCTATAACCAGTATTTCTCTCCTGATAGAGGAAAGAGGTGGAGAAGAGCCTGTCAGAGTGTTTGCTTTCTTCACTGTTGACAATGTACCCTTGCAACGGGTACATCTAGAAAGAGACAGTACAAGATAATACCAACTGCAGAGCAGTGGGAAGGAGGGGGAAAAGTTGCTTGATGGAAAGCTGGGAACATTTATAGACAATTGGTATTTTTGAATGGAGCTAGGAGGACAATTTTCCTGCCTTTTCACCTATAAATAAACCACTAGAGACAGATTCAAGCACTGGTGGGACACCAGTCTATTTTTCTTCCTCTCAGCAGGATAATCTGGCAATATGGAGGACTATCACTGTCCTGCATTTTGCTTTGAGGCAGAGACTCTCAACGGGTTGCTCAGAAAACAAGTTTAGACTGAGTGAATTGCAGTGAGTTCATATTTTGGCCTCAAAGATCAAATTCAAACATTGACAATTCAGTTGCTACTATGCAAACTGCCAGACAGACTAACTCCAAAAGTTGCTGCCATTGATTTTTCCTGCCTAGCTCTATGGAGGGGCTTCACTTTCTTAGGATGGGCTCAGCTTTTCCTGAAAATCAGACACTGTTGATAGGTTACTAATTTTGTTAGTGCTTCTCCAAATCCTGGCTCAAGTTCTCCCTGCCTGAAGTGCCACAACAGCCAGTATCTGTTGAGAGTCAGATGAGGATGAAGCCTCATTTCTTGACTTAGATACAATGCTGTAGGAAGGGCTGACAGTTAAATAAAACTTACTGATTCAGCTAACTCAAGTATCTCTGCAGAGGAGTTGCCACACTCTTGACAGCATATCAGTGTGGTGTTAGGCTCCTTGAGGAGCTGAATACATGCTAGATGGAAAACGTTCTTCATTTTTCTGCTTGATCTACGCAGATTTCATAGGGATTTTTCTTAAACTCACTGCTGTTCTTGGTCACATTCTGTGTCAGCAAAAGGAGAAAAGGTTTGTCCTTGTTGCTGCTGAATACAGATGTCTTTCCTTTGGCCTGAGTCCTGGTTACTTTGTCTCTGTAGCAGAGGAGAGGAAAGAGGAGAGATGGGGAGCAAAACTTCAATATCATCAACTTTGTTGGTGTTTTGTACATAGGAAAGACTGGAACCACCAGTCCAGCAGTCACCAGGGGTTGCCACACAAGCCATGGATGCTGTACCACTGTAATGCCACAGTGATGGCTCTACTATCACCAGTGGTAGCTTTAATTAGTCTTTAGTCAATTCTACGTATGAAGGCTTATTTGATACAAAAACAAGTGTGTTGTTTGCTTTGTAAGACCTGCTGGACTGACCTGCCTGCACCAATTTTCTTTGCAGCAAATCTGTTACAACAATTCCTCCCTTCAAGCATGGTCAAGATTCTCTCCACTGTGGCATCTGAAAGGATACAGATACTTGAAGGCAGGGTGACAGATTGATGTCTTAGAGTGAAACCTGTGCTCTTGCACTCAAGCAACAAAATTAAGTGGACTTCTGATAGTCTTTGGGTTGTTCTGTATTATTCTAACCACTGTATGTTATCAGTGCTTCTCAATACTGCACTGAGAAAGATAGGAAGTCTTCCTACACAAGAAAAGATGTTTAACATATGTAAATCATAATTTTTGTATCTTAGCCAAAAGTTGACTTTTATCAGTCTGTAAGGGATTAGCCTTAATCCCTAAGCATCCAAAGAAGGTGTGAACAAACAGGATATAATCTGCAACTGCTTTAGTATCTTTTGCCTTCGATGTTAAATGCAAGACCATGATTAGGAAAAGACTGACACCTGAACTCTGATCCTTAGAAGGCTCTCAGGTGTCATCACTGATACCCAACTAAATGTGGTTTCCTACAACGAGCATAAGACAAAAAGCCTAACCTTGGTATATAAGGAGAGGGATATGAAGAGCAAGGAAATTTTTTCTGGATATGGTACAATCAAGAATCCAGTTTAGGATTTGTGATTTTTGGTGAAGAATCAGGAAAGAAGTAGGCATGGTAAAAGGTGCTTGATGAAGAGATACCCACTGATACACTGGATGGGTTTTTAACATCATACAGCCATGGGCTACTAACCTGAATATGACCTAGATAGAATTGCATCATCTGTATTAGTCAGGAGACAAGACTAAATAGCTCTAATAATCTCACTGGCTTTACAAATTTTGTAATTCCTGGTAAGTGTGATTCCTGTGATGAGCTTTGTGTACTTTTGAAAGGTAAATGAGTGCATAAATACATGCCAGAGTAGTTCCTCTGCCCAAGGAGCAGCCAGCAGCTGCTACCAGACAGTATCTTGCCTTTAAATATTTTCTTTTAACTCCTCTGTTCTTCTGTGAAAATAATTGAAAAAATTATAGACTGGGGTAGAATCATGAAACAGGTACTACTCACTGAAGAAGCTGTGGTTGTGCTGTCATTAAGATGTTCAACACAGTTAACTGTATTGAAATTTTGTCTAATGTCAAGAGTTGGGATCTTGCATTTCAAAATTTTAACAGTTTAAAAAAAATGCAAACAGTTCTTAGATTAAGGGGGAAAAAGATCTCTCTATATAGGCTTGGCATTTAGAACACAGGCCACTGTGGTGGGATACAGTTGTCAGTGGTCCTAGGTTTGTTTGTCTTTTATAACTAAAAAAAAAGGTGCAAAAAAATCTTGTGATAGAAGAATGATTCTGCTTATGTGAATCCTGAACCTTCCTGTTTGACGAAGATGTGACATGAACACATATATTGAGTATATACCTACATGTGTTCATGTGATATATGTGGAAAAACATATATACATATATATATATATATATGTTTTATATGTGATTTATGGGGAAAAACAACCCTCCCAAACAGGAGGAGAGAAAAGAGCTGTAAAGTGACAGGGGCAGGAGATGGTCACTGAAGCCAGAGTCTCATGATTTGTGAGACTAAATCCAAATATGAAGTTTTTTAAACTTTGATTTCTGAAAATGGCTAAAGAATAAGTTCTTAGCTGTCTGCCCAACTTGAGAACAGAGTTGAAAATTAATTTGGATGCCAAAGAATAGTTCTAAAGAAGTCTATTTTCAGAAATGGCTAAAGAATCTTTGATCAGAAAATCACTTTCTAATTCTTGAGCCTTCTGCTATATTTAGACATCTAAGAGGGTGACTTTTTCAGATGTACTAGACAAAGCCATTCACGAAGTTGCTGGGAATTCAATACTGGTGAATATTGTCTTTTGTAAGACAAAGATTTGGTTTTCATAATCATGGATGAAAAAATGAAAGAAGGAAGGCTAAAATCTGAAGGCTCAGAACCCAGGAAATAACATAAAAATATTAATTTTACTTATCAAATTCCATTATTTTAAGGTAAATTTTGTGATCTGTAGAAAGCCAACAGGTGTATTGGTTCTGTATATATATTTGTATATATTTATTTTTATTGCTTTCATTAAAGTAGTTGATGTTTTCATTTCCAATCCACAAGTCTCTCTCTCTCTGTCTTTTAGTCCTTTTCCTTGTGGTGTGGGTAGGTGGGTGGGTGGGTAATAGAGTTTGTTTGTCACTGGATTAGTTGTTGGCCCAGCCCTAACCCTTGATAATTTCCAAACTAAAAAAAGGCTGAGAAAGGAAGTTGTTTGTCTTTTTGTTCACCTTGCCTAGCTTTTTAATCCGTCTCCAACTGCAGCCAGTGTGACATGGCTGACAGTGAATTTAAATATTGTGAATTCCCTACATGATTTGTCATGCAGGTAGAGGGGAGAGACTCTGGTGATGTCTCTGCTGAGAAGAATTGCATTGTGAAGCCTCTGATTTTATACAAGAGAGAACTCATGCAGGAAAAACCGACCATGAATTTCCTGAGTTGGAACTAGCTTTGGTCAGAGTTTTTGCTTATTAAGCATGAGACATACCAACCATGAGACATAAATCCCTAGGAAATTGTGCTTGCTTAGTTTTTGTGTTATAGAACTACTCTGTTAGTTTTGAGCAGTAAAGCAAAGATTGCAGTTGTGTTCTCCTCCTCTAACAAATGAGGTGTTCCAGATAATATTTGCAAAGTTGTGTTTGAGGAGAGAGTAGTTGCTGGTGTAAATAGAGCAGGATGTGGGCAAGAACCCCAGGGGACATGAAAAGCTGGGCTGCAGGGAGGTTGGGAGCATGCTGAAGGATCTCGCTGAAAAGAGATGGGAGAGCATGGAGAAGAGGAGGCCAGAAAAGGACGAAATGACTTTCATTAAAGAAGGAATAAGTATAAAAGTCTGAGAAAAGAAACAGGATATTCTGCAAAGTCCTAGACTTAAGAAATCCTTTAGATCTGTGTTTTGCAGCTGAATTCCCTGGTATCAAATTTTCAGTGCAACCTCTTACCATTTTTTCCCCCCAGCAGCTGGGAATCCACAGCATGTCTTTCCTGGGTGGGATCCCAGTGTCTGAAGAAGGGCTGAGCTTCAGTTTCAGCACTCCTTGGTAGAAGAACTAACAAGGTCTCTGAGGGGATTGACAGGAACCAGCAGCACATTAGTGCTGGTTTTCGTTGAGCAGGTAAGTTATATTCAGTCATTGGGCGGCTGGGACATTTTTCTGTAGACCATAACTTGCATTATGAAGGCTTTTTCTACATTGGTGCTTAAGGTAGCTGTGAGAATTCATTTTTTCACGTCACCACTCGGTTTGCCTACTAATAACACACCTTCCACACCCAGACATGTTCACACAGGGAAGAAATATCTAGATTTTTTAAAAAGTATTTATACCAAGTCATACTGAGTTTTACTTTTATGTTCTCATGGCAATCATTAGACTCTCAAGGCTACAGAAGTGGGTTAGCATAATAGAGAGTGGAAAAGCTTTTATTCAGTATTTACCTGGGTTTTGGACCTGTGTACAGGCCTCAAAGCCAATATAAGCTTTTAAATTTCTATTACTGAGGTCAGATGTTACTCAGAAGAGGATGAAGTGAAAAATAACTTGAATGAACCGTCATACTATTTAAATTCATTAGTCTTAACTGCCAGAGTTGCAGCGAGGAAACCAATTATTTCAGAGAAAGTCTGGTCTTTCTCAGCCTCCAGGCATGGCATGGGGTCAAAAGCTTGGCAGCACTTTGTGTTTTTAGGTTAAGCTGGGTTTTAGCAGGTAAACCGCTCCCCATAGCATAAAGCCCCTTGAGGTCGGTAATGGTGAAGGCAGCAGAGTAGCTGCTTGGGGACCCTCCATTCTCACCAGCCTTCATGGGCAGCTGCCATGCTTTCCTCCAGCCCCACGGCAAGGCAAGCTTGGGGTATCTGTGAGCACCAGTGCCCACAGGCCTCCAGGAGAAGTTGTGGCAGTGGCTGGCATGGCAGGGCAGCTGCCATGATCTGGATGAGGGGATCGAGTCTACCATCAGTAAATTTGCGGATGACACCAAATTGGGAGGGAGTGTCCATCTCCTGGAAGGAAGGAAGGCTCTGCAGAGGGACCTGGACAGGCTAGGTGAATGGGNGCTCTGGAATGGGCTGCCCAGGGAGGTGGTAGAGTCGTCGTCCCTGGAGGTGTTATAGAAAAGATTGGATGTGGCACTGAGTGGCATGGTTTAGATGTTGCGGTGTATTGGGTCATAGGCTGGACTTGATGATCCTGGGGGTCTTTTCCAGCCTTGGTGATTCTGTGATTCTGTGGGAGGCCAAGGGCTGATGGCAGCAGGTGATGGGCACTGCTCCTGGCCCTGGGTCACCCATGGCCTGGCAGCATCTCACAGATGCTTGGCGTGATGCCTTGTAGGAAATGTACTTCCTACCTGATGTTGCCATGGTGACAGGGAAACAGGGTCTGTTTTTGGCTCTTGGCAACAATGTCTGAAGGGAGCAGCTAATGCATGGGTGCATAAGTTAGCCCTGCTACATGCACTATCACTATAAGAATGTACATATATATATTTATGTATAAATATATATATATAAATATTTATGTATAAAAATAGATACTTTTTTTTTCCTGAAAGGCCTTGCAGAACCTGTTTGAGGAAGTAACCTAAGTGACTGATATGAACCAGAGAATCAAGAGAGCAGCTTAGGCAGGGGAAATCCCAATTTTGGAAAAAAAACTCTAGTGCAATGTTTGCAATTCAATCCAAGGCAACATTTTGTTCTTTCTACTGTTGGCAGCTGTGCAACAGGCACATGAGAAGCTGGATATATGGCACAGCAGTGCCAGGTGTGGAGGCAGCCTCAAGCTGAAGAATCATAAAATGTCTTGAGTTCGAAGGGACCCATGTTCTATCTATGCACAGGACAAACCCCACATCCACAACAACAACAAAAAATCACACCGTGTGTCTAAGAGCATTGTTCAGATGCTTCTTGGATTCAGTCAGGCATGGCATTGTGACTACTTTGGCAGGGAGTCTGCTCCTGGGCTCCACCACCCTCTGAGTGAAGAACCTTTTCCTAATATCTAACCTAAACCTACCCTGGCAGAGCTCCCCCATGGAGCTTCCAGCAGCTCCTTAGCCATGTGTGAGAAAGTGTCTTCTGCAGAGAAAGAGATTCTTTACATGAAAAACAGTTCATCTTGGCATACCAATGATTTTACACACCCATTGTGGCTGGCCTTGCAATGCTCATATGACTAGGGAGCTTCTAGCCATCAAAAGGAACAGGTTGCCCAGAGAGCTTGTGGATGCCCCATCCCTGGCAGTGTTCAAGGCCAGGCTGGATGTGGCCCTGGGCAACCTGGTCTAGTGTGTGGCACCCCTGCCATGGCAGGGGGGGTTGGAACTAGATGATCTTTAAGGTCCCTTCCAACCTGGCCATTGTATGATTCTGTGTGTTTGAGCAGGTCACTGTGGAGATGTGATTAATTTTTCATTTATTCCAACATAAATCAAGAGCATCCTATTGAAACTGCCAGAATTTTACTGAAATAAAACTTTCCAGACTTTTGGTCCCCAAATCAATACCAACCCTTGCAATTTCTGTTGGATAACATTCATCTTAGCCAATGCTTTCAATGGAGATTGTCATGTTTTCATTGTTTAATATGGCTCAGTAGACCAGTTCCAAGTAAATTATAGTAGAATTATGGACTACTTGTAGGTTTGAAAAACACTAAACTAAAAACATTAAGAAAGAAGATCATTGGTCCTATGATAACAGTAATCAATACCACATAAGTGAGGTACATTTAAGCTTAGGGAGAAAAATATATATTGTGAAATAAAATATTTTTTTCTGATGTTTGTCTACTTTACTATGTAATTTTCTTACAACATACCTCTGAGACACACTCTCAGAAGTGCAGATTTCTGTCTGGTAGATCTCTGCAACTGTTTCAATTTCCAGAGGAAGAAATCAGTAATGTAAAAGGCAAGTACTCAACTGGAATTTGGCCAGAATTGCAGCAAAGTCAGGTGGTAGAATAAGAGAAGAAAATAGAAAACTGAGACAAAAGGAAAATGTAAGGAAAACAAAGGTGCATTGTTCTAAATTCACTGTATTGTGCTCCTTAGATGATTCTGGTGTCTCTGAACTGTAGGAGATAGGTGTTTATGGAATTCTTTTTATAGCTAAGTGAATTTGGGGCAGTGGGACCCTACTGTTCTGGCCTTATATTTGAACATCTTTGGTCTCACTGTATCATGGATGCTTTCTTAGTGTTATAATTGTCAGAGTCACTTCCGTGGGATTGTGTGAAATACCACGCAAATATGTCAGTTCATATTTAGACTACTACTAAAATTCATTTTACATGCCCCTGTGATCATTTGCACTAGTCATTGGTTATTTCTTCTAGCTATCTGAGCAGCACTTGTCAGTTCACTGGCTGATCTGTTTCCTATGTAGGATCAAGTAAGGATTTGGCTTCTATAGAAGAATTGCCAAGGAATAGGACAGTGTGTCCCCTTTTTCATTTTATTTTCTCACTTTCCCATGGGAGTAGTGCTGCCTCTAAAGTAGTGTTTGGCTGACAAACTTGAGCAGTGAACTTCAAGCCTGAAACATAGCACTACCTTTTTAGCGATGCATCACCCAAAATGCATGAACTGTTTGACAGGTATTTCTGTGATTCCAGATTTGCTGTGCAATATACTTACCTTACTAGGGATGGATGCATGAGTAGAATGAGCCTTTACTTGCCTGAGTGTCACAGTAAGCAAGCCCTCAGGGCTTTGTGCTGGAGAGGCAGAGATGGGGACAGAGTGAGAGCTGAGGTCTAGGCAGGGCTGAGTTGGGATATGAGGGATCTGCAGAGCTGGAACTTGATACCTGCTAAATCACTGGACCAACACATAGTGAAGGACATGAGGGGTCTGGGCAAAGCTTCAGAAGACAGATCTTGTGCAAAATATAGACACATAAAACCAGCATAACTCCTGTGATTTTGGAGGTAATCATTACTTGACTCTGAATCATAACTGTTAAATTTTTTAAATCCAGGCTGATATTTACCTGGGACAAAATATGCTTCTCTATCATTGTGCAGACATTTCATTGTAGAACTCGGCCCAAATTAGTGGTATTCTTTGCTCCTTTTTACTCTAGAGTTTACTCTCATGTGCAGAAATAATTAAATTTACTGGACCTTTGTCACATACTTTAGAAAGAAACCTCCTGTTTCTCACTGAATCTGCAAGTAGCAGTGAAGTCCAAACAGCCAGGGCAAGCTGAGCAGGCTTGAGTCTCAGGTAGTCAGTATGTTAGTTTATCTAATAACGAAAAAGTATAGTTAAGATAGTTACTGTTCCCTGCAGTGTTTTAACTTCAGTTTAATGTTGTGGATCACATAAACTGAAGTCGTTCATGGAGTTTGTCTCTTTCTTTTCTGGGTTTCCAATTGTACTTTGATACAGGCTTTTTGGTTTTGTGGTTTGTTTTTTTTTTTAATTGTAAAATATTTACCATGGGTAGGGTAGAAACACCTTAATTGTTCACATTTTTACTAAGAATCTTTAAATTCCAAACCAAATGTATATTTGCTTGCTTGGAAACTTGTTCATTGCCACACAGACCATTTGTAGTACCTATGAGGGCAAGTCACTGTGTCCTGAAGCCTTGTTGTCTCACCATAAGTGCCTGGTTCTGGACCTGCAAAGCAATACAAGGGAGGAGGTGCCTGGGCAGTATGAAACGCTTTAGTTTCCCTCTAGATGGACAATTATCAGATCTAATTTTGTGGCTTTTTAATGTTTGAAGTATTGCCAGCTTGCACAATGACTGTATGGTAACAAATGAGAACAAGGAAGTGGAAGTGAGCAGTCTGGTTTTGTACTTTAGACACAGCAGAGGAACACAACAAAGTAAACAAGGAAGGAATATATACAGCTAAGCTTGTTAAGGTAACAAGAAAACACACCTAAACCCGTACTCTGTGGAATTTATAATCTAAAAGCATTGAAAGTAAATTGGGTGTTTAAATCTAGTGATCATAAATCACATGACATCCTTGTGTGAAGAAATATGTATATTCCATTTTAATAGTCTCATATCTTATGGTTTGAGAAGCAAAAATATTTAGCTGAGTTTGTATTCACATATCCTTTTAAACTAAAAGGCAGCCTTACTTGCTGTTTTTCTTGTTGCTATCCAAACCATTTCATGTGTTTGCTGCAATTGGAAAACCTTTCTCCCCTCCACACACACACCCCTCAGTCACTTGTCTAATTCAGTACCTCAGCAGTCTAGTTTGTTAGAGTGAGCCAACTCTGGCACATTCATCACTATTTATCCACTACTGAACTGTAACACTGAAAGCTGACTAATATTTTGTGATGCTCTGTTGTTCTCAATAATGGTAAAGACATTTCCATGACAGGTTATCTTTTCTGTTTTCTTGCATGTAATCAGTTTCCTATCCTATTAAACACAACATACAGTGTTTGGGGTTTAGAAATATTCACGTTTGTATTTGTTTGAGCCACAGGTGGAAGCAAAATGACTGGATATCTTGAAAGCATATATTTCAAAACAGTGAAGTATTCCAAGGAAACCGTGATGTTGCTGTGTATAATATAGCATATCCAAAAGGCAATGCCTGGAACAGGACATAAATGCCAATTAAAAGCTGTCTCCTAACAGGGTAAGACCCTGGTGAATGATCCCTCTGTTACAAGGCAGCATGGAAATCTCCTTGGATCACACATGGATTCTCTACAGCTACACTCTCCAGCCAATGATTTTTACTCTTTTACTGGAGTTTTTACTGTGTTCTCAGTGTGTATTTAACTTTGCAGAGCAACATGAAGCTTTAGACTTTAATTCTGAATTTGACGAACCCAAGCAAGCTGTCAATGGCCTAAATGAGGGGCTAGTCATAGCAGATTCCTTGTTGAAGGAACAGTTCTCTACTCAGTTTCAGAGGATGAAGCTCATCTGAACTGCCATTATTATGGCATGCTGCTGCGCACATTCTTGCAGGTTAGTTCTCCTCTTACTCATACATTATCTTTGTGGCAGAGAAAGCAGATTTGCCTAAACAGCTGTTATAAATGCAAAGTATTTACTGGAGACTTGACTCAAATTAATGTTTTGTCTTCTCTCTCTCAATTGTTCTTATTCATTGCCTTTCTCATTTCCCATGCTTCCCTCTTTGAAGAACCATCCCAGATAAAAATTCCCTTTTGGCATCCATACTCTGCAGGGCAGCGCGAGATCTCATCACCTCCTTTCTAGCTCCCTCTTCCACTCTGACAGGAGCTGCCTCTGCTATAGACGAAGTATCTGCAAATCTCATTTTTAGTGGTATTATTAAGTGTAAACTCTTTTATACAGTAAAGAAACCTCAGAAGCAAGGAAGGGAGAGGGATTGTGAATTCCTCTGCTGTAGGCATAGGGAATGCTATGGCAATAGGAGGTTATTAATGTTTGAGCAGCATCTTCAAATTAAATAAGCTGCTGACTTGGCTTACTTGTAGAAAGAAATACTGAACCCTTTCTGGGCATTAATTATTCACTACTGCAGAATGATTTAAACCACATGTGAATTCTTAGCAAACAATCCCTAACCAACCTGAGTCAGTTGTGCTGATGGCAGTATCTGTAGAGATTTCAAGGGGGCTAGAGTCTAATCTGGTCTATTCAGTTTATTTGAGATGACATTGGCATCAACATCTCCAATAACTGAATTATCATATTTCTATAGAATCTATTGTTGTAAATGTATCTTAACTATTCGAAGTAAGTACTCATAAGGCTTCCATTACTACTTCATGCAAATGTAAACTAGAACTTACATAAAATCAACAGTGGAGCTATTCCTGACTTACAGTGGCATCAGTTAAATCAGAACTGAATCTTTAAAAAAGCCAAACCTCTGCAGAGTAATTCAGGCATTGTTTAGAGTGTTGTAAGAAAACCATAAAAGCATTTCTTAGTGGAAGTTGAACAGATTTACTGAACTGTTGCAATGTAAACACAAGCACCTTACAACTGGGACACATTTCCTCAGACTCACTCCAGACCTGGGTGCAGAACAAGGTGAGATGCATAACATGAATAGAAGATTTTATTTAATCTTCTGACTTGCAGCAACAGAGAGGTTTACTAGAGAGTGTGTTGAGTGACAATTCTCTTAAAAGGATTGTCTTGAGAACATTTCAACACTGATAAGGTGGTGACTAATGTTTCAGAGCTGTTACAACACTGCACCTGCGGAAAGGCCACTCCTTGGGAACCAGTCCAACAGAAAGATCATAAGCTTCAAGTATAAAGAGGAAAAAGAATGAAGAAAGAAGAACTGATGAGAAATCCGAAATATTTACTCATGTGGAGTAGTCCCCTCTCCCTGATATGTTTTCTCCACAGCTCAGTCAGGATTTGCAAGGGCTGGGTGTCCTTCTTTCATTTTCTGAGACTGCTCCGTGGCTGCCCTGGCATTTTGTGTAGACCAAAGGTGAGTGAATCTGTGTAAGAAGAAACGAAAGAGGTGGAGGGTGCACAGGATGAGTCCAAATCTTCTTCTATTTAAGAAAACCTCTCTCTCACCAAGCCCTCAGCCCTCAGTGAGCTATTCTGCTTCTCCAAATGAACCAGCTGTCCTGTTCATGGCTGCCCAAGCTGCAGTTCCTTTGCTCAGCAACCCTGCTGCCTCTTATGCAAGAGGAAAAAGAAAGGCAATGTTTAAATCCTTAGCAGCCATTCTTTGAGTTTGCCCTACATGACCATTGTGTATGGTGTTTGTAGGGGCTCATGCTGTAGGAGTCTTGATCTCTTTGGGATGTGATATTTAAAATGGTGTGCACACTCACAGAGGCACATACACACACAGTGCTGACTGTTGTACCTGCTGAGGTTATGGCTTTGCACATTCACAGCTGCAAAATCAATACGCCTACTGTCCCAGCCAATTTGAAGAGTAGTTTTATTCTGTTTTCCTGACTACCTTCCTTACCAGTTTTAATTGGAAGAAAACTTTTTTCTGTATATTCTTGACTTTCCTACCCTAAACTGTGATAGTAATTCTCTGTATTTTGCTGTAAAGAGGGTTGTTCCAGAACAGATGATCTTCAAACCTCCAGTACATCTATTACTGTGTGATTAACCTACCATTTTTCTGTGGGTAGGGGAGTTCCCTTCAACCTGCTCTGGACCTTTAACAGGGAACTCAAAATTAAAACCTATCCTGGAATCTAATTCTTGAGGGTTGTTTCTGTTTTGGTTTTTGGGTTTTGTTTTTTAATGATGTCATCTTAGTTCATGTGTTGATACTGTTTATGAAAGTGACAAGGACATTTCCAAATTGCTGGAAATGGACTGTCCCTATTCTGCATCATTTGCTTTGAAGGTTCTTGGTCTGTGGAAGTGTGTCTTTCTCCAGTAAGTTGAAATGAGTTCTGTTATCCCAAGATATCTGCTGATTGGGCTAATAACTAGGAAACAGGAGCAGGCAACTCTTCTGAAAGGTAGCAAATGACAGGAAAAGCCTGTGACCTTTATCGGCAGTATAGGGTAGAAAGATGCTTGTGAGTTTCCCCTGTTCTTCTCCATGGCATGTGTTGACTCTACCCTGCTGTGAGCCACCTCTGGACTTGAGCAGTAACCCAAGCATCAGAGCACAGTCAGAGCATGACATTGTTAACAAACCTGCCTTGTGGGTTACCCTTTTGGAGGCTGTTGAATAGCCTGTTGAAACACCTAACAGAGATGACACTACTGCGTGGGAGAGCTGTTTTCCCCTTGTTAAATCTCTGCTGCTACCTGAGTACCAACAGACTCGCCTCTTGGCTGCTGTAGTCTTTTGGGGACTTTGCAGAACGGATTGTCAGAAATATATTCCTGGACATGTTTCAAGCAATAAACCACTTCCATTATGAGATTAGTGATGGGTCATTCTTAGCAAATAATTATTTGACAGTGCTACTATATGCAGACAAATACAGTGCCAGCTATCCTTTCCTGTGACCAAAGTATGGGTACTGAAAGCAAGAATTTAGAAAGAATCTGATAGTGAGCATGATAATCTAAGATTGTTTATCAATAAAAAATTCAGAGAAACTAGAAAAACAATGGCTCTAGAAGTTTTTGGACCTCTTTGTTTCCTAAACATGAGCAAATTGATGTAGACAGTAGCAAGATGAACAAAGATAGGTTGAGAGGATTTTTTTAACTCACAATATTCTACAAACCAGGAAATGCAAATTATAAATGGTTGAGAATGGGCCTTATATATAGTTATTCCAGGTGACTGTTAGCAGAATAGTTACCTGATACTGCAATGTGGAAGAAGTTATGTGTTGGAGTAATCTGATTATGACCTGCAAATAAGCAGGTAAACCAGTGAAGCTATGAAGGATGAGCTAATTCATGTTTAGATCAGGATAATGTAGCAATACAGTGTTGAGTGACATGGTAACTCTGACCCAGGCTTCACAAAAAATTGTTGATAATAGCACTGGAGTAGATAAAACCAATTAAGCAAGTGATGAGTCAGTCAGAGTTTAGGGGGGTTAAGACTGGGTCATCTCATCATGATTATGTCAACAAAATACCAGGTTTATTTTCAGTAGCATCTTTTATTACAAGAATAATATTTCTTTAATTGTATTACTTACTCTGAGTGGGAAATTAGAGTGAGTATCTCTGGAAGGAGAAATGTTGTGGTGTGCCAAATGCTGTGCAACAAGGCACTACCTGTAAGATAAGCAACCTGAAAATCTATATGCATGTACATAAGAAGTATTGTATATTACCTTACAGTATACCAGTGAAGCAAGCTGTTGGATTTAGCTGTTATTTACAAGGCTAATTCCCTTTCAGTCCTATAAAAGGACAAAATATCCTAATGTCACAGGGAAGTATTTTTAACACGTACCAACTGGGATTTTGTGAGGATGATAAAATGTACAGCTGAAATAAATAACTCAGACTGATAAACAGTAGATACTAAAGTTTCCATGCTAGATTCTCCTAGGAACTGCACCACCTTCCCTGGCTGTAGTGTTTTGCACAGCTCTGGGTCACTCTATATTCATTCTGCTTCAAACAGATCTTTCTTTAAAAAAAAGGTTATCAAGATACCTTTAATATTGTATAATACTGTACAGGGGAACGGGACAGGGAAGAAGTTGTTTCTCATTTCTGTTAATAATATATCAAAATGGATTGGAAACCATTGGATTAGGGCTCGGACCTTGATGGATTAAGCAATATTAGTCAGATCTGTAGCTAAATGAGTTGTGAATGGATAAATCAGGCACTGAGGGAAACAGCGTTGGATTTTCCTTCCTTTAATTCAGTTTAACATGCTTTTAAGGGGGAGTGCCATTCAGGAGTTGCTGGGTTCTTTGACATATAATGAATTAGCTAAAAAAAAAAAAAAAGATTATTCAATTATTCCCCTCTGAGAGTATAGGTAGTTGGCTTTCTATTTCAGCCCTCTATACTGTACCCTTAGCCTTCAAATCTTCATCAAATTCCAATATATACTGTTAAATGTCAGACTGGCTTTGCAGCCTCAGTAGCTGTGCTGATCAGCCAATACATTCAGCTAAAAGGGAACTGTGTTTTAAGAATGGATTAAATCACACCTATATGCATATCAATTTTAAAGCACTGAGATAAAGGCTGCCCTGTAACTGGAAGTTACTATTGTATTAATATTTTCTTAAAGAACACAAATAGTTATATCCTCTGGAACTAGATGAGTAAAAGTTATAGGATATTTACTGAAAGGACTTGGTTAATGGATTTCAAAATCCAAAAGTAGCCACAACGTAACATCCCATTTTAATTCTAAAAAAAACCCCAGCTAATATATGTCATGTATGGTATCCTGTGTATGGTATATATTATTTATGAGCATATAATTCAGTCTGGATAGATTTTTTATCTAGTTGATTCTTTCTGCAAAATCTTTCCTAAGAAATGTCATCTGATGAGTTTAGTCAGTTTCTTCCAGGTTAGCTTCTTAGTCAACCAACAGTCACTATCTGGGTAGCTGCAGTTCAGATTGTGTGTTAATGATGACTGGTCAATTGAACAAGAGCATTTCTGTGCCTACACTAAATGAATATATAAGTACTGCCATTTCAGGGTATGTGTTCAGGTGCTTGAAATAACGAGGACTTGAAAATCTGTGTATCTCAAGGATATATGGTCATTCTTTTTATTAGTGTTAGTAACTAGCACATGACCTCACCTTATCTTAGCAGTAGGAACAATACACATTTACTGGAATGTCACAGTTCCCTGAAACAAATCTGCTGGTAAACTGTGCATTGTGTTACTAATGGTAATTGAATAGAATGGAAATGTAACGTGCTTTGTGTGTGTGTCAGGCAAGCCCATGTTAGCACAGAAAGGATGACTGGTTCCTCCTTGATTTGTTATAAGAAGTGTGACTTGTTAACTCTTCTGTGAATGAGGTATGGAATGGAAGGACCCTGTGGACAGGTTTTGAAGGAGCAGAGGAACATAAAAATTGCCACAATAGATGATATTGTTGATCCATTTAATTTAACATCCTGGTTTTGGCAAACTTGGGTATCAGGCATTTTGAATAAAGGTCAAGGTGTCAGAAATGCACTGTAGGAAAATAGGAGTTTAATTCTGATCTGGATTTGTAATAGTTAGTTATTGGCATCAAAGGTAAACCATAAATTTAACAAAATATCCAGAATAGTCCTAGTTTTATTTTTTAACATAATTTAGTATCAGTTATATTTAACATCAAGTATAAATATATTTAGTATGTTTGATACTAACTTTAATGTGGCTTTTAAAATACAGACTCTGAGAGATGTCTACAGGAGACTGGTGGAATGCTGTACTATGGACTGTGTAAGCAAGGGGAGGCCACCTGGAAGGTGGAGGGAGAAATGACTGACAGCCAGTGGGAACAATTTTATGCATTCCTGTTGAAGCTTAACAGGGGAGACCTTCTCTAAGCAGTGAGTTTTTAAAAAAGCTAATTGAAGAAGTCTTTCCAATTGCAAATCAGAAGTGAAAATTGACACTAATACTGCATAATCAGAAAGCTGGTCTGGGTGAGAGACTTATGTTGCATGTTTTCAAATGAATGAGGTCACTCTTTTACTCATTTGTTTGGCCTTTGTCGTAATAACTGTAATTACGAGGCACTACTGGGATAATTTAATGTAATTTAACACACCATTAGTGAACAAAGATCCTACACAATAATTTTTTTCATGGATTCATGCTGTTAAGTAGTGGCATTCAGTGACATCTTTCCTGTCATGTTGCTCATCAGGCTTATGTATCCTATAGTATTTTTTACTTGTTTTGATTATTTTTTGAAAAATGAGCACAAGTATCATAGCAGAATTGCTGAAATGAGAGCTGCAAAAAGTAGTCTGCCCTTTGGCAAAGAACACTAACTTATTCATTACCCAGTGAGTATAGCGAGAAGAAGAGTGTCCTCTGAAAGCTTCATTGTCCTTTCCACGCTCCGCTGATGCTCAATAATGTCATCACTGCTGATTCCAGGGGAAAATACTTCCACTGATGGGAGGCAGAAAAATAATTTTAATAGGCTTTCCTGGTGCAGACTTCTCTCAGTTGATCTCTAATATGGGAAACAATCCCTGATGTTTTCTTTATGTGTAGAAGAGGAAAGGTTTGAACTGTGGTGTTTTGTGCCTGCTCTGCATGTGTGCCACAGAAAACTCAGGTGATGCAGTTGACACATGCTACAGTCACAAAGTTGAGGTAAAAGAGCCACAAAACCTCTCTTTCTAAACCCTCCAAAATGTTAATGTTACTATGTAAGCAATACTTGGTATACCTCTGTCCTGAAGGGATCAGGTATCTGAATCTATGAGTTTTTCAGTCTCACAGTTTATCTTAGAGGAGTGTCTTAGAGTTTTTAAATCAGACTTCAAAATACAAAGACTTCATTAAACTTATGTTTAGCTTGGAGAAGGCTTATAGGGAGTCTTATCAGTATATGCAGTTACCTGATGGAAGGGAATTAAGATAACAAAACCAAACTCTTTTTAGTAGTGCCCACTGATAGGACAAGAGGCAATGAGCACAAACAGAAATGAATGAGGTGTTGTCCTGAACACAAGAAAACAGACTTTTGCTGTGAGAGTGATCAAACACTCTCACAGGCTGTTCAGAGAGATTGTAGGTCTTCCGTCTGTGGAGGTATTCAAAACCCAGCTGGACACCCTACCTGTAGCAGCTGACCCAGGTCGAGCAGAACAGGTGGACTTGATAAGCACAAGAGGTGCCTTCCAACCTCAACCATTCTGTGATCCTGTGATGGGATTTGTTTGGGTTTTTTTCGTTTGGTTGGTTTTTTTTCTTTTTCCAGTGATTAAGATTTAAGTTGATAGAATTTTGCCTGCCATATTATCTACCTCAGTCCATCCAAACTCTGAGGTTTTCCACTGGCAAGACTATCCCTTCAGCAGTCATAGCATGCCAGAAACAGACCTTAACTGTCAGCCCAAGGTGTTTGGTTTATAATGCTTTTTGTGATTATAAAGCTGCATTTTGATATAGAGCTGATAGAAGATAAAGGACCCTGATGTGTTAGAAATTGCTATATTCAAGAAATTCTGCAAGAATTAAACCTAGCAGTATTTCTGAGAGAAGGGAATCATTATTTCTGATTAGTATAGGACAGATTTGAGTTAAGTATCGTGCCTATGGTTGAACATTGGTTTTGAGAGAGACCTGCTGTCACTTAACCTAATCTAGGCTTTAAAAATGGCGAAGCTCTCTGGAAATCTGTAGCTGAATGGAGCATCTCCAGCTAAAGTAAATTTGAGGAGAGAAATAAAAGATATCCCAGAAGTAGGGTCCCCATAACCAGATGTTGATTGCATTATAAAAGAATGGGGAGAGCATGATATTTGCCCCTGCACTGTGGTCTTGTTAGCCTGCCTGAGTCCTGGAAGAGCATGAGCTGGTAGTCTTGTCTTTCCACAAATTTGTTTTCATGAGCTCTATTCAAAACCTTTCATTCTAAAGCTGAACCCTCATGGTCCTGCCCTTTCTATATCAGCTTATTGTATGGGAATGTGGTTAATCCCCAAGCCCTTGACCTTTAGTGATTTGTACTGCTGTCAAGACACATTATACAGCTTTTCAAGCTGCTGTGCACTACAGAAGAAAATGGCTACAGCAGGATCCTCTTATTTATATTACCATGCAACAGGCATCAGTTTTATCATGCAAACATTTTCTTTTTTTTCTTCTGGGGAAACATGCCCCTCCCACTCCTTCTCCAGAAGAGCTTCAGTATGAAAAAGAGAACTGAGAAACTAGAGTAGGTGTAGAGGAGCTGTCTACAATTTGCAAACCAATGAAGATTATTTTATTCCTGATGGGACAGAAGCTGAGAAGAAACTGGGAGTTTAGTATTAATGTAATACCTAGGAAGATAATGGCTTGATTTTTCAAATAAAAAACAATTTCTGAACCAGCCCATAACTTTGATTAAAAATAAGTTGCTCAGGTCTATGAGCAATAAGTCAATTGGGGACCTCAACTCTACTATTCATGGTTTTGATGAATAGTCCATGGAAAAGTGTAACTATTAAAGGATGTTCAAGTCAATACTTGGGGCTTTTTTTCAGGATTTCAGCACATGCCTCAGCTGGACTAATAGGACTTTTGAAATGGACTAAAAATAGCAACCCATTCACTACCATCAGTGATGACTTTCAGCCGTCAGCCTAAGCTGTATTTTGATATGGAGTTGATAGTAGAGAAAGGACTTGGATGTATTAGAAATTATCATAAAAGAGAAGATTAAAGAAAGAGTTTGCTTCAAAAATATTCCATGTTCTGCTTAGAGAACACCGTTCGCATGCCAAAGAGATACTTCATACCAAATTCTCTAGCTGTTACATTTAACAATCAAATTGCCACATCAGCTTGCCAATAGGAACATTTACCTTGCATGGTAAAGGAGATTAGTATCAGATAGTTTAAGAGAACTGTATCCTGTAACACACTCTTAGTCTTACATGGACAGTGATGACCTTTAGATTAACGAGCACAACTCAGGAAAAAGATCTTTGAGTCACAGTGGATATTTCTTTGAAAACTGCGTCTCAGTAGCTGCCAAAAATAGATGTTTGTAGAGAAGGACCTAGGAACAAACTACTAATGCACCACTGCATAAATCCATAGGTTGCTGGTGTCTAGAGTAGCATCTGCTTGTAGCTGTGGTCATGCAACCCAGCAAGGGCAATTGCAGGACTTGAAGACACACTAACGAGTATAACTGGGGTGATCATACATGGAGAACAGCTCTCTGCATGGCGAATCAAACAGCCTCTGGCTCTTTGATTTAAATGAGAGATGACTGAGGTGGGGAGTTGATGGTTTTGATACTATCACACATTGTGGAGAAAGTGAGTGGGAAATTATTATTCACTAGCTGTAGTGATACATGTTAGCTAATGATGTTATCCATTGGCAGATAGAAAGCAAGCAAAACAAGGTCTGTTTTCCCCACACAATAGTTCCAATATTAAAACTGTGAGACTCACTGCTACGAAATCTTACATAGGACAAAAGTTCAGAAAGTGATTAGACAACTTCAGGAAGGGTAGGTCCGTCAAAGTCTATTAGATATCAAAGCCTGGCAGCAGCCTCAAGCTCAGAAATCTCCCAAACTGCTCACCATGAAGCTGGGAGGCTGTTACTGACAAGAGATTGCTCTGTCCACACCTTGCTTCACTCTTTCCTGAGCATCTGTTCCTAGCAACTGCTGGAGACTGTAAGGCATAGATGGTAGGCAGACCTATAATCAGACCCTATCTATAGTCATGTATCTGGATTACCACCCATGACCTTAAACATGTCTAGAGATGTTACAGTCCTGATAGCCTGGACAGAAATTCACAGCAACAACTGCATGAAGCCTTCAGTGAAAGGTGCCCATGATTTGCACTTTGCTATTGTAAAAAAGGACTTGCTGTGGTTTCTGTACAGTACCACAGCTGAACCATGTGGTTCACATTCCACTGTGATTTCTCTCTATGCTAAGGTGTTTTGTAATCATACTTGCATGGATTTCTAACCAGTGAGAAGATAGTTTTCCCGGATTCCCTATTGCTGCTGACCTACCCATCAGTAACAGATTTTATCTCTCTCCACATTCCCAAAACCACACTTCTCCTCACTGCTTTTTGTAACTGTTGGGACCTCTGATCCAGCATCTCCCAGACTCCTGGCTACCCCAGCTCCATTGAGGCCAAATAAATATGGTTTTCATAAAGGAGAGACCTTCCTGGCAAGGAGAGAGATGGGCAAGAAAGGGAGAAAAGGGCAGATGGAGCTTTTCTGTGGCTCCTGACAAAGATAAAATTCTGTGTCCCTTTGCAGGGAGAGATGCAAGCAGGAAGCCACAGGGCCTGCGGCAACAAGAAGGGAAACATGATTAAAACAAGGCTGAACCAAACTGGTAGGACCACAGCTCAGGGTCTTTTTTAGGAGCTGAAACTGTATCCTAGACTTCCACATCATGAGAGTTCTCCTATACGTTTCCCTGGCACTTTTAGAAGGGCAGGTTTACGAAGCTCAGCAGGACCTGGAGGCCTGAAGAGAGCATCTGCCTCCAAGAGATTTGGCTCTCAGAACTGGCCAGAGCCTGGGTTTGGCAGTGGCCAGCCTGCCCTTCATGGGAAGGCTTTTCTTACTCGCAGGGCCCCTGTTTCTAAACCAAGCTTATCTCTTAGGAAGCCCTGGCTTGTGGCTGTGAGACAGTGATGAATCTGTGACCCAGCAGTAGTACAGATTAGGGAGGCTGGATCCTGCCCTCTTGCTTGGGAGTGTGGAAGATTCTACTGAGGACTTGGCTGGACTTACTGTAACCCCATTCTGCTTTCAGTGAGCTGAGCTGTTAGCAGTGTGAGGAAGTTGAAGTCATCCAATGGTCAGTACACTGCCAGAGTGAGAAATAAATCCGAGTAAGTCACAGGGCTTGAGAGGGTTGGCACTGGGCTCCTGCATGTGCTCCCAATGGAGCTGCCATGCTCCAGCATGGTGTGACTCCTACATTGAAAATCAAACTTCTTGTACAGTCCCACTGCAAATGTATGTGTTTGTACACCCCAAGAGCTGCAGGAGTATCTTGTTGCTGAGCATGCAGTTACTTAGGTTTGTGAAATGATATAAATTGACAGAGCAAATTATTAATGGAACAGACACTGATGGGGCAAAAAGGTGTGGAAAGTTCATCAGGATATTCACCCACCCAGCTCCAGCCACATTCCCTCCTTGTGCCTCATGTCTGTTCTTCCAAGCTAATTTGTAATCCGCAGCAATAACTCTCAGTTTCCCCTGTGCTTTGAGTTTTAAGATCAGTCAGCCTGTCTAGAGTCATATCAAATGTTTTCAACCAGCTCCACTCTTTCACCCCTGTCAGCCACACTGACTAGATGAGCAGACTCAGGAGTCAGGTAGGACTAGCAGACATGACCTTCTGTGAATCGGCTGTACACAGGCTCCATCTAAGGGGACTAGAGACACACTCCAGCAAAGCTTGCCATGGTAATTCAACACTTTACAATCCACAGATACCTCTTTTTAAGGACTTGCTATTTCATAGTGGAAGAGAAGAAGTACTTGCTCACACCTTAACTCACTTGCTCCACATTCACCTCATCACCTTAAGCCAGCTCTGAAAGCCAGGACAGTGGTCATACTGACATGGGGTCACTTCTGCTGTCAGTGCCACAGGGTGATGCTTAGTCTGCCATGAGATCTTCCTCCAGTTTTCTGTGTTCATCAAGAAACAGTATCACATATTCAGATGTAGTCTTCGCTGAGAAATAGTTGATTTGTTTGTTTGTTTGTTTGGGTTTTTCACAATAATTAACACAGGGGAGACAAGATATTTTTGTTTTGCTTTGGGAGCTGCAGTAGGCAATGCCAACTCTAGAAACAGCTGCTGTTGGCAGCTAAACCGATTTTTTTTTCATTCTCCCCTTTCCCCCTCCCCACAATATGTAGAGTAAGGTAAAGCAGCACATTTTGTAAACAGATCTCAGTTTTATTAAATTTCTTCAGTGGGAAGGAACCCTGAAAAATATCTTTAAAACATAAAAATATTTTGTTGAGATGCTTTCAAATGTTCTTTTCACTTGAAACAATACTTTATTTAGAAATTTTCCTTACTGTCTTGAAGGCTCAGTCAAAACCTTCCAGCTCATTTTTATATTTCTTTGATAAAAAAAATACCCCACATTTTGGTTTGCACAAAATGTCTGCGTTTTTTCATTGTGCTTGACCCAAATTCCCAACATAGATCCAATTTAATTAATATTTTTTAACATGAAAGAACCAAAACATCAACTATTAGCACATCTCAGAGTACATCTTGCCTGTTTATCTCACAGTAGAAAAGATGCTTTCCTTTGCTTTATTACATCCTATTTTACACAGATAGAGTCTTCTTGTGTTGCCGTGACAATTCCTCTGCCTCCTCCTGGCTGTCCTCACCTCTCCAGGCCTTTTTGTTGCATCCTTCTGCTCTATGTAGGTCACTACTGCACTTCCCTGGAGCCTCCTCTTGTCATTTCTGAAATGAGATGCTTCATTAGCTACTCTATAGTCTTTTGGCATTACTGACTTCTGCAGTCAGCTTGTAGACACCTCTGTTAGTAGCTGTCTTCCTCTCCTTGCTGTTTGCCCTACAGAAATGTTACCAAACACATCCACGAATCAGAAAATCAGAGGAATGCCCAGTAGTGTGCACTGTGTTTCTCCTGGATGTGTTTCACACTCTGAATCTTACAGAACCTCATTATATATTTCTTTTGTATTTAGATGATCAGCATAACTAATATTTGAGAAGGATAGATGTAAGGTTTTAACATTTAAAAAAAACACTTAAATTGCTGTATTTTGGGGTAAAGGGAGATTTGCAAATAAGAAGCAGTTCTGTGCTTCCAGCTCAAATGGCTCTTATTTTACTCTAAGAAAGAGAGAATTAAATGAAGAGGAAGAGAATTATGCATATGAGTCTATTCAATTCCTTGCCTCCTCCAGCAGGAGCACTGAAATCAAATAAGGCATGGCAGTTGTCTTCTGCTGGGAAGAGACATTTCAAAGGTAGGAAACAGTGAGAACAAAGCGTGCATGTTCCAGAGCTCTGCACACAATCACCAACAAACAAGCCTGGCAGCATCTTCATTTTCTGTAGGAGTGTGCTCCATACAGCTAATCCCCTCGTCCTGAGTTGCCATCTGGAGTATGCCACGAGCAAGCCTGTGTAACAGAGGTGTTGCAAGTCCGTGACAAGCTGGGCAGCATACCGAGGTCCTGCCAGCAGCCACAGGCTGTTCTTGCTCAGTCACACTTGGATCCTAATACACAAAATGTACTTGGTGAAAGGCAACGGCCTTTTGAGAGGACCCCTCTGGAAATAAAAGTCTGCATTGTATCAGCAGTATTTTCCTCCCACAATTTGGGAGTGGGATGGCCCTCAGCACATTGCTTGAAGAGCCACTGGCACCCTGCATCGGGGAGACTTTCAGAGAGCAGGAGAAATATTGACAGTGAGCAAGAACCACTGAAGCCCAATGAGAGGGTGCTTGGCTGCTGCTGTGCTGGAAATGGCCTTTCTCTGATCTAATGCCAGGCTAGGGCTGTGTGGCAGCTGGGAGCTGGTGATTGCCTTGTTACCTGCCCTGCAGCTACCCACGGTGCTCATTACTCGTAACTTAGAGCTTCTGTCGAGTGCTCAGCCAGAAGCGTACCAGCATCCCCAGTCGCCCTATGCAATGGCTCACGGCAGCCAGCAGAGCTCCAGCAGCTCAGCTGGAGAGCCGGTGGGTGTCCCTCCATTTCTGCCCAGCTGGGGGCTGTGCCTCTTCCCTGGCCTGGCACCAGGGGCCCCACACTGCCCTGCACTCTGCAGCAGCTATGAGTCTCTTCATGGGGGGACAGGATGGAGTCCTCTGTGGACTCTTTACAGATATTGCTGTTTCTGCTTCTGGTGGATGATACATTTTTTTGTCTCTTCTGTCGGTTCTCAGCTTCATCAGCATCACAATTGTACTCAGCTCCCTTTTGTGGTGGGCATGTGTAGGCAAGTGCAAGTTTTCAGACTCCTGGCAAAGCTTTCTATTGGAAAAGGGAAAAAAAATGGCTCAAAAAACACAGCCAAACCCTGGTGACTGTAACCATGTAGGACTATTTATCTCCCATTTTTAGGCCTGCGCTTTGTACTGGGCTGTCAGAGCAGCAACAGCTTCTGGCAGTAGGGGTGATTTCCACCCAGTGATCTCAAAACTGTTTGCTGAAAGCGGTGGACACTCACTAATCACACTTCAGGGACATGGGGAATGAGAAACTGAAATGGGACATGATCTCCTGCCTTTCCCTGGCTTGCTCCTGTCTCTCCTGACAGCTGCAATTTCTCACCACCTTGAGACTAGGGCCCTTGTGTCACACAAAAGGTAGAAAATCATCCATTAATCTTCTTCCTGTTTTTCTCCCAGGAGCTGTTGTCTTTGTTCAGGTGGGGATGCATTTGCTTTGAAAGGTGAGCACTGCCCATTGACAGCAGACACCCTTTCTCTTTCCCTCTCTAGAGGGCTCTCACAGTAGAGAGGTAGCAGTAGCCTGCTACCTAACATCTATCATTGATAAACTGGCAGATCGTCACCTGCTTTTCCAGAAACAAAGCACCAAGCCCCTTTGTCAACGTTAACCTCAATAATGAAAGGTGCAACTTCTGTTTGTAAAGAAAAAAAGAGAAAAAAAGCAAATGTTTTGGTCATGTGTCCCCCATCCCTCCCTCTAATGTCTTTGATCCATTTTGGGCTTTGGTCCAAAACCTCATTAAAAGGAAAGTACAGCCAAGTATTACTCTGAAAGAGAGAGAAAAACAGGTCATCCGTCAGGAGAAAGACCAACAGTATCAGATACTGGTTGCTAATTTACTCTGCCTAGGGAAGACCTACTTTTTAACTAGAAGAGTGTTTTGCCATGGAAGGATACTGAGTCAGCCTGACTCTTTCTTACCCCAATATTCTCCCTTCCCCAGCATGACCCCAGGGCAGGCATGTCTTATACCTGTTTACCTCCTCTAAGGGGCTGGATGGGCACTGCCTGGGGAAGAGTCATCTCACCATGTGTCCTGGTTTGAGTTAACAAAAGTAATTCTGTTCAGTGATTTTACTTTCCAGCTAAAACTCCTCTAAGTCTCTGTTAAATGTAGTGTACCAGGTGGTGAAGTAAAAGGCTGAAAGTACAGAGAGGAGCAGAAAATTCAAGTGACCCTAAACTGACAAACAAGGTATTCCATTCCATACACATCATACTCAATATAAAACTGAGGGTCAGGCCCTGAAACTCACATACCAAGCTTGGGCCTTGGGGCTCTTACATAAAGCCTAAGACCCAAGCAAGGCAGGTGCATGATTAAGCCATTTAGCACCTAATTAACATCAAATACAAAAAAGGAGAGGTTTAGGACTCTACCCTCCCTGAAGGTTGAGCACCTGAGCTATCTGGGGTGGTAGACTGGTAACTCTCCTTGTGAGGATCAGAGGCTCAGCTCTGTTGTTGCAGGACTCGGTCTGTTCTGCCTTTGATCTCTGGAGTTCCTGAATCCAGTTGCAGCATCCAGCCCTTGATGCTGGTTCCTGTCTGCTGGTGAGTCCTTCTGCCACAGTATCAGTGGTGATTGTGATATAGTTGCCATCAAGGGATGTTTGGGTGTGGTATTGGTTTTGTATATATCTATGTATATTGTTACTGTTTTTATTTCCAATCCACAAGTCTCTCTCTCTCTGTTAATTCCTTTTTCCTTCCCAGAGTGGGGAAAAAGAGGGTAATAGAGAGCATCTGTCACGGGATTGGTGGCTGGCCCAGCCCTAATTCTTGATACCATGACACCTGGAGTCTTCACCAACAGCTGAAATGCAGTGAATAGCTACATCCTGTAACAGCAGAATGGTGGTAAATAGTTAAATTCAAAAGAAAGAAATCAATCTATCTGAACCATAATTCTGTTAGTCTAGAGAAAAGAAGGTTCAGGGGACATCTTATCACTCTCTACAACCATGTGAAAGGAGGTCGTAGGGAGGCAGGTGTCTGTCTCTGCTCCCAAGTTACAAGCAGTAGGAAAGATGAAATGGCTTTGAATTGTGTCAGGGGAGGTTTAGATTGGATATTAGGAAAATTTCTTCACTGAAACGTTGTCGTGCACTGAAACAGGCTGTCCAGGGAAGAGATTTAGTCACCATCCCTGGGGGTATTTAGAAGATGTGTAGACGTGGCATTTAGGGACATAGTTTAGTGGTGGACCAGGCTGTGTTAGGCTAACAGTTGGACTCAGTGATCTGAAGGGTCTTTTCTACTCTAAATGGTTCTATCATTCTGTAAGAAGTAAGTAAATAAAAATAAGGTGTTTCTTCAAGTTTTTTAAACACACTTCAGGACAAAACTAGCTCTATCAGTGGTACTAGCCCAACAGTCAACAGAGTACCCAGTCAGGGCAAGGGCTATGGAGAAAAATAGATGAAGATGCAAATGTTGCAGGACAAAATGTTTTTTTTGTCCAAAAGTCACTCAAAAAGCTTTTGAGCAAAAACTACTGAAGATGTTGATTTGTTTTGTCACTAGGAGCACCAGTTAGGCACAGTCTGAAAATCACTTGGGGTCTCCTGTGGCCCCTGGTGCGATAACTGTGCTGACAGCAGAGNTATGAGGTGCACCAGGGAAACCTTAGAAACGTGGAAGAAAGATGATATTTTTACTAATAGTGTATATAATAGTGTATATGAGCTGTCCATTCATGACCTTTAAATCCAGGAAACATAATGGAATAGCTGAATGAGATCCTTTGGCATTTATTTGCCCCCTCTCCCTTAATTCTTTAGCAATTTTTGTCAAACTAACTGGAGATCTTTTCTTTGTTGAGATAAGTTTAATGGGTAAAGGTAAAAATATTTGTGTGTTTAAATATAGTTTTCAACCAGGCTTTTTCTTTGTGAAAATACAATGTTTTGATTAAAAATCCCAAAATTATAAATAATTCAAAGTGGACCATGCCAGAGCTCCTCTGTAACTGTGGGATCATTGTTTCAGCAGGCTGGTTTCCAGTGGTGTCCTGAAGGTAACCTCAGTTTTTAATCTTGCCTCTTCTCCTGCATTAACTGTAGCAAGTGTTCTTCATGTGTGGGCTTGGATGTGTGTGTATGTCCTCGTGTCTATGGATTTATCTTTTTCTGGTGGATTTACACCTGCCTACAGTGGTTGTTCCTTTGTCCCTTGCATCTTTAACAGCTTTTATCAATGATCTTAAGGGCAGCAACACAAATCTTGCTCTGATCACATTTGCAGGCAATATAAATGTTGGAGCCTGGTGAAGAAGGACGAGATCTGCTTGCAGGTGCATTGCAGCTCAGATTGCTCAGTAGGATGTGCGTGACGTGAAATGTCTGCTTGGCAAATGCACTGAAAGATCTGCCTAACTGTGGGAGCTGATGGAAGCTTTGTCTCTCTGGTTGAATCAAGCTTTCTATCTATCTACAGGTACTCCCATCAGGAACACATCCTTGTAGGGCTTCTCAGTCTGTCAGGCAAGAGCACAGTAACAGCAAATGGGGGTAAGGTCCATCTCAACAAATTCAGCTTGGTAATAAAGCCTAGATTTTACGTGATTGAGGAGCTGCTCCTTGTCACAGCTTGCCAAAGGGTGTGGTCATTGGGCACTCAACATCAGGGTAGGATATTTTGCTGAATGATGTGCTCATGTTCAAGTGGAGTATATTCAGGGAAGCCTGTGGGCTCTGCTAGTAGTTTTCATGCCCCTTTTATCTGAGGATTCAAAAAAATTTCGCCACTGCAAATGTAGAACCCTTTGAAGTGTCATTTATGTAGATAGTAATACAGTTGTTATCAAAGTTGCTCTGTTTGGTTATCTTTTATATATTTCAGAAGACAGACTGCATGGTAACTATAGGTCAAGTTGTCATGAGGTAACTCTGGCAGTCCTGTCTAACTCATTCAAAAACTGGTGCTTTTATCAACTTATTCTAAGAGAAAGACGTATCCTCTAGGACAGCATTAGTCAGCAGTCTCCTCTGCTTTAGCAGTTACTATTTTTTGGTCATTGTAAGGAAGGCTGCTTTAAGAAATACCATTTGAGTCATAGGAAAATTGAGCATGGGTCAAGTCTCACTGTCCTGAGTAGGAAGTTGCACTCCCACTTCCTTCCTGCCTCTTTCCAGTAGATCTTGATAATCCTCTCCCTCCTGCCTTTCTGTCACTGAGCTGCCTGGGGAGTGAAACCTGCCCTGCCTTCCTCAAGAGCCTGTGAAATGCTCCCAAAACCAGTCGGTCCCAAAACCAGTCTCTCGTGGCAAGCTGACGCTTCCTCCTTTGGTGAAGCTGCGGGATGTCATCAAGATATTTTGTGAACCCTTGCCTACTCAGCTTCGTGTCCAACTCTTACTATTGTCTTATGGCTCCAAGAAAGGTGAGAGATAAAGTGCCTGCAGCTGTGGGACACTGAGCTGAGGGCCCAGAGCATGGTACAGAGCTCTCCACGGATGTGCCCTGCTGTTAGCACCTCTTCCTACGGGGCCACCAAGCCTGAGCAATGCCCGTTTGACCAATGTACTTTGTCAGCTTTAATTATTATTGATTTTGCTGAAAGTTGAATCTTTACTGCTTAGTAAATTGTTGCATAACACATGGCAACTAGGATTTAATACCATTTTGCAATTAAAGGAAGTTTAGGCCTTTTCCTATAAGTGATGTCATGGATGTGGCAAAAAGCTATGTTGAAAAGCAGGCTAATCTTCAGGCCAACTTACCAAGGAGGAAATAGCTGAGGATACTTTCATCTTCAAATAGCTGGATGAGTGTATGCATTGTAAGAAGTGCTTGAGGTAGCACTTCCTCCCCTTCAGTGCACGGAGGAAAGGAGCTCAGTGGTGATAATGTCTGGTGGAAGGTAGTGCTGCCTTGCAAGCTGCAGGGAGGATGTGACTCCACATGTGTCGCTGGAGTTGGGCCAGGAGCTGTACCAGGGCAGTTGCCAGCAGTGATCACCACTGTGCTGGCACAGAGGAGGTGTCTGCAGCTTGGATGCTGTATCTAACTAAGGAGAGACCCTGAATGAGGAGAAGCGGCTTAGCTGCACTGATAATGACAGAAGCACTGCTGGTGCCAAAACTACCCTGTTGAGGTGAGGTAGGAAAGATAAGAGGGAGAGCTTTCTGACTGATTTAGAAGAGATCTGCACATCTGAGAGATCCCCAGTTTGAAATGTGTCTTCACCTTGGACATGTCAATGCCCTCACTGAGTTATTTTGCCTGCCAGACCAAATTCCCTGTATATGTTACCCTTCATCCAGGGTTCCCAAAGCTATCTGCAGTCCTTGATTAAACTGATGCCTTCCAGAAGTACATAGGTAATAATGAGTGAGTTTCACATAATTATATACTTTATATAGTGGTTTTAATAATTGGGGTTTTTTTATACATGCTGAAATATCACTGCATCTCTAAACCTATGTGACAAGGGAACAAAACTAGATTCTCGCTTCCTGCATTTTCAGGGCACATTTATCCAAGGCTAGCAGAGAGCTTTGATAACACCAGCTGTAGATGTTTGTTCTTACTTTAATAAAGGTGGCCTTGTGCTTCCCATTCTGCTGAGCCTCACGTGGCAAGCTGACAGCCCTGGTGCCAGAGATTCTCAGGCACAGAGTGGACAACAGGCAGCTGTGGAAAACGGGGCAGTGGCAAGTGCTGGCAGCTCCCTGCTATGCACACAGCACTGGTACATCCTCTGGACTTGTTTTGGCTGCTCCCAGCACCTTGCCTGCACATAGGCACTGGTGCCCAAGTGCTGTCAGGGTGCAGCAAGTTGTCCTGCTGCACCTGAGGCAGTGTGGGTTTGTTCAGCTGCACCATTTTCTGGCTTCATTTTTATTTTCACTGTGACAGCTTTTACATGGAGAAGTCAAACTCTCCTTCTAGCTAAAGACTTATTGTCTACAAACACCTATACCTACAGTTAATGTATTTTTAGGGAACAAAAGAGGAGGCTCCGAATTCTTATTTTTGAGCCAAAATAGAATTATGATAAACTATATCTCTTTTCCATGCTGAAGGATTGGTTGTAACCTTGTTTTTCATTCGTATATGTGGTCTGATCTGTCAAGTGGCACACAGTATCTCTGAGAGCAATGGGCACAGAGCTGCGACAGAGCATCACTGAGTGTAGGCGATGGCTACTCTGCATTTGTCAGCTGTATGCCTCTGCAAGGGGGTTACAAAAAGTTTGTCATTCCCTATGTTGTCTATATAGGATCAGATCCTCTATAAACAGAAAGAAATTAAAAAGGTGTTATCTAGAAAAGACATAGAAGACAAAAAAATTCAGACTGGGTTTTAATATAGTTCTATGTAGAAATATCTGTGTGCACTGCAGTTGTGCCCAGATTTTCTCTAAGCAGAGTTGGTCTGTAACCAGAGGGCATCTCATCTGTGAGCCTAGGTAATCTATTTTGAAACTGCATTTCTAAGGAGACCTCATTATGTTGCCAAATAACTCTGAGCTGGCATAATGTGTTGGCCTTCCAGGGCAGCCTTGGGCAGCCAGGCACCACTTTCAACAGTCAGATGATTTCCCAACACTGTCTTGAGAAGCATAAGCACAGGGTCTAGTGACCCTTGAATGGGGGGGGGGACTGAGGGCAAGTGGGAGGAAAAAGGATGGCTTTTGTGGATGCAGGTGGAAACAGATCATGATCCATGCCAGGATGTGATGTTTCACTGGGGTAAATCCTGGGCCACCAGGGAGCCCTGAGTTTTTAGACTTCATTGGGACAACGTGACATGTCCCAGAAGACTTAACATAGAAAACTGAGAAGTGTTTCTGGTTTCCTGCTACTCTTTCTAGACACCTATTCTTTGTTTTCACTACTCTGAAGAAGTTAATCACAGGCATGCAGCAGAAATGACTGCTGTGTGTAATAGCTGTTGGGGCCTTGCTCTAAAACTGTTTGCAGTAATGAGCAGGAAGTTTCTGCAGAGAAGCCTGAAGCCAGGGAGAAGGTCAGGCTGGACACCTGGACCATGACATGAGAGGGCAAGGTGAGCTGCTTGCTGCTGCCTCCCTCTGACCTGAAGCTCTGGTGGCAGAAAAGTGACCTTCTGCAGGAGCCAGGGTTGGGCTAATAGTGTCAGGAATTGAGCCCCACTGACAGGACATTGATGTTTCCATACTCTGGAATAGCTTGGACACCATACAAATTGATGGTAGGTACCATGGTTGTACTCCAATGTGAACAAGAGACTGTGGTGGGATTGCTCTTATTGCAGTGTATCTCAAAGCGGTATTTTTGTGGATGCTTGAACAGAGATTGTATGGTATTTTCCCCTTCCAATGAAGGACAGACCATTTGAGTAAATACAAAAACAAAATTCAGCCCAGAGTGGATTCCACCAGAGTATTGCTTTTGGCCAAACTGCTCTGAATTGGACAACAATGTCTGGAAAAGCTTCTGTGTCCCTTGACTGGCTAGAGAAAAAATGGTGCTTGATCTTGGCAAATATCCCAGCACTCTTCAAACTGCGGAATGCTTCTCTCCTTTTTTGACCTTGTTATTGCTGTTGGACTCTTACACCAGCCAGAGTTTAGAAGCTCTTGTTTATTGCAACAAACTGAAAATGGCTAGCAGATGAGTTCAATACATGCAGGAATAAAGTGCTTTATTCTTTCTCTAGGCACAGAAGTGAGGCTTTGTCCAGCCACGTGTTGCCCACAAAAGGTATGAAGCAGAGCAGATTTCAACAGCTCTAGCCCACAGAGACTGCCTTTTCTGGGAGGTAAAAACATCATTCTGTACCATATAAATTGGCATTTTGCTTTAGGGGTCAGGAGACCTGTCTATCATGTACCCAACTGGGCTGCTGTAGGAACTGTAAGTAACAACATGCCATCTAATTTACTCTTCCAGGGAACTCATTTCCCCCCATTTGAAACACTGGATTTAGTCATTATTACCTTATTAGCCCACTCTTCCATGACGTTGTATGCAAGTACATTTTTATCTACCATTGTGGTGCTTCATGGCATTTATTCCACTGAAAGGCAAAAGAGCAACATCTGTTTTGAAGGGAAGTGCAAGCGTGGGTAGAAAACGCCTTCTCTATCCATGTGTGGTGAAGTCAGTTGCTGTACTCTGGAGCTGGTCCTTTGTTTGGACAGAGAGCAGTGAATCCTCTGTCCATTTGCAGGGCATCGGAAGGTAGATCCAGCCCCTCTGGAACAGACATGAGCAGGATGTTTGTCTTCCAGCATGGCTCTGATTGTGCTGGAAATAGATGGGCCAAAAGACTCTGCACATGTCTCTACAGTTAATCACTAGTTTGATTTGCCCAGTTTCCTACTCAGGTTCTGCCTGTGGCCTGAGAACTGTGAGATTTTAATTTCCTGGCTGTTTCCTATCTGGCTCCCAGCCTGAGGAGTTGAATCACAGCACCACCATCTTACAGCCAGACTTGCCCTGAGCCAATCACTCACTGCCAACAGTATGTCCATGATATTTCCTTTGCTCTACCTCCTAACATCCCTTGGACTTCAGGCTGGTACAGTCCCTGCTGTGTTGCTTACCTGATCAGGAAACCTGCAATCCAAAACAGCCAGGAGCCCTAAATGAGGCAGGCTCTTCACTGCATGCTAGAGCATGTTGGCTTATACAAGTTACATACACTCTCTAAAGAAAGTGGAGAACCTTTTTCACATCAGGATGACTACCCATTTTGTCTGACATGGTCTCCCCTTCATTATTTCCCCAACTACTACTTGCTCCTAAAGCTGTGTATGAATTTAGATATACAGGCTTTCAGTTGTGGTGGGTTTTGATTTAAATTTGATTTTGAGAAAGAACAAGATGAGCTTCCAGCACTAGAATGTGATAGCTCTGGAATAGTACACAGCATTAATCTCGGCTGTGAGTGGGAGCAAGGCACTGAGGGATGTGCAGCTTGAGAAAACCAGAGAGGCTCAGTAAGTAGCAAGAGCAGATAAAAGCAGATAGCTTGGGAAGATTTTTGGAAGAGAAGTATCAGTACAAAGAAGGCAGAGAGGAGAGACACAATCCAGCCCATTTCCAGGGCAGACCTTTCTGTGAGTGCCAACAAATCTGTGTTGCTGGATGTGGAATTGTTTTATGGGTTTCTCTCATTTCCAGGCTCTTGGAAAACTATTGTCTAGTGCTTGACCTAATAGGAAGTGCAACTGTTCCACACAGGGAGCACATCCAAGATAAAAATGAGAAGCAAAAAACTAAATTCAGAGGTTGGCTTTTCCTATTTTTAGCTTGTCTGCAAGTTATCAAGAGATGCATGCAACTTATTTTGGAAGATTTGGGAAGCAGAGTGTGTTGCGGGTTCTTGCAGTATAAAAATCCAATCTTGCTGCATTTCTTGTGACAGATGATGAGCTGCAAAAGATACCTCAATAAGCAGCATCATTAAGGGAGGATGGTTTTAGGCAGTTGCATTAAAAAGTTTTTTCAAGTAAAAGATGAAACACTTGCCTCTCTAATGGTAAAGAAAAACAGAGTGAGAGAGGGACAGAGACCCAACACGTGTGGTTCTGTGGTTGGGGTCATAGGTTTTGTAACTGCTCAAATTCCTGAATTGGGCTTCAGCAGTACAGGATCTTTGCATTTCAAACTCTCCTACAAGAGGGATGTTGCACTCTATCATTTGCAAAGATCCCCATAGAAATGGTGGGAATTGGGCAGAAGGAGTCTCATCATTGAGAGTTTGCCTGTGTTACAGACAGGCCAGGTAAAAATATTGCCTATAACCAGCTACCTTCCCAACCCCATTAAGCACAACTCCATTCTCTGGACTGACCCATTGGCAAGCTGCAGTCTGAGCTCCTCAAAGAGCAATCCTGAAGCTTTCCCTGAGCTCTCACCTCCATTTGAGGTCCAGCCCTCCCTGGAAGAGGAAGAGTGCTTTAACCTCAGCCTTTGGCTCTCTTGAATCTCTTCTCTGTGCCTTATTGTACAGACACAAAGAACTCAATTTTGTTTTCCTCTGAGCCACTGTGGCTCACTGACTCATACCGAGTTGCTCCTAATGGAGAGCTGAAACTGTCCCTCACCCAACACAGCTATGCCTGATACACATAGGCTCCATCTTTCTTCCAGCTGCATTTACAGCTAAGGACTTGTTAACTCCCCAGTAAATTTTCTGTTCCTAGTCAAATCAGGAATCCATCTGAGATGCCATTCCCTTGTGTGAGCTCTGGGAACATCAAGGTCCTAGAGGTAAAATCATGTCAGAAGGTCACAGTCAAGGGATTTGCATTGATTTCACCCAGGAGGTTATTGTCTGCTAGGTTCAGGCTCGGATTGCTGACAAGACTATGTGTACATAACACATCTTGTTTCTAATCATGTAAACAAGTATTTTCCTGGTCTTGGCACTGGCAGCAAAATGTGATTAAAACTCAGGGAGTTTCCTCTTCTCCCTGGTAGGGAGTGTTCCTACCAAGCCATCGAAGGCAGCTGGCTAGCCAGGGCTGTGACCTGAGCCATAGCCTGGATAATAAATTCTGTGAAAGAAGATGAAAATGTCCAGGAACTGCCTGTTTCCTTGGAAGGTCTGTGGAGCCTGTTGCTCAGAGGACCCAACTGCACGACTTCAGCAAGGAAAAGGCAGTGCTGCCCCACAATGGACAAAAGGGATGTGGTATTCCAAGGTCTCAGTATCAGATTCCTGACTTCAAGAGAGGTCAGGCTGAAAAAGAGGTGGATATGCCTATGCTGATCCTGCTTGCATAAAACGCCTTAAGTCTGTGCATCAGATTCTGTTAATCACCTGTGGGGCCAAGTAGGAACTGCTCAGCTTCTCAGTGCAGACCTTAGATATGGGAAAGTTTGTTTTTCTGTTACTCCTGTCCTCCAGTGATGCAAAAGAGTGTGGCATCAGCAAGTGACAGCATGCAGAGAGGCTGGGTTGGCTTCCAGTAATATGCCTGTTAATAGCTTCAAGCTTTTGATGATGTGCAGGAGGAATTATATTTTCCAGCCTAGATTGATGGAAACCACTACAGAGCTTTTTTTTTTTCCCTCCCTCCCTCCTTCCTATTGTCAAGAACAAGCCTCAGGCCGCCACAAAGGACCTGAACATGGGTAAGGCCCATAGGGTTCCCCTGAGTGCTCCTTGCATGCCACATGGTTTTGCCTTTCCCCAGTGTGTGGATTTGGAAAGTGAGGTGTGGATGCCCCTGTGCCTCCTTGCTGGTCTCAGCCAGTGAGGGGTCCAAGCTCATATCCCAGGTGGATGGTAATTTATTCAGGAGGGCTTGATCTTCTGGCAGATGCTCTGCATTTCACTACATAAGAGACTCTGATGTCAGCAGAGAGGGCAACATGCATATTCAGGACCTCTTTTAATGTCAGCATTGCAGGAAGTGCCTGATGCTTAGCAGTAACTGTTTGAAATGCTGGGCAGCTATGGGTAATGCTCCTTGGCACTCCCTGTGCAAGTGAGGGAGCTCCTCTGCAGACCTCCTGAATTTCCCTCCATTTATAAGAAGGGCTGACTACTCTGATCTCTGCTCTGGGAGACTTCTGATGAGCAAGCTAGATGGTGAATTTACAGCTGACCAGGTGTGGAACACTTGTGCTCTGCAGGGCTAATGAAATTTAACCTTTTCTTCTAGAAGGTGGCTTAACACACTTTTTGTAAGTTTCTTGCTCAATGATTGCCAGTAAGTCTCTTCCCATATCCAGCATACTGTAGCAAGCCCACAGGGATATTAGCCTGGTTACTGTGCATTACCTAGTTAGTATCTTCCTTCTTATCCTACAGAGCTAGTTATACCTGAGAAAACAGTAAATACCTAGCGTGTAAAGGCCTGGGTGCTCTGGTAATAGCAGTGAAATGGGAGTTTGCGTACGTGCAAGAAATTGTTGATATAGTTGAAGCACCATATTTGTGGGATTTTTTATTTACTCAGGCTTCCTGGCTCATGATTTCCCTTTTACTGAGTGCAGGAGGCCTGTGGTGTTTGGAGTAAAGAGCACTAAGGAACCTGGAGCATGCAGTCAATACATAAATCCAGATGCTGGTGGCATATCACTGATGAAGATTTTTCTCAGTCTTGCTGGAAGAGAATAACTGACATCACTGTGGTGTTGCTCTTTCAGGTTGCTCCAGAACACCAATGGAATCTAGGTGACCAATCAAGAGAGCAACCTGCACATCCAGGTGGTCAGCAGGCTTAAATCACTAAAAATCCCCAGGTAAGTAGGGAAATTAAATCAAGCACTGCATACAGCTGGAGGTGTTCAGATTGAGCCCATTAGATGTTTGATTCCCCCAAAAGCTTCAGCACAGCTTTGCTGCAGTTCCCTCAGGATTTGCGTGCAAATGTGCCCAGACTGTACCTAAAACAGGACATAAGCACACAGGCATGGCTGCAGTGACCTTTGTCAGCCCCACTTGACCCTCTAGCAAGGCTATGACAGCCCAGAAATTAGTCTCCACCTCAGGATAGTTCAGGTCTTGTCTAAACTGGACTGGGAATGTTTGGACTCACAGACCCCCACAGCATAAAGGTAGGCAGTCAATCAGCAGGGTAAGGAGGGGAATTGATGAAAAAGCATCTCCCCTTTTGAAGCTAGCTGTCCTGCAAGGAAGAAACAGGGTTTACAAAGGCTACATGGTGCATGGAGTAAGGCCCTTGCCAGCAGCCTAGCAAGTGAAGCTTGGCGAGTGCAGAGTCCCTGACTTGCAGAATGCCTACGCTTTTCCTTTTTTTTATGTCAGTGACTAAGATAAAGTTCTAAAACTCACAGTCACTGATACAACAATAAAATTTCTGCAGAAGAATCAGAAAACCTGAATTTCACCAAATGAGGGAAAATGAGCAATTTTAGGACCATCCAGCATAACTCTGACAGTGGCTTAAACAAAGCTTATTGCAGAACCAAGCTGAACCTCAACACTGCAGCTCTAGCCACACCATGTAAAAATTCTTCCTGCCTGTGTTCTTGCAAGCTATTTATACCACCCCCACTTCATGTAGGCTGCAGCTGCTGCTGTGCCGGAGTGTCTCAGGCTGACTGAGATGCTCTCTGGAGGATGCTTTCTTCTAGGAATCAGGACACAAAAGCCATTGGAGCGTATTGTTCAGCATCTCCCAGTGAAATGGGAAATCAAGGACAGAGAGCAGGACAGAGGCAGTGCTTGTCACGTTGCGGTTTTCATGGAAAGGAGGCTGAAGCATCAGAATATGAGCAGACTATTGATACAGGCATAGCAGGGAGTAGAAGTAAAAGGAGGCAGAAGCTACATTTGCTCTTGAACTGCTTACAAAAAAGCTGATGCACACTTCTTCCAAGCCAGTGGAAAGCCCAGCTTTCCTGAAGCATGTTCCAGTCCTCAGGAATAGTCTTTACCTGTCTTATGACTGTTCCCATTAACTTAGTGGGAATGGACTTGAGTTGACACTGAATACTTCTGAAAAATATGTTATTTTCTCACCTTTGGCTAGAGCCTTTTAGACATTTAGCTACTGGGTGGGTAAGTACATTCAGTGCCTCCTCTCCCAGACAGAACAAGGCTGCTGAAGCAGAGCCCTTGCTTGCCATGTGTTTGTACAGCCACTCCACAAGGATGTCTTGTTGCTGTTAGAGCTCTGGGTACTACAACAGTGTGGGTTGTTGTGCACAGGGTTATCAACTGGAAGTAGGCAAGGTTTGGCACAAGTTCCTTCTCCACAGGTGGCCTTGCTCTCTAAACATAGATAAGACTGCATCCCAAATACCACAGTATATCACACCCAGTAAAAATCCTATTAGAAATGTCTGCAAAGGTTGGATGTTGACAGAGCTATCTCATGAGCATGGCTAGACAGCTGGGATGGTCAGTCCATTGTGTGCCAGAGTCCTGTGCTACTATTGTCCTAATTTGGACCTACAGAGAGAGAATGATTAAAAAAATGGCAACCCATAATATGCAGTACTGAATGTTTGGTGGTGATAATGGCCAAGAATCACAAATTAAGTCCATTTTGGGTTCAGGAAGGGAAATAGTTGTGCAACAGCATCACTTCCTATTCAAATTCTCTACAGAGAGGGAATCAAGGTCTAAGATAAGAATCACAGGGTGAGGCTGATATGTGCTGAGTTATGTTGGCAGTGAGGGTTGTTTTGGGTCTTCTCAGTTGTGACCTATGTGATCTGCACCTCCTTTCCTCCACCACTTCTAGCAAGACTGGGAGCTATGGGTCTAGCATACTGTTAGATACCAACTTATGAATCCTTGTGGTACACTTGTAAGCTACAGTGAGCAAAGTCCACATTACTTCTGAACAAGAACATCCACATAAGCATGTAGTATATTTTTATCTTACAGATTATCAGCATCACAGCTGTAATGAATACATCTGAACTTTCCTCACCATCTCTATTATCACCCTGTCTCTAAGACTATAATGCAACAAGAGATATCAGTAGCATAAAACCTCAGGTTCTTATTCACAGAAAAGACATTCTCAGCTGGGAACAGAAATCCCATGCTCTTTCCCATTGTCTTTCTTAGGGCAAGTGTGGTGCTCTTCAGCCAGGAAGGGAAAACTACTTTGCGAGTACATGTGGGTGAGATGCAGCTGGGAACTGCCAGACCAGTTAACTTGAGCTCTGCCACTGTACTTCAGCCTTTGCTTTGATGAAAGCAGTGAGGGAAACAACAGTGCAGGTTCTCCATAGGCATATTCCAACCTACCTAATTGCTGGCTACTTCTGGAAGGGGCTCACATTGCCTCCCATTTTCACTGCCTCCTCTGCAGTAAAAAACAACCCTAGAAATAAAGGCCATGAACACAGTGAGCTGGTTCACGTTCACCAGATATAACACAAAAGGAACAAAGCAAATGCAAGGACAAGGTCTCCTACTCAACAGCAACTCCTGTTGGTTTGGATCAGGCATAAGATGAAGTTGCATCATAACCTGGCATCCAACACATGATTTGGTTAACGCTTTCTGTTGCTGAAGCTCAGCCTTGCAGTACATGGTCCTTCAGATGAAGCCTCTAATCCAAAATAGACATTGAAGAACATGCCATATGAGCCAGCAATGTATACTCGCAGCCCAGAGAGCCAACCGCATCCTGGGCTCCATCAGGCGAGGCATGACCAGCAGGTCTAGGGAGGTGATTCTGCCTCTCTTCTCTGCCCNCAAGGTTCCCTGACAGTAGAAGATGGAAACTATACAAGGGTTTATTTGCATCTGCTGTTGGGCCCTCTCCAGGGCTTTTCATAAGCAAGAAAAGCTTGTGCCTACTACCTTTTTTATTTTTAATCTCTCAGATGCCAGTGCTGGCTGACTCAGCACACATCATGAAGCAATTGTTTGCAAACAGGTGTGTTGTGATTTAGTGCTTCATGATGTGGCTGCCACCCCATGCAACATCTGTCCAGGAAGTCAGGGGTGGTAGGCAGGAGCACTGCCCTAGAAATCTGGCTTCCTGCAAGCTGGTCACCAGTGTGGGGAAGTACCAGAGAAGCAGGGCAATGGGATCATCATGGGAATAAGTGATTTTAGCCTAAAAGTGTGTAGGTCCTATGTCAGTGAAGGTAGTCACTGGGTGTTTTGGTCATTTCAACTGTCCTGCAGATTGCACAGTTAATGTTCCAGCACCCAGGAGTCTGTTACCCTAAATGTTTGCTTGCAAGATTTTCTTTCAAAAAGAAAAAGAATAGTACACACAACAAAACAAAACAACCCACACAACGTTCTGGAAGGGACCCTGTATTCAGTCAGGTGATTGCTGTTTTGCTCCAGACAAAGAGTTATTTTTGCAAGGCAGTCAAAATTTGTTATGTTTTATGGCCTCTGTTGCCCCCTCCAGTCCTGCATTAGTAGTCAGTGCTGTTTGGAAAAAAAAACAGTCCTGGGAAAACCTGCACTAATAATAATGTCTTAGGCTCATTATTTGATATACATCTGACATGAATTGGAAGTGAAATAGGGTCAGAATTTCCTTTTCTGTCACTGCCAACTTTGTATCAGAAAAGTAAAGCCTGTTTACAGATGAGAAAGCTTTATAGGAGCATAAGTGAACTTGCAAAGGAGCTTCTGAGCCCTCTCAAAACTTTCTGCCATAAGTGTAAACTGCACCTGTAATGTGGCTGTAACCTGTGAGCATGCACACGTGTCTGTGCAGAAAAAAATAACACTCAAAAAATTGCAAGCAAGTCCATTTTTGTCATTGGTGGCAAGTCTGAGGGCACACATACTGTCCTAGTTTGAGTTATGACCCTAAACTGACAAACAAGGTATTCCATTCCATTCCATTTCATTCTGCTATATTCAGTATAAAACTGAGGGTCAGTCCCTGAAACTCGCACACCAAGCTTGGGCCTTGGGGTCTCTTACATAAAGCAAATACAAAAACAGGAGATGTTTGAGAATTGAGCACCTGAAGGTTGAGCACCTAAGGCATCTGGGGTGGAGGACTAGTAACTCTTCTTGTGAGGATCAGAAGCCAGGCTCTGCTGTTGCAGTACTCTGTCCATTCTTCCTTTGTCTCTAGAGTTCCTGAATCCAGTTGCAGGATCCAGCCCCTGCTTCTGATTCCTGTCTGCTGGTGAGTCCCTCTGCTGTAGTATCAGTGGTGATTGCGACATAGTTGTCATCAAGGGATGTTTGGGTGTGGTATTGGTTATGTATATATTGTATGTATGGCTAGGCTTCATGAACGAAGATCCAGGGAGGGCTCCATCCGCGCTCCTCATCAGCGCCTTTTCCAAGTGCGCTGATAAAAAGAGGATAGCGGATAGCACCCTCGAGCCTGCGCAATGGATTTTTTTTAGGTGAGACACAGCATGCACAGAGCTGGACCCACCCTTTAGTCCTAAGGTTTATCTACCAGGGCCTAGTAAGCTTGGACGCTGGCAGAGAAGTCCTTAGGATGTAGGTTTTATTAGAGTGTCCTTCTCTTAGATGGAAGGCCTTACAGGGCTAAACGAGCTCCATCTGCCCAGGTTTGGAATCAGAGTTGTCCTTCTCCTAGGATGACTGCCAGAAGGCTAATGAGCTCATCCTACCCAGTATATATTGTATATATGTTTAACTTTATTGTTATCCTCAAGTAGTTTAAGTTTTCATTTCTGATCCATGTGTCTCTCTCTATATATATTAATTCCCTTTCCTTTCCTGGAAGGGGAGGAAAAGGGGAGTAACAGAGAACATCTATTACTGGATTAATGGTCAGCCCAACCCTAACCCTTGACAGTTAATTGACACCCAGTGTGGGGCTCAAGAGTTTTGATAGCTTGCCCCTAATTGTTCGAATTCCAGTTAGTTCAGTTGAGAGAGTATCAGATCTTTTTTTCCAAAAAGGATTGGAAATTAAAACAAACTGCTTACATCCTTGCTGAAAGCAATAATTGTGCATATTCTTCTAGACTCATTTTCAGAGTTACATGTTGCAGTGCTCCCTTTCAATTCAGATGTCTTGTGTTACTGTGTATTTGTTCTAACTGTTTATCTGGGATTTATCCATTACTGGTGCTGTGTGATCTTTACTGCTTTGTTAGGGTGTTCATCACTGATTTATATTGCATTTAATTGGTCAGTGAATGCCTCTAGGTACAACAGGCATCATGATGAGTCTGCTTTGGTTCTCCCCATTTTGTTAATCTGACTCCACCAAATTCTGAGATTCNCTTGCTGAAAGCAATAATTGTGCATATTCTTCTAGACTCATTTTCAGAGTTACATGTTGCAGTGCTCCCTTTCAATTCAGATGTCTTGTGTTACTGTGTATTTGTTCTAACTGTTTATCTGGGATTTATCCATTACTGGTGCTGTGTGATCTTTACTGCTTTGTTAGGGTGTTCATCACTGATTTATATTGCATTTAATTGGTCAGTGAATGCCTCTAGGTACAACAGGCATCATGATGAGTCTGCTTTGGTTCTCCCCATTTTGTTAATCTGACTCCACCAAATTCTGAGATTCCATTAAATTGTAAGCATAGTGCATGTTCTTATGACATGCAAAATATCACATTATCATTATCCTCATCACTGAATTTTTTATTCATTTTCCTGTTTTTCTTTCTTGTGTGGCATCAGATTAAACANTACTGCTTTGTTAGGGTGTTCATCACTGATTTATATTGCATTTAATTGGTCAGTGAATGCCTCTAGGTACAACAGGCATCATGATGAGTCTGCTTTGGTTCTCCGCATTTTGTTAATCTGACTCCACCAAATTCTGAGATTCCATTAAATTGTAAGCATAGTGCATGTTCTTATGACATGCAAAATATCACATTATCATTATCCTCATCACTGAATTTTTTATTCATTTTCCTGTTTTTCTTTCTTGTGTGGCATCAGATTAAACATCAGTGTGAGTGTGTGTGTCAGGCAGCCACCTCCACTCATAGAGTGTATACTGTTTCGGCAGCAGGCACTGCAGCTGCTCAGAGCCCACAAGCACCCACCACAAGCTCTGCCTCTGCTGCAGCTCTCCAAAAGGCCCCTGCAGCTACACCAACAGACACTGTGGCCACTCCCACTCAATCTGCAATGATACAAATTGCTCCTGTGAGGAAAAAGACAGAAAAATCTGGCATATCACCCAGAATGCCCAGTTCTCCCAGTGACACATGAGAAGGAAGGTCCTTCTGTAGCAGCACCAGATGTGAAAGCGAACATCCCCGTGACTAAAGATATTGACTGATGCCCCTGTGACTGGAAAAAAGCACCTAACAAAAACAGCTGTTACAGTGTCAGATGATGATGGATTAGATTACTCTGCACCAGATTCAACAGAAGGTCCTTCTTCTAGAGCAGACTTACAGAGAACAGGTTCCTTCTAGTCACAGGGTCCTTCTAGAGTGAGCCTATCAGATGTGGAGTCATCAGATGGAGAGATTATCATTACACCTTTATCTATGAAGGAGTTGCAAAATGTGAAAAAGGACATTAGCTGTCATGAAAGTGAGTCGCTCACTGCCTGGCTGGCCTGATGTTGGGATAATGGAGCCGATCCCATCCACCTGGATGGTAGGGAATCCAGACAGATGGGATCTCTGGCCAAAGATTTGTGAGGAAAGACTGAGGGATCTGGGCCTGTTTAGCCTGGAAAAGAGAAGGTTGAGGGGAGACCTCATCGTTCTCTATAACTACCTGAAGGGAGGTTGTAGAGAGGCAGGGACTGGTCTGTTTACCCTAGTGGAGAGTGATAGGACAAGGGGAAATGGATGGAAATTGCACCAGGGGAGGTTCAGGCTAGACATTAGGAGGGATTTCTTTACTGAAAGGGTTATTAGCCGTTGGAACAGGCTGCCCAGGGAGGTGGTTGAGTCACCATCCCTGGAGGTGTTTAAGAGACAGGTAGATGTTGTGTTGGGGGGCATCATTTAGAAAGTTGATAGGGCTAGGACAAAGGCTGGACTTGATGATCTCCAAGGTCTCTTCCAGCTGTAACTGTTCTATGATTCTAAGATGGAGACATTGATAGTGCTGAGAGAAGTAACAGCATTCACAGTCTCTGGAAGTGATTTGTGTCACCTATAAGAAACAGGTATCCCTTTAAGGATGACATTGAATGCCACCTGAGCAAATGGACCACCATGGAAAAGGGGATATAGTACCTGAGAGAGCTAGCTGTGTGAGAGGTCATTTATGATGATGGATGAGTAGCAAACTCTGGTGCAATACCATGCACAAGACCTATGTGACCTATGCTGCAGTTTGTGCAAAGTGCACCATCAGCATATTCCCACACATTGTCAACAACTATCTGCGGAAGAGATGGTGAGACACCAACTGTGATGGAAGTGGCTAACAGGGTACAACAATATGAAGATAGAATCTCTGGTCCCCTACAAGCCTGTGTATCAGCACTGGTGAAAAAAGCTCAGGAAACCAAGTAATCAGTTGAAAAACTGATCAAAAATCTAGACAGGAGGCATTATATACCCTATTCTCCTCCTGGATGGAGCTGTGTTGAAGACATCAGGAGAAGATGATCTCCTGTGAGACCAGTTAAACAGGAACAGTACCTGCCACGACACACCCTGTGGTCTATCCTATGAGAGTTTGGAAAGAACATGAATAAATGGGATGAAAAACCTACCTATGCTCTACAAGCATGAGTACACCAATTGCAAGGTAAAACGACAGGAAGAGAGAGAGTTATTCTGGGAGGAGGAATGCTGCTCTAGTCAACTGTGAGCACTGCTCTGCTCCAAGTTCATGGGCCTCAAATTCAAACATGTGTAGGGAGAATGAAAATGTAGAATCATAGAACGGTTTGGGTTGGAAGGGACCTCTGGAGATCATCTAGTCCAACCCCCCTGCAGTGGGCAGGGACATCCCCAACTAGATCAGGTTGCTCAGAGCCCTGTCCAATCCTCACCTTGAATACCTCCAGGGATGGTGCGCCAACCACCTCCCTGGGCAACCTGTTCCAGTGTTCCACCACCCTCATGGTGAGGAACTTCTTTCTAATATCCAGTTTAACATGTAGTCCCTGTAAATCTTGTGAACCTGGTGATGCCTATGAACTATGTAAACCCTGTGAACAACCTAAGGAACATCATATAGATGCTCACGTACCTAAGAGTTGAGCCACTGAGGAGTATCAGAACAACAAGCAAGCAGATCAGGATGCTGAAGTGTTCCAAACAGACCTGGACTGGGAACATAAAGGTGAACTACTCTTAACTCAGTGGGCCCATGATACTTCAGGACACCAAGGAAGAGATGCAACATACAAATGAGCTTGTGACCGAGGGGTGGACTTAACCATGGATGCTATTGCACAAGTTATCTGTGGCTGTGAAATGTGTGTCACAATCAAGCAAGCTAAGTGGTAAAGCCTTTGTGGTATGGGGGATGGTGGTCAAACTATAAGTATGGGGAGGCCTGGCAGATTGATTATATCGTACTCAAACTCACCAGATAGGCACTATGTGCTTACAATGGTGGAAGCAACCACTGGATGTTTTGAAACACGTCCTGTACCTCATGCCACTGCTCAAAACACTATTCTGGGTCTTGTAAAGCAGATCTTGTGGCAGCACACTACTCCAGAGAGAACTGAGTCAGATAATGGTATTCATTTCAGAAACAATCTTATAGACAACTGGGGCAAAGAGCACGGTACTGAGTGGATATATAACATCCCCTATCATGCACCAACCTCTGGAAAAATCAAACAGTACACTGGGCTGTTAAAAACTATTCTGAAAGCATTGGGGGTGGGGGGTGGGCTGTGTGGAACCTTTAAAAACTGGGACAAGCATTTAGTAGAAGCCAGCTGGTTAGTTAACACCAGACAATCCACCAGTTGAGCTGGACCTGCCAAGTCAGACCCTTTACATACAGTAGAAGGGGATAAAGTTCCTGTACTGTATGAGAGGAATCTCTTGGGGAAAAAACTGTATGAGTGTTTCCTGCTTTGGGCAAAGGCAAACCCATTAGTGAGATTGCTTTCACGCAAGGATCTGAAAATACTTGGTGGGTAATGATGAAAGAAAGATGGTGAAGTACAATGTGTACCTCAAGGGAATTTAACTCTGGGTGAGAATACGTGATTTAAAGCTGCCTAATCTTAATTGCTAATATTAACAGTGTTCAGTAAGTGTCTTTTAGGATAACATAGTTTGCTTTGTCAAATGGCATCCAGTAACACCCTGAAGTGAACCTACATGGTCATGAACCATGATGAATTCCTAACATCCTTCCTGCTCTGAGAAACTGCTATTACAAATGGAGATGAAGATCTGCAATCACAAACTAAATGGACTTAAACTTTTCTGCAGGAAGAAATTATAAATCAATGATGAGTATGATGTAAATGGTATAGAATAAGGGGTGGAATGTCCTGGTTTATGACCCTAAACTGACAAACAAGGTATTCCACTCCATGTGTCATACTCAGTAGTATGACTCATCTGAGGGTCAGTTCCTGACACTCACACACCAAGCTTGGGCCTTGGGGTCTTTTACATAAAGCGTAAGACCCAAGCAAGGCAGGAACAAGATTAAGCTCTTTAGCACTTAACAGCAAATACAAAAAAGGAGCCATTTGGAGCTCTGCCCTCCCTGAGGGTTGAGCACTCAAGGCATCTGAGGTGGTAGACTGGTAACTCACCTTGTGAGGACTGAGTCTGGTTCCTGTCTGCTGGTGAGCCTTTCTGCCACATTATCAGTGGTGATGGTGACATAGTTGCTATCAGGAGGTGTTTGGGTGTGGTATTGGTTTTGTATATACTTCTATATATATTTCATTTTATTGTTATCATTTTCATTGAAGTAGTTTAAGTTTTCATTTCCAATCCACAAGTCTCTCTCTCTCTCTCTCTCTCTCTCTGTTAATTCCTTTTCCCTTCCTGGAGCACCATTCTTATCAGACAGGGTTTTTGTGATAATATGTATACATGTGGAAGTGCAACACATTCTCACACATAGCCCACTGGAGGGATCAGAGAATGCAGTTTGGAGATGATGAGGTTAAATAGATGAAATGCTGGAGAAGCATACTTACTGAAAGCATATTTTAGCATACAAGGCTTTTAGCTTGATGCTATGGGAGAGAGGACAACTGCCAGATTGACAGTAAAGAAAAACGTTATTTTAACTGACAACTGAACAAACAAAGAATTAGCGAGGTAAATCTGGAACTCTGACATACCAGGGCTTATACTATCATTCCAGAGTAGAACAGTCTACTCAGGGGAAAAAAACCCATATTTTCAAGCAAAATAATAGCATTTTTAAAAATAGATGCATATAATTAATGACAAAAGTTTTCACAGATATTGTTGGATTAATTCTGCTTGGACTAGTTCTCTTGTTCCTGTGATTTTCTATTAATCATGAAAGCAAAAAAAGAAATTAAATAATTCCTGGAGCTATCTGCACCAAAATTAGAGATGAGTTTTAACCAATTACTTGAAAGATAAGTTTTCTTACTGTAAGCACTGTGGAGTCAAACCTTTAATCATGTGCAAAGAGAGACTGTTGTCAAACTCTAATAGGTGCTTAGTACACCAAATGTTAACCATTTGGAGTAGCACAAGCATACTGCAGAGTAAGGGAAGTTTCCTCTGAAACCTGCTATTCTAGTCTCATGGATGTGTATTTGATCCCTGTTGAAGGCCTGGAGATCTCAAGCTTGTGCAACTTGTCATTATAGCAATACAGTTAGAGTGCCTGACAACGCAATTTAATAACCATTTAATCATAGACTCATAGAATATTAGGGGTTGGAAGGAACCTAGAAAGATCATCTAGTCCAACCCCCCCTGCCAGAGCAGGATCACCTAGATGAGGTCACACAGGTATGCATCCAGGCAGCTCTTGAATGTCTCCAGAGAAGGAGACTCCACAGCCCTCCTGGGCAGCCTGTTCCAGGGCTCCGTCACCCTTACTTGTAAAGAAGTTTTTCCTCTTGTTAATGCTAAACCTCATGTGGTCCAACTTGCTCCCATTCCCTCTTGTCAATGTCAACCAGTGTTAGGCTCTCTCCTCCTGACACTCACCCTTAACATATTTGTAAACATTAATGAGGTCCCTTCTCAGTCTCCTCTTCTCCAGGCTTCAATTTTCTTTTTTCAAGATCATCATTGCCTACCTGAAAAATCAACAATGGATAATAATCTGTAGGTTGTAGGAGGGAAGGAAGCTTTCCTACCACATCCTTACCTTGGGCCCCAGGGAGACAGCAAACTTCCTTTTGAAGCGGGTCAGGTCTGCATATAGGGTCTTCTGTGCCCTTCAGGAGGGAGTCACCTACAATAACTCTTCTCTTTTTTTTTTTGATAGAAGGTGTTTGGATGGTGGCCTTGGGTTTCCTTATAAGTGAACTTGACCTCTTACAAGTGAGCTTGACATCTTCCTCACTGGCTGGCTGCACTTGCAGGGCATAGCACCTGTTCTGCAAGGGCACCTGGAAAGTTGGGAGTATAACTGAGGCAACACACCTGCCATGCCAAGCAGGAACTTGTTGCCATTGCTTACTGCCAAGGAGGTGTGGGGAGGTGGGCAAGGAAGAAGTTTGCTTGCTGCCTTGACCACGTACTTTTTGGTTTATGTAGGGCAGATGTGTATCCCAATGAACTCGTTTCAGGGATGGTCCAGGGGTCTCCCGTTCCTGGGTAATTTGTGGCAGTTTTAAACTGATGCAAGTATGGGCTGCTGTGTGGAGAGGAATTCCTGTCTTCTTTTCTGCATGTGTTACTGTTTCTGTAGTGAACCAGATGAAACAACTACCTGAAGCCTTCATTAGACTTCTACCCGAAGCTTAGTAAAACCCTGAGGCAAAGAAGCATGGGGTTAGCTTAGTTTTCAGCTGGATCAGCCTGATTTATCTCACCATTCACAGCTATTATTTCTGAGATAGGGTTGGGGAGCAAGAGCATACACAGATATGTGTATCCATGGTGATTTGGCCAGCCTCAAAGTCCAGAAGCAATTCTCATGCAGATGACACTGACCCACTGGCACCAAGGGCAATACTTCCCCCAGACTAGCTGTTCACACTGGCATTGCTTGCTTTGCTCCTGCAACTTGAGACACCAGAGCAGTATAAGAGTGGATTGCAAAAAGCAGATCTTTCTGTGTATCAGCTAAAGTAGATACAAAAATACTCTTGGCCTTCTTACTCTATTAAAAAAAAATATACAGCTGTAAAACCAAGTAACATTTTTTTAAAGTTAAAAACCGTGTTTAAAAAAGCATTGCTGTTTAATTCATATGCTGCAAGGATTTCCACTTCTGTCCAAAAAGCCCTGAATGTAGTCTTACAGTGATAATCCATTTTTAAAAACAGGTAGCTTAGGCTATTCCCAAGAGGTAGAAGCTTGTGGATTTACAGTGAAACCAATTCCAGCATAAGAAAAATGAAACAGATATTCAGGTTCACCTGATATACACAACAGTGCTGATAACTTCTCTAATAAAAGATATGACACAATTAAGACTGCTAACCTTTCCACTTCGGAAGCTTATCACAAGAGGCCAGGGCTTTAAATTAAATGAGAAGAATCAAAGATGAATTCTGCTATTACAGAATTCTACTCTCCACTTTTGACTGAAGCTCTCCTGAGAGCACCCACCAGTCTCAGCTCTAGATGCAAGCTACCTTGTTAGAAAAGCTTTGATATTATAGTAAAAGGTGAATAAATATTGTGAAGGAGCATGTCTGTGAAAGGTATTACAAATTTAAGTAACTTAACTGTGATAGCGGACAGGCTCAGGAAGAATTGAATTAAAGGTTTTGCAGTACCTTTTGGTACACCAAGTACCATACGGTGGGCACTACAAAACAGTGGGGCCAAAGCATGTACTGGGAACTGGGACTAGAAAAGAGAGAACAGTTGGCAA
>VWZO01014003.1:268430-300664 GCA_013396975.1 Bucco capensis
GGGGGGGGGGAGAAAAAGAAAAGAAGAAAAGTCTGTGACAGTAGGAAGAAAACATGCAAACCGGTAACTTATAAAGGAGAAGAAAAACTTTGATGTTTTTGCATTGAGCAGGATGATACAATTTCTACTGTCTTTTAAATAGATTTGAAAACACTGCCTATCACAGCCTTTTGGTCCATTTTACAGAGAACATATGGTCCAAGCACAAAGCAGATACAATTTGAAAGCATCCTCAGCCTGAAAGGCACATGAAATGCCAGGGGGGAAAAAGAGAGGCAAAAATGAAGAGAGCTCCCCCAAGCTTAAGTCTTCTGCAATTTGAGATTCTCACTGCAGTGTGCAGAGCCTGCGTCACAGTGAGCATCCTCCATGCATTTGAGGTGAGTAAGCTTTCTGGTGAGCGACAAAGAAAAACATTTGTCCTTATTTTTCTGAATCATTTTCCATCTTGTGTTAAACGCTTTAAAATCGTTTCCTGAAACAAATCAGGCAAATACCAAGGAGTACCATGTCTAATGGTGAACCTGGAATTCTTCCCAGGCTCCATGCGAGCCCAATGATGTAAGTGAGCAGACACTAGACCACCCCAGCTCATGCACACTGAATATTACTTGCAACTAACAACTATTCTGCACAAACCCAAGAGAAACTCTGACAAGTATGTTTCTACTAAACATTTGGCCCTACTACTACTGATACAGCAGTACTATGTTACCAGCCAACTTTTCCTTCAAGAGACACAAAGCACAGGAGATGTTGAAAAAGAACTATGAAGACAGCTAAAGAAAACTGAAGAATAGTGTGTAAATATTTTACATGCTCTTCCAAAAGCACTACCAAGATACACCTAAGTGTCCATGTATTATGTAGAGGCAGAGTAATCTAGCCTCATCAAGAACTGGAGTGGAAGGAATAAAAATGAAGTTATAAAGATTTGAGGGAACCTGAAATCTAAGAAAACAAAAGTATTGGCAAAGAGTGTAGCAGTTTCTTTTTTCTAGACTGGCCTCAGGGCATTTAATTTTGGTGTCATTCATCTCTGAAGCCAGCCAGCCACAGGCTCCACAATATAAAAATTTGTTCACAAACCATGTATTTCCCCCTGGGTTCCAAGCAGTACACAGGAAAGGTTCTTCCATTTAAAAATCATTTTATTATTAACATAATCTTCCCGTTTAGCCAAGTGTGGGTCATGTATAAGGAATGTAGGTAAATATTCCATTTGAGGCTTCTTTTTACATATTTCCATTGATAAATAAACTCTGAATTCACATAAAAAAGTTAAACTTAAATAACTAATATAGTTTTTGTGACAGGCATACATTGGTAAAATATAAATATTCCTGTACTCAGCCTTTGCTCTAAATAGAGATAACAGTTAGCCACACATCACAGTTATTAACAACTGAAAACAAGAACTCAACTGATTTTCTGGCCTGGACTAAAATAGAGATGGAAACAGAAAATTCACATTTTGACTTTGGGCCAAAAGAGGTTGGAAGGCAGGACGAGAACAGTTTTATTAACAGCCTTGTTAAAAATAGTCTGCTCTGCCACTGAATTTTAACTTATTCTACATTTGGTAGTTGATTCCATTATAATTTTATGTAACACTCAAGTATCACTAAGAAAATATGGCACATCATCCATGAACAATGTAACGATGTTTTAAAACTACTTGGGCAAAACTGTAGGCGATATGAGTGATTTGGTTCTGGCTAGCCATTCTGTTCTCTCAGTCTAACATTAATATATTGCATCACGTCACTGTTTTGGCCACTTTCCCGCAAAAGACTGGGGTTTGTTACTTGTAGTTGTAAAGTTTTTCAAACTAACCAATTACCAGGCAGCCTGATACATTGGGTTTCTCTACCCAGAAGTCAGACCAAAATTGGACCCAGATGTCCTGTCAAAGAACTCTGGGAATGATGGTAAAAGGGACCACAGGACTGCTAGCTTCAAGCTCCAGTGCTGTCAAGAAGCATTCGGTTGCAGCATCATCATTGCCTTGAGCCTGCAGCACCTCTCCCAGGCCGTTCCAGACCTCATGGGCTGTGGAGTTCACCTGAACAGCATCTCTGAGAATCTTCTCTGCCAAGCTATAGCGCCCCAGCTGGTGAAGTATCAGAGCCTTCAAGAAAAGAAAGGGAAAATGGTTGAGATTTGCCAACAGGACTTTACCGAAGTTCAAATGATATGTTGCAACAGTGAAATAAACAAATGTAGCTCTTGGATTTAAAGTGTTACAGACCGTATATTTTTTTTTCTAAAGAAAAGAAACAACCTGAAGGAGGACTAGAGCAGGCTACTCCACACCAACATGGACTCAAGTGGCTTTGCACAGGAAACAGACACCGAAATCCAATGACTGAGTTGAAGAATAAAAAAAAAAAAATCTACCCAACTACCAAAAATCACTGAGCTTTTGTGGCAAGCTCTCATGTCTAAAGTCCTGCTAAGGTGTATTCCCTGAAGTGTTTGTATCCTACCTGTGCACCTCAGCACCCATCTCATAACATCTGAGATCAAACACATAACACCACTGGCTCTCAGGGACGGCAGTAATAGAGCCAAGTTCAGCCCGGTGGGCAACAGCCATGGCGTTTGATTCAACTTGTGGAATTGTAAACCTGCTGGGACTAATATTGCACCAGTAGTGTATGAATATCCAGCAGGCAAATAACTTCCTCAGGAGCTTCCTAGACACAGATTCTTCATCTTCCTCTGCAGGATGGGATCCAATTTCACACCACGTGATCCAGGAGTATATCCAAATCCATTAGAATAGGGGCTGAATGAGGCAGGGGAAATCTCCATCCACTACATTGAGCTATGCAACTGCGCCAGAAAAGTCATGGTATGACCAAGTAAGACAGCTTTATTCTGGGATTAGAATAATTCTAACAGTGTTATGCACCTCTGCTTTGTGATTTTGTATTCCTAAATGCATACGGACCACAAGTCTTTGTTTTCCAGAAAGGCATCCTGATTACCTGCTTACAGATTCCTTGTAACCTCTCCACTGATGATTAGAAAGTACTGAAATTCCATGCAACCCCTGAATTGTCCACCATATATTTCTGGAATTCTGCCCACCAGGCTGACTTTCAGCACAGGCAGATGAACTCCATCCTACAGAGCAACAGAGCAGACCATGTTCTGAAGAAAAGTATAAAGAGCACTGTAGATTATTCACAAGTAAATAAATAAATGCAATGAAGGCTAATTTCTAGCAGCCTAGCAGATATTCTCACATAAAGGTGGCTAGAAGGCTTTTGTGGGTTTGGGTTTTTTTGAGCTGTCAAATGAGTCAGCATTTCCAGAGTGAGCTAACAGTACTTCCAAACCAAAAAATCAGGTAACTCCTGGCAAGAAAGTGATTGCCAGTGACTGGTAGGTACCAGTCGCGAAATGACAAAATATGAAGCAAGGAGGTGGAATCTATAGAGGTTGTTTGGCTGCATGCACCTAAGCTTAGTAAAATCAAAATGTTCTTAATTTTCAAGAGAAGATTCTCTAATTTATTTTCAAAAATATTTTTTTTTTCCTGTGTGGATTTGTATATTTTATACTAACTAAACATGTGAGTTCTTTGAATATTGGCCATAACTTTTTTCCCCAGGTATGCCAAACTATATTGCCCACTTGCTAAGGATACAAGCTGTTCTTTCAAAGACCAAAGGGAACAACCAAATTTTGCAGGTATAAGCCTGTTGATGTGAACAGAAATATGTTCTGTCACATCTGCCCTATTCTGTATGGAAAAAAGTGTGGTTGAGATTTTCAAGGTGATAGAACTAGAGCAAGTACTAGCTCTTTGCCTGTTATATTTTAAGAATATAAGCTCTTTAGCACTGGTGAGGAAATTGCTCTTGCATGTTTTGAGGGCACAGCTTTTTAGAGGGAGAGTCTCCCACAAGTCAAGTCTTTCACTGGTGTTTCAGGCTGAGATGATAGTATGAAGACTCCTGCCCTGTGTAGCAGCAATGGGGCAATGAGATTTGCTTCCAATTAACCAATGGAAACTAGACTTGTTTCACACAGAGCCTCAAAAGGACAGTGACATCTATCATAGTTGTGGGTTAAGCTCAGACAAGTTATCTAGAGAAAGAAGACATAATACCCTCTGATTCATTAACTCTCCCTGAATGATGGTCAGGTATCATATATTGTAGAGTGTCCAGTTTGTAGATCTCCCTCCTGGATGACTTCATAAAAATTCTGTGGCACAGAACATTTCAAATTGTTTGTGGTTCTTGCCTGACTTTGCTCTTTTGGACATTACATTACAGACCACAGGGAGAAAGAGCAGCCATGCCTATCATTGAGCAACATCCTTCAGTGACCTCACACCATCACCCATCCAAGTAAACTGACCTACAGTTTACCAGCTGTCAGCATATGCTTGCTCTCTGTACTAAACTCTTCAGGAAAAAGCAAAAACAAACCCCAAACCACTAAACCCTAAAACTTACCTGAAACAAAACTCCTAAGATTCCCTAGAAATCAATACAAATTATCCTGCTCTTTCACTGTGTATTTTCCTTTGGTTCCTAACTGGAAACAAAAATCTCAAAGCTATCAGGCCAGCTAGTTCTGGCCATTATCTATTTAGCAACAGATGTATAAACAACATTTATCTGCAGAATAATGTTAGCTCTCTTGCCTTATGGCTGGAGATGGGTTTGAACAACACATCAACTTGGCAGAAACACAGAGGGGTATCTAAGAGACATATGGCTCATACCTTCAGACTTGGCATGGTTAAAACCTAAACAGAAAGCCTTCTCCCTATATCATCTTTATAAACAGGCATATAAACTTAAAAAAAAAAAAAAGATTACTGGGACTTTGGAACCTGAATCAATTAGAAAAACTGTTATGTAATAATTTGAGTAAATAATAAGAATTATTGACAGGAAAATACCCATCTACAAAAGATGAAAACAGTAAGATCCTAAAGGAATTACATAGATCTAAGGCAATCTACTTGTTCTTTGTACATTTTGAAATGCTGCAGTACTTGACAGAGGTGTTTAAATCAACTGTTGGCATCCTGCTAGGAGAAAGCAGGATCTTCCCTGCTATTGTATCTCTTTCACATGAAAGACCAATAAATTTATGACATTTTTTTCTAACTGTTATAAAAGCTGTTATAAAGTGAGTGGGGCTTCTTAATTTTGCAGCTCAGTACACGTTTTGTTTATTAATTTTCCCCATGTTTTTGTTTGCTGAGAATTTTGAGGATTTTTCAAGTTTGGGGGATTTTTTGTTCTTTGGTTTGTTTTTTTTGGTTTTTTTTGGAAAACCACTGATCTCCCCTCAGTGTGCTAAAACTTCCAGCTTCTGTCTGTTTAGGATGCCTTTACATCATAAACACTCAACAAATACTATTTTTCTTTTAGCCAGTTCTACATTGTAGAGTTTGATTTTTGTAACTCAAAAAACTCCGAGAAAACTCTAAATGGAAACAGCACAGGTAAAAAGTGATTCTCTGAAGAAACAAAGAGATTTTTTTTGTGCCATAGCATTAGAGCAGTGTTTCATGCCTCTAACTCATTGATACTTATGGCAGTCACTTTGAATAATCAACAGTGTGCATAGATTTGTGGAGTTCAGATGTTCTCTGCTCAAGGAAAGGCCACCAGCCCTTCAACAGTGCTCAGGCCATCATGAGGGCTCAGAGCTGAGAGTAACTGGGACTTTTCAATTTCAAGAGCCTACAGAAGCCTGCTTTCTAAAACCAAGTATTACTGTGTGCTGCTCGCAACAGCAAGGTACTGTAGTCACTACGAATAAGGTTCCACACAAGCTTCACATCACAACAAAACAATATTCTCTAGGAATAAATAAAAAGGGGAGAAAAGAACTTCCAGATTTCTTCTCTGCTGCAGGTTGTTTTCAAAAGCCCTTGCCAATTCCTCATCCAGTCTAGAGTCACAAAGTCTCCATCTAGTTGGTAAATGACTTTACAGGTGTTTTATCCCTTGATCATCACCCTTACACTTTATTTTACATTGCCCCATATATAAAACAGCTATTATTTGCTTATTTCACCACACCACATGTCCAAAGTTTGTTTTTAAAAAGCTCAGCTGAACAGGACCCAACCCCTGACTGAAGGCCATGACACTGTTGTCAAAACAGAAGTAATCTGTTATGTATTACTCAATATATCCTAGGTACCCACACAAATACAGCTCAGAAAAACAGCTACTGAGCATGAATAGACAGAAATATCTTAATATACCATCCAAGAGATCTGGCTGAATTTATACTTAGCATGCATGTGTTAAGGAATGAGGATCATATCTTCTGTACTTTAGATATTGTCTTGGGACTAATCATGTTCAGTGTTTTAACTAATGACACATAACAAGAATGATGAGAATTACAGTAAAATTAGATAAGAACAAGAGGATACAATACAGAAAGCAACAGGCTGATCCTGAGAACTAGGATAACAGAAGTATGCAAAACTGTAAAACAAAGTGGAAAATAACACAACAGTAACACAGAAGTTCTGCAGCATGGTGGAAGCCTGTCAACCAAGCAGTGTGGGAGCAGGACTTGGATATGTCAGGCAAGAACAGGTGAAAAGGTGCCAGTGTGAAAGAGGAAAACTAAAGTGACATTAGTAGGGGATTCCAGTAGAGTGAAAGACAACAGAGAATTCAGCAGCTGTGATGTACACAGTTATAGTAGGGCCTCCTCTGGCACCTTGTGTAGTCTCCTCTATTCAAGAAAGGACATTCAACCAGAACAGGCACAAAAAAATGACTATTGAGACAATCAATGAAAAAAAATTCTTAATTTACAAGACAAGACTAACAGACTTGGTTTGTTTAACCTAGCAAATCAAAAGCTGAGAATAGATGAAGTTACTTGCTACAAAACCAGCAGAAAGAACAGAACAGTAAAAAATTAGTTATAGAATAATGTTGGCACAAGAATATATGTGTATAAATTGGCTGTAAGTCTACCAAAACCGTGAAAACATTCCTGGTAATTGGAGCACAGAGAATTTGGAACAGCATTCTACTCACAGATGCAGAGCACAAAACAGTGTTAGGACTAAGTCCCATAGGAAGAGCTTGCATGCTCTCATGGTTATGAGGAGAAGACTTCTCTAGAGAGCTCAGGGAGCTTCCACTACTCCTGCTCCACTATCAGGTTCTCCCTTGACCGTGGTGAGAGCAAAGAGTGGTAACATTTTCCCGCTTGTATAATAATGCTAGCTGATGCTTCTGCAGTAAGAATAACTTTCTCTTGATTCTTTGGGTGACATTGAAGAAGGAGGTGCCGAGAAATGTCCAACTAACCAGGGAAGTGGTGGAGTCACTGTCCCTGGAGATGTTCAAAAACATGTAGATGTGGCACTCAGTGACATGGTTTAGCAGACACGGTGGTGATAGGTTGATGGTTGGACTTGAGTATCTTAGAGGTCTTTTCCAACCATAATGATTCTAATGAACATAAAGATTAAAAAGCAAAATCATGCTAGCTTATTTCTGAAAGAAAAAACTTGCGTGACAAAATTACTGGATTCTGTAATTTTCCAAATCCATGAGGCCTTTCTTTTAAAAACAAATGAACAACAAGCTCCACACCATATTCAGTCTACAACTAATACTTTCTGCAAGATCTGGAATACTGGAATAACTGAAGAAAAAAAAAAAGGAAAAGGAAAAATGATGAAAAGTAAAGGTATAAAGGTAACACTAAAATGATCACTGTGGTTTCTTCAATGTGACTAAAAATTCCTGCTCAAGCTGAAGTTTCCCTAAGGTTTAATTATCTGACTAATACTCTACCTCTCCTGGAAAATAAGCTGCTCTGAACCTCCAAAGAAGCACCACTTGAGATTTTTACCTTTATTCATTTGATATCAAGAGGACCAATTTCATTTTCTCTAAGAAAAATATAGACTATAGGTGGGAGATATTCTCAAAAGCGACAAAATTTATTTAAGTGGAAAAAATATAATGGGAACTTTGACCGTGAGCCTGTTTGCACTTCTGCCTTCTTCAGAGAGGATGCTGAACTCTCAACACTGAACTGTTTCATAACTGCAGAGAAGGAAGTTGATAACTGAGAGAAATGGAGAGTATAAGAAGAAATGTGGCTGACCTAACTTGCAAAAAAGCATCAGAAGACACTCATCGTGTTTAAGCATCACAGCCTGTTGTTAACCTGCAAAAGACTTAAATACGGAGATTTGAGTTCTAACAGATAGGATACTAATTTTTTCCTAGTATGTCTATTACATCACTTGTTTGCTTAAAGAGCTTCTAAATTTGTATGACGCAAAACTTATTTAGCTAAAAAACTTCTCTCAGAGCTAAAAGTTTCCCTTCCAAAAGCAATAGCTATAAGAAAACACTATAAGCATATGAAAATAAAAAACTGACTGATTTTGCTTATAATGCTGGGAGCAGGGAGACATAACAATGGAAATACTACTTCCCTGGTTCACTGATGACCTGCTGAAGCCCAATAAGGTAGCAGCTGTAAATGTATAATCAGATATAGAGCTATATAGATATGGAAAATAATGATTTCTAAAAGTTACAATAAAAGGCCTGAAGAACTCACTACATCAATGCCCAAGCAATTTTTCCACTTCACTATTTATTAAAAAATACCCAAAACAACAACAACCCAAGCCAGCCTGCCTAAAAGAGAATCAACTTTCAACTGTGGCAAGCAGAAAGACATGACAGAAACATCCCATCTTATCTAAAATCAAGGATTATGACTACTGTTACTAAACTTAATATGCAACGTATGCACTGCAAACCCATATGCACTGTAATTTTAGCATCACAAAACTGCACCTTGTTACATGCTGCTTTTTCAGCCTATTTTGCATGTGTTAAGGTGGCTGCTATTTTCAAACAAATCTATCAAACTTGAAGGTTTACCAGTGACTTGACAGTGTTATGCTATAATAATGAAACAGAAGTGTTAGCAAGGCAAAATTAAGAGAATTTGTCATGATATATGGAAAAATAAGTAAAATTCTGCAGCTGATATTTCCCATCCTCTGTGATAAAAATACATATTTTAAATGTATTCTATAATCAATACTTTACACTTATGTAGAGTGAAATAGCACATTATTTATATACTGTGCTCTCCTTTTTTCCTTTTAGCTGATGAATTTGTGCTGAAATGTGGAAGTCCAAAGAACAAAGTCATGAAATTATGACTTTACACATGAAATCATTCATTAACTCCTTTTGAAGTCATATACCAAACCCAGTTGCATGTTTAGTCATTGTAATGAACTATTTTCTGCAAGTGTGAAAAAATGTGACATGGTGCATCAGTTTGAAACAAACTATTCTTTCAGAAAAAAACAATGAATAAACATAGTTCTATATCTGCAGTGACAGACACAGATACATTTTAATGCAAGGACTTTGAAGGGTGTCCATATTGAAGGCTTAATGGACTGACCATCACCACTTACAAGTAAAAATAAATTTCTGCAAAATAAATACATATTTTTTTTTAATTGGAAGAGAAACTGGAACATATATGTAATTTATTTCAAAAATGCAGAATACAAAACTACTTTTGTATTTTGTTCTTTTTTCCATTCTTTTGGATAATAAAGGTTGTGTTTCTTCAAAAATGCCTAAAATAAAACTTCCTAGCAGCTCAGTATGTTGTTGTTTTTTTTTTAAATGAGGACAACCAGCTAATAATACTACACCTGATCACTCATTAAACCAAACCAGCAACTGCTGAACAAATATGAACCTATGCCTGCAGCCAACATTTTTTTCACTGCCTACCCCAAAACACTGGTTGTTCTACATGTCACTGCCTGCCTGTCCCCCTCACTTGCCCTCCTCCAGGCTCAGCACACCCAGAAACTGAGCCGTGTGCTCTGCGTGACTGCCGAAGCAAGCTCTCAACCCCAGTTTGTTATTTCTTTGCCCTTCCCCCAATGCTAACATACCCCCTAAGGTATCCAATTGCTTCCCTTGCTGCAAAACACTAGTTGCTAGGAGAAAACCTACTGCGTGGCAACAGATGTTTAAAACAACAACTTTGGCTTTGTTATACACTGAACTTTATGTTGCCAGCTGAAATAACCAGCATGTGTGGTTGTTAGTGTATCTGTGTATTTATAACCCCCTTAAAAACGGCTGACCCCTTTCAACAGGGATGTGCTTGCCTTTTAGCTCATTACTGTTCACAGCTGATAATGCAGAAAGGTTCAAAATTTAAGTTTGTTTTTTAAAACTGCTGAATGTAGCCTTCCAGCAAGATGGAAGCTCTTGAGGGGACTTCTTTTCCTGTTAAAACAATATGATCTTGCAATAGTCTGCTGTAATTTTGATTTACACATTATATCCATCTCATATCAGCTTATGAAAACATAGCATAACTACCACACTATATTGTGAGAACTAATTTGACTATAACAAGGACACTGGAAACAAATAAAACACCTTACTTATACAGTGAAACAGCTAGTGACTTTAGAGATTATTTAACTTTTTATCTCCATCTCAAAACTATACTGAGGTTATTTCGTACACTGTATCTACAAACAGTAAAACCACAATGATTCTTCCTTCATTAGTCAGATGGCCACAGCTCCTGCAAGACTGCAACACCATTAGCATTAAGGAAATCTTCCTCAGATTACAGCCAGTCCTGAATTTGGAGTACTTGTTATCTCGTACAAACATTTTACATTTCCTCCCAGCTGTGACACTATGAGGTGACACTAAAGTGTAGGTGATTTGTTTCTTGATTGCCTCCCTACATCTAGAAGCTCAGCAGCTTCTAGCACTGAAGCCACATCATTGTCTTCTCACCTTTCCCACAAATGAGAAAAGAGGATTTCCAAGATATTAGAATCATAGAATGGTTTGGGTTGGACGCAACCTGAAAGATCCCTAATTCCAACCTCTGTGCCTTGGGCTGGGACATCTTTCACTAGAGCAGGTTGCTCAAAGCCCCATCCAACCTATCCTTGAATGCTTCCACAGATGGAGCATCTACAATTTCTCTGAAAAACCTCTTCCAGTGTCTCATCACCCTCACATTAAATAATTTCTTCCTAATATTTAATCTAAATCTACCTTCTTTTGGTATGACACCATTACCCCTTGTCCTATCACTACATTCCCTAATAGAGTCCCTCCCCATCTTTTCTGTAGGCCCCCGTTAGGCCCTGAACGGTTGTTCTATGTTCTCCCTGGAGCCTTCTCCAGGCTGAATAACTCCAACTCTCTCAGCCTGTCCTCATAAGGAGGGGTGCTCCAGCCCCCGATCATACCTGTGGCCCTCCTCTGGATCCACTTCAGCAGGTCCACATCTTTCAATGTATCACATCCTTCAAGTACATACACCTATGATGAAAACTGATGTTGCATATCACAGCTACAGACAGTCCTGTTTATGAAGTGGGCCCATAGTAATTTCCTTAAACCAGTATATTCTTGAACATTGCCATTTGCCTACTCACCTCTTTTCCTCTATGTAGACATTATATAGATAAAAGTGCATGACCTCATAGTACATTCACTATTGAAATCCTACCATTTTATCAGTCTAATCTGTGGCTGTATTTCAACAGCCTGGTTTCAAAAGCAAGGGTAGGTTTATTACTGCATCACTGCTCCACCTACAGAGATTGCTAAGTACTGTTTGTTACTGATGCCATTATTTTAATAGTTTTGAATCGAAGGATTGGAAGTAGAGAAAACTGTATTTCTATTAATCAAAACTCAGGACTAACATAGAAGTGCTTTCAAAGTGCTTTTTTTTCCAAAGAGGGGGAAAAAAATCCTTAAATCCTCCAAAAATGATGCAAGTTTAGAAGAGGCAGGAAAAACAGAAAACCTCAGACCAAGATTCTTGAAATGAGAAGCCTCAAAGTCAGCCCCCTGAGTCAATATCCAAGCATTTGAGCAAAATGCTCAATGAAGACATAGCTCTTGTAGAACAACTGAGATGTAAATTTGTCACAAGAACTGAGGATACTGGGAAGTCAGTGTCTTTACTCCACTGCCTGAAGACCAGATTTCAATTCAGTACATCTGAAGGTTCCTGTTTTGGAAAGCTCATGCTCCATGCAAAATTATCATGTCAAGAAATTCACGTTCTTCTGTCCCTCAATCAATTACTCATAAAATTAAAGAATATATAATTAGAAATAGTAAGGAATGACTTTTTAAGAAGCTGTTATTCATTAATGACAGTTTCCCCATAAAATCACAATGAACATACTGGTGGTATGTGGCTTCTGGAAACTGCAATTAGAAAGATTGATCAAATGGTCTAATGAAGAAATCAATCTGAAGTCAGGAGAATAGGTTGTGCATCAAATAAAAACCTGAGTTGTAGACCCAGTACTAGATTCTGTGGTTAATTAATAGAACTGTCAGAGATCAAATCAATTACTTTGGATATCTTTAGCTAGGTAGTCACTATACTGAAAGCTAGCACTTGTAGTCCATACTCATATACACACAATACCACAGAAACTAGCACTTGTCTGAACTTTTGAGATTACAGAAAAGGAATCAGAAGTGAATTATTGATACTCTTCTGAAGTACCTTTTTTCATTTATGTATGTGCATTTCAAATATTCTGACAAATGCTGTGTTGAAGTCAGAACTGCGGCATAAGATAAAAGATGACCAGTCCTTTCATTACTAAAATTAAAGAGAAATTCAAAACACATTATTCGCATTTTTATTCTTTTTGCCCTTAGCCAAGGAGACTTTTGCATATAGAAGTATGTACATACCTACTTTATAACTATGACTAATAGTGTTTCAATAATGTTATGATACTGCAGCAGCACATATTACACTGGCATTGCAGTAACCTCTAAGAAAAAACAGGTTATTTTTAATACAGCATGAACAATTTTTTTTTTTTTTTACAGCATCCCCAGGAAACAGATCATTTCCTCCCCCCAGAGCAGATATGAACTGACATCTGCTCCTCAGGCTCAACAGAGTAGAATGGGAAGAGCCACCTTCATGGCAGAATGCACTCCCTTTCTCCTCCTAAGATTCTCAAATGAAAGCCAGAAGTTGTAGGTAGACTGCTAACCTGTCAGTTTGAGAGGACAACTGCCAGCAGATCCATCTTTAAGGGAAGGCTGTTTTCTTTCAGTGAGAAGGGAAGGCATATACCCTCCCATCTGTGCATCATCAGATTGAGATCAGAAAAGCCAAATTCTAACTGTTGGCTAAGAAAGGACTTCAAGCACTTTCAGAAAAATAAAACATTTCTTTATATACCAACTTATCTTTCACAAAACCTGAAGAAGTTGAATATAATGAAAATAAAGGAAAAAAGCTTTGGACAATTCAAGAGAGAAACCCAAACAGTAGTATTGTGGGAAAAAATTAAAAATAATTTTTAAAAGCACTAACAATAATGTTAATGTATTTCAACAGATTAGCTTTGCTAATACTGACCTGGAAGCAATAGATAAACATTACTGAAGTATCACCTACCTTTTATAATTCAACTCCATATAAGCCTATGACGTTTTCTCACAACTATCTTTTTGTGGATCATTGTTAATTTTTTACTTAAAACTTGCCAAAAATAAGGCGTTTTCAGTTTATTTAACATCAGATCAGAAAAGCCCTCTTAGGTCATTCATTTTGCTCCTCCGTTGTTATAGACAACCTTAGCACAGGATTTCTTGTTCCACAGTGTTTAGACTGTAAGTCCTAGGAATCCTTTTCAAATCATCTTCCTAAATTTTTCCCTACTCAGTTTGTTTTTATTTGTTCTAGTGCCAATGTCATCCAGCCTTATTATGATTATGCATGTTGCATAATCAAAAGAAGGAGCATATATTATTATCAAAGTTTCCTCCTACTCCCAGGAAATGTTCCAGAGACTTCCCAGTGCAACAGTTCAGTCACCTCAGTGTTCACTGTGTATGAGGACAACACTGATGAGAAGTTACAGGTCAGTTTTGTCAGTCAGTCACTTTACTTGGGATTACAAGAAATCACGGGACCTGCCTGGGAGGAAACACCAAGTGCAACCTATGCTTTAGTTCACACTAAGGATACATGTGTCCTGTTGGCCAGCCTGAATGGGTTTTACTACACAGTGCAGTCTCCATATTTTGGGGACTTGGAGCAATGGAGCATCAACACCAGCACCTTCCAAAATTAATGGTGAGACTACACTGTTGACAAGATTATCATGTTGATAACTGAGACAATCTGATGTCTTGTGTTGGTCTTGGCCAACTCATGAACAATGAAGACATAGTTCTTGTAGAACAATTGAGATGTAGGCATAGATCAACTAGTACCCCAACTCTTTGTCCTCCCCAAAAATTTCCACACACAGTCTTGCTCTTGCATTTTATATTTGTGAAAGTCATCATATTTCTTTTTCTGAAGGGTCTCCAAGTCTCACTCTTAATCAAACTGACGCCTTCCTCCTGCAACTGCTCTTCCAAACTAGAGGTAGTGTATTAACTATCTTAAAATCTTTTGTTAGGTTAGTTTTCACCAAATATTTCTGGACTTACAATTTCTTATTTAATCTACTAGTTCTTCCAGAATTCTGGCCAACTCCTGCATACTCTTCTACGAGCAACTGCTTACCACCATTTCTGTACTTTCATTTCTGATACTAATTTTTCCTCTTATATCACATTTCTGTTAAAGATTAAAGTAAAATACAAGTTTAATGTGGTTATGGACTTTTTTATAAGTGGCTATCCATCACTGCATTGACTGACACAGTATGTTAAACCATATGCTGTGGTTGGTTTATGGCTCTTGAAATCCACTTCCCAGACTGTATAATAAAGCAGCTCACAAGGTTGGAATCTGCAGAGCAAGTGCAATTCCAAATACTGTTTCTCCCTCAGTTCTTTCCTTTAGTTTACTATTGTCAGCTGACAGGCAGCTGAAACAGATTTGAATCTTGCTTCCCAGAGTGTCAGAATCTTGTCCAACTGAGTCACTTTTCTAGTTCACTGGAGCACAGTTGGCAGGAAGAACACAAGAATGGCAGAAAAGGCACTCCCCCACAAAGACAGGATTTGATCAGAATAAGCAAACTGGGAAGTCAATGCTCACTGAGTGAATAGTTGAAATGCAGAGTAGCAGCTTCAACTCTGAAGGATAAGAACTACAGCAACAGTGTGGGTTTGGTAGGGAAGATGGGAATTCTGGAACTTACTGCAGCTGCTGAGTGTGGGGTGAGATACAAGCATCTCCTACCAGCTATTGCGTTAAACATCCATGGATTTTATCTTCAGCAAAAATATTCAGATACAAATGTTACATTAAATAAAATGTAATGCACATGGCAGAAAGACTGGACCTAGTAATAAAACTTCCTCCAATTTCAGGAAGCTTAGGGTTTCATTCTGCAGCAAATGAGATAACTTTAGATGCCCAGGCTAAAGCTACATCATTTATTTTCAGAGATCAACAGCTGCTCACTCTATCATATCACAATTTTAGAGGAAATTAAGTTTGACACGTCAATTACTTTAATAGGTCTGACAATGTTTCATACTGTTTTAGACTTTTTATCAAGAACAGTTATTTCTGGCAACTGTAACCTACCAACTTCTGCCTAGGCATTCGATTAATATGACAAAGCATCATCACAGACTGCCTTTATGTCATAGCCTTTCATAGCCCTCTGGTAGGTAACTCTTTGGGTCTGTGACCCTCATAACACCATCTGTTCCAATGCCATTGTGGCGACCACTTTTTCAAATGGTCATGAATTAAAAACCAAACAGAATTCCAAAGAAGCTGTTGTCAGCTGTCAAGCCAAATGGTAAAAAGGACTGTGAAAAAAATGGAAATTGAAATGGTTCTGCAGCTGATAGAGGTTTGCTTGCTTGCCTTTTGAACATTTGTAACTGCTTGACAACATCTGCCTTATTACTTGCCCTCATTTAGAAAATAAAGGGTCTTTTTGGTTTTGTGTGTGCATTGTTTTTCTTTTTGAATGAGGGAATGTACTTTTAAAACTCTGTCTTTATTTTAAGGTAGCTTTTAAGGTAGCAAAACCCACTTACCAGCAGAGAGATTTTAATTCAGAAACCAAGGCAGAAGCAGTCATCTCTGACTTCTTAGCAAGTCAGATCACCTCTGATAAAAGGCAAGTATTTTTCCAAAGTGCTACCCCTAGCACAGCCTTTGTCCATGCAGCTTTAGAGCTCTGAAACATTTCTTCACTGTGTATTGTACAGAAGAAATTTTGATCTGCATGAATAGTTTTTTAAAATTCTTACTGCCATAGCCCTTTACTGATAAGATCTTCATAACACAATTCACTATTTTGTCTAAACATGTTATGCTATCAAGTCATATAATTAACCTAACGTAGCAGAATACATTACGTTATATTCTGAAATAATTTTTAGAAGTTAACTTTTAACAGCTATCTCCATAAGCACTGACCATAATGAAGCCTGGTTTGGTTTTCTAATGACTGTGTCTTATAACCCTGCAGCAGAGAATTTACAAATGCCCACTCTCACATCTACTTGCTAATATCTAACGAAAATTTTGAAATCAGGAAACAGCCTCAGTAGTCTTTCTTCTGCCTCTATTTTTGTAATACTTGCACAAGCTATTATTATTTTTTACATCATTCCCTCTTCTGTCTAGATAAAATTGACTGAAGAATTTTAAAGTTATGAAGGCATTGCTGACAGACACACAAAAACAATAAAAATGCGTAATGCAGTGTATCAGTAGTGGCAGAACACATCAATTTGCAATAAATCATTTCACCAGTATCACCAATTAGAAAGACTGATGTTTTAAAATCCCTCCCCAAATCAAATTCAAATGTTAAATACATCCATAAAAGAAACATTCATATCTTCACTTACAAAGTCTATTTCCTAGGATAAGAGGGAAGAATTTAAAAGCATTGGGATTTTTCATCAACTTATTTAGAAAAAAAATTTTAAAAGAATCTAATGTCTGCATCCTAATGGGCCTAGTAAACCAACCTGTATTATTCAAGTGTTTTGGGTAGTGCCTTTCCTTGCAGTGCTTAGCTTTTAACAGTGTGAACAATGTTCATGTTCTCCATTTCTGCCGACTAAGTGCTTTGCTAATGAAGTGCTTTGCTTGGTTCATCTGAGCAGTAATAAAAGACTGAAGATTTCTTCCAGGTCAAATGCTTTATGTGAAGATATGTGACTCTTGGGTATGAGCACTTCATTTTAACAGCACAATGTTTTGCTAATACTTCTTTTCCCTTCAGTTCTATGCCAGTTCTTACGGAAAAGACGTTTCAAAAAGTAAGTTTAAATTCAATGTAAGGGCTATTTCATGAAAGTCAGCTTCCTTGAAGCACCACAACAGCATTTATGCAAGATTTCTCAGATTTGTGTGAAAAAGCCACACATGTATAAACTACATTTGTTTCAGGTCAGAGATTAGCAGAAAAGCTGTAATGCATTGTTATGTAGAGAGCTTTTTTAGTTTCCCAAGACTCTGGTAAGTGCATCTTAGTACAAAATTACATTCAACCTCAACATCCAGACCGTAATAAATATTTATAAACATTCTGAGAAACTTCTAGATTTTAAACTGCCCTCTCTTGTTTACCACCCACTAAACACAGCGTGGGATCACAGAGTTACAGTTTACCACCTCTTACCAAACTTGATCTTCTCCAGAGGGTATTATTCCTCTTCAGGAAAAAGCTGTCCTTAGAAGCCTTACTCAAAACTAGAGTTATTGCATATAACAGTAATTACATGAGCTCACAAACAACATAACAGCAAAAGGAAATTTATGACATTAGTTCTCCAAATCAGAATTACGCTACACGTGAGTAAACATGCAAGAGTTATATATGTGCTCACCTATTCATGTCAAGCACTATAATATCCTTCAATTTCCCCCAAAGACATAGAACAAGACTTAGTTCTTTTTTGTTCACACCCTGGTTGTAGTCTGATTTGCAGGACAGGTGGATGCACCACAGCATAGACCTGAACAGAACATCCAAGAAAAACTAACAACCCATTATAACAGAAACAGCAAGCCTTTTTCCTTCAGATCTCTGTATTCATGGACTTAATATTTAATGCTGGTTTGAAGTTAGTTTTTGTTGCATTTTGAACTTTTTACCACCTAATGTCATAATATAAGAAACAAAGATCTATGGAAGTAGTTTACCTATAAAAAAGTACATTACTATAAAAAGTGCTAAGTTTAACTGAGCTCTCAAAACCAGATCAAAAAGGAATTACAGAAACAAAGCACTAATGTCACAGATACTTCTGAAACAGTCTACTATCCAAACAGTCATCTCCTTCATCAACCATCTCAGTTGTGTATGTATGGCTAGGCTTCACGAACGAAGATCCAGGGAGGGCTCCATCCACGCTCCTCATCAGCGCCTTTTCCAAGCGCGCTGATAAAAAGAGGCTAGCGGATAGCACCCTCGAGTCTGCGCAAGGGATTTTTTTTAGGTGAGACACAGCATGCGCAGAGCTGGACCCACCCTTTAGTCCTAGGGTTCATCTGCCAGGGCCTAGCAAGCTTGGATGCTGGCAGCGAAGTCCTTAGGACACAGGTTTTATTAGAGTGTCCTTCTCTTAGATGGAAGGCCTTCCAGGGCTAAACAAGCTCCATCTGCCTGGGTTTGGAATCAGAGCTGTCCCTCTCCTAGGATGACTGCCAGAAGGCTAATGAGCACATCCTACCCATACCTCAGCTGTAATGACTTTGGAAATAGCACATTCATTGAGCAAATCCAAGAAAACATTGACAAAATCTCCCAGAAAGGAAGGTAGTTGGGGGAAATAAAGATGTAGGTAAACAAACTGACTTGTTATTTAAATGTACTGAAAGTTCTGCAGTGAATTTGAGACAAGGGCCTCATTTTACCTGAGTGAGTTGAAATGGCTATCAATATGCCACATATGCATTTATTTAAACTGCATGCAAAGGCAATAACAATCAAAAAGATAATTTTCACTGATATACAATAGAGCTGGTTTTATCATCTACCTTTTAACAGGAGCTCCATCAGTGTCAGTACTAAATTTAAATACTGTAAGAGAAAACCCTCCTAATGTCTGCCAATCATTTCCAAATCAAAAACCACAAAAGACACCCCACAGGCTCCTTTCAACAGCCAGCAGGAACATTGATGCTGCTGTCCTAACAAGATTGACTGATACACTGGAGACCCCTGTGGGGAAAATTATCTTCTTCAGAGTGCAAAGGCACAAGAAATAAATGTGAATTCCAGGAATGTGATGCTCAGAATGAGAAATCAAGAGGTTTGTATTACATTTAAAGCTAAGTAAATCACAGCATTTATGTCTCAGTTTCCCCATTTCTTGACTGGGAATAAATAATACATACTTCATGGCAAAACATATTTTAAATGTAACACTTTGACCACTCAAAGTTTTTATGAAAATAAATACATTTTTTTAAGTACCTAGACTTTCAATTTAGAAAAAGACTAAAAGATTTCAGTCATTGTCTTACTATCTGCCATACCAACTGTTTTAGTTTTCATACTATCTGCAGCCACTCAACTTAGCCAGATAAATTCCTGCAAACTTGCTCAGATACTTAAATACTCAGGCATAAAAATATAAAGAGCTGAAACTAAAAATTCAGCTACATGACCAAATATCAAATACTGAAATCAAGGCTTAAATTAGCTATTGGTTCAATAATGCAAAATAATAATGTAAAAATTTATAGTGTGGAATTGAAAAAAACCCTATAATTAATGGTACTTTTTTCAAATGCCAGGAGTTGTTTATAAAACACACAGACTAGATTCATACATAAGCAATTAACTGTTGAAACTAAAAAGCTCTTATTTTTTTGTTCTCTATAAAGTCCATGTATATTAATATCTGAATTAAAAAGGTGAAGATCAACACTACGCTGCTGATTGAAAAGGTGATGAACACCCAAAACAGCTTTCTGTTTTCAAGTTTAGCATTACTAAGTCTCATGGATGTATTTTTGATGAGTGGATGTATTTTTCCACTCATCAGTTTAGCCAAGTAGCATACCATGATAGAACCAACATCAAAAGCATTAACAACTCTAAATTTGCATTTACTACCTTTCACATAGAGTGAACTTAGATTAAACAGATAGTGAATGTGTTTACTTGCAGACAGAAGAGTACAGGAAAGTGTCTGGCTTCAGAAAACATTGATCCTGGTGCTTTTACACACAGATAACTGGCTCAAGCACTAAACTGTACAACATAGCCTCTGATACAGATGTACTCAGTAACCAGGTTAAATATGGTCAGTTTACTACAGACCTTTCAATCTTCACCCAGTTAAGTCAACACAAGTTGAAACTCTGACCATTGTTTCAAATACCAAACGTACACCACTGATACCAGTTTACCAAGATGCTGGCTTGTACATTTAGTATTGATGTTAACATTACATCACATCATAGCAACAGCATGAAAATATCCTTTATGCTCAGGAGAAAATCAGATTAAAAAGGCATCCAAACTTTCAAAGCAAAAGTAAAAGAATTTTCTTTTCCAAGCCAATATAAAAACCCCAGAGAGATTTAGATCATCAAAGTGTGAGAACTGGATTATCTCCATGCTAGAAAAGGACAGAAAATAAAAATAAAATAAATCAAAGACTAGCTAGCAAGTTAATAGTTAATGGCTAATTTTTGCTACCAAAAAGTAATACACTGTTTGTATCTCAGACAGAAGATTATTATTTCAGTTTTCTTAAATTACATGCAAGGTCTTAGAACAAATGTTGAAGAAAGGAAGGGCTAGAGATAGCATAATAGGGAAAAAGTCATGCCCCATCATGATAGCTATGTCCACAGCTTTGGCCACAAGGATTTGACAGAAATTCTCATCTCCTGTTCCATAACTGTAGCTACAGAAGACAGTCGATTTTATTCAGAGAAAACACCAGCTTTTTTTAGTACCCAAGGTGGCCAAACAGCATGTCTCCTCTACCCTTAAGGAGAAATCAAGAGATGACATATTTCTGAAGAATAGTAGCTTATTCACATAACTTTTTACATACCATTTGTTGCTACTCATTGGAAAAATATATTCTACTATGAAGAATAATGGAAAAATAACCATCAAACCTTAGAAAGGAACAGAGTTTGAATTAGACAAAACACACTTCAGATTTTCCCTGAGGTAAGGCTCACCGAAATAATCACTTTCTCTATTACTTTGATCATCTAGACTAAAAAATATCCTGACATAAAGTCTGGCACTAACCTTAAAGGCTAATTCTTTAACTCCATCTAAAACCTGTTAGCTACCAGAAAACACAGCTGATGTTTAAAGAAAACTAATTGTGGAGAAATTATGTTCTTCATTCATACACAACAGAAGTTGGTTGAATCCTTCTGAAGTGCAAGGTTGAACTTGTCTTTAAACTGTAGACTCCTGAGCAGGGGAAGGACTGCTAAGTACAGTACAGTCTAGCAGAGAAGTATAGCTTCAGTAAATGGAAAAGAGGTCTTCAAATGAAATTTAAAATGAGTTGGAGAGATAAAGAGACATAAAAAGACTGTTCTAGACTGGGGATTTGCTGAAACAACTCTGTAACAGAGTAGACTACTTATCTGGGGAATGCAGCTGTTTGACACAATCCTGGCAAGTGTAAGCGTTAAAATAATTTCCTGAGGGACAGTTGTTTCCAGATTGCTAGTTCTGCATTAAGGTAGGCCACTTTCTGTTTGATGAGGATAAGATAAAGCACAATTTTTAAGAACAATTGTTTATAGTTTCTAGTCAGAAAAAAGGAATCATAATTGATTAGGTAATTTCTGGTCCTCTGAAGAGCAGGCTGTTGTCTCACCTTATACCAAAGCAAGGCAAACCTCCCTGTGATAGATGCAAAGCAAAAAGCATTTATTAGCACACCGGAAGGACAGCAGAGAACTGAAAGACATTTATAGCAAAACACATGTACTGATAACTCCTGTGCAATTTTATGATTGTGTGTTATTATAAGAGAGACCGCTAAGGTCTTGGACACTTGACTACAGTGCTACAAGTTTCTCATGCACATTTACTAACAACCATACCTAAACCACAGAGCGTTCTGTCTCATTTAGATTGCTCTTGATGTATGATTGCTCTAGTTGTATTTCACCAGTACACAAAATTATACAGCACAAAACAAAAAAAAACCACCTGACAACATGTGTAGATGACTTCACATCTCAAATGTTCTTCTGTAGTTAATGAGTTCTCACCTGTAGAATTCTACAACTTAATCTTTCTCAGGAAGAGTAAAATAAAAATCTCTTTTTTTGTTCAAAGTTGAGGATGGCTGCTCTTCCCAGACTTTTTCACATTCTTTGTATTTACCCTAAAATAAATCCTTAAAAATACTTCTTTATTCATTATATGGATTTCAATTTAAATTATTAGATAGCAGATGTCACCTACAAGCACAAGTCCTTAGAGACCACAAGAAAGACAACCATGCATACCAGGTGCCATATAGCTTTGTTTGCTGTGTTAAGTTCTCAGCTCCAGCGAAAAAGTAATACTTTAACAAATTCAATGAGCACAAAAATGCCCAGGAAAGCAAAATCATCATAATTAGCCCAGTGCATACTTCAGCAGAATGACCCAATTTAAAAAGCATTTTGCAAAGCAATTCTCATACTGAAAGGAAATTACACACAGCAAAATAAAAATTATATTTTTGAGATCCACGCAAAAAAGCACCAGCAAGTGTTCATGAAAAAGGATGCAAGACTACAGCACGCATTTCAATTTCTTCAAGGCCTTCTCTTGTTTCCACTTTATTGTATTTTTTTTTTAAACAAGAACTTAAATATCAAGAGCAACAATTAGCACTTTACAGACACAAGGCCTCCTGGCCATATCATGAATTACTGGATCTAAAACTACTGACATTTTCATCCTTTTACACTAGTCCTGCTTGTTAGTACTTTTCCACTAGTAAAAATCTCTTTTATGTGGCTAGTTACCCTGCAAAAGGCATGGAAGAAGAGGCAAAGATTACTTTGGATATCAACAAAACCCAAGTGATGACAACTCTTATGTAGTCCTTTAGTGGGTAAAATGCATAACGACACAGAATGTTCCCACAGAATGGGAAGACTTTTAATAGAAATTACCCTTTCTAACACCTACCCCCCCCCCAAAAAAAAAGCCTGAAAAAACAGCCTTTGTTTTCATTATGCTGTGATCAGATGCTCTTACTAGCTTACTGATCTATTCATCATCTCCAATTATTACTATGAAACAACAAGATACTTTCCATGTAAACAACTGTAAAGAGTCATAAATATCCTGTGTCCATTAAATAATATTAGACATAATTTTGTTTACAGGAGCCTCAATACGATCATTAAGGCACAGCCGAACTTCCCATGAGAAAACCATCAAGAGAGAAACCAAAAAAATGAAGAATAGCCCAGCTGAAGCTTTTCAATTGCACTGTTTTGCCACTGACACTGTTGTATAGACATTCCCCAACCATACTACAGAAGCAGGCCATATGAAGAATGGGACTGGAAATATTTTGGAATCAACCAGCCATTCTTGTGACTGCATTATGCCTGGATGCTTAAAAAAAACAACCAAAACAACCAACCAAAACAACCAACCAAAAAAAAAAAATAAAACCCTCAAGTATTAAAAAGCCAACCAAATCAAGCATATGAAAATATCAGACTCTTATATCAGACAACGAAAAATGCATCATTATTAACTAGCTATCACAGAATGGGCCATTTTATGGAACTGCAAGGTTCTGAAATGCCTGCAAGACAATGACCAGTTGATAACAAGTACATTGCATGGCATGTGTTTTGGCAACACCATACTTCTACAGTGCAGAGACAGTAAGATGTATCAAAAATATTAAGGCAGGTTTACAGCAGAGAATATAAGTATACATATATACATTGCACATGCATATTTGTAAGACTACTGAGTAAAGTTGGGAAAGATATTAATCTTTTGCACCTTTCTTCCATGACTGCTTTGGATAACGCACCATGAAAAAAAGGGAAGAAAGAACAAAACTGTGCTTTATGGATTTTTACCACTGCTAAAAATAAGGAAAATGTTGTCTAACTGAAATAATTACCTCTATAGACAAAGTTTGTCTTGCTTGCATTCCTAGAATTGTGAGACAACTAAGGCAGGTAGGAACCTCTGGAGATTGTCTACATCCAAACTTCAAGTAGCACCTGGAGTGAGTTGACAAGTGATGTGTCCTGTCAGATTTTGGATGACTCCAAGGATGCAAGAATTCACAACCTCTCTGGCTGAGCACGTGTTATCTTACATGTGTATCTGAAATACTGTACTCCAGTTCCCCAGCAATTTGCTTGTTAATTACTTGAAATGGACAATGCAAGGCAGGGAATCCCTCCTCAGATGCTTTATGTCTAGCAAAACCAAAGCCCTTATTCAGACTGGGCTATTGTGATCTTTGGATTTTACCCCTTAAACTTGAAACACTATTTGGTTGTTACCTAAAATTACGATATTTAATCTGCAGTTGCAGTTCGTGAATTGAATTGATAATAGCTCAGTTTTGAGAATAGAATCCAGATCAAAGACTTTATGCTGTAAAACATGAACACTACTTCTATTTTGACAACTGAAAACAAAAATTCTTAAAATCTTACAAGCAAAGAGAAGGAACTTTAGAGTAATACTGCACACTGTAGACTGACCTGCTGCAACATCAAATTGTGATGAATTATCTGATGGTTGGAATTTTATCAGTCATACGAAATACAATAAAAACACTGGAATGATTAGTGAACTGCCAAAGAGGAGTAACACTAGCCAAAGCATCCCTTTCTTCTGCCAGCATCCACCACTAATTAATTTTCCGTTTTTTGAAGTGGGAACAAATAGAAGTGATAAAATAGTTTCTGGCAAACTGAGCCCAAGTTGATAAACTGTGGAAAAAAATCTCTCACACAGGTAACGTGAAAACAGATGAAAACAGAAAGTTAAAGTTGAGAATACCAGGCAAAAATCCCTTAATTAAAAAAAAACAAATGAAAAACCCAAACAAAACAAAACAAAACCCCTCCTATTTTGAAATTCAGAGAGAAATGCTTTTCAAATATAAATCTCAGAAAGTTAATTAAAAAAACAGATCTAAAAACACTTAAGAAAAAGTTACAGAAAGTTGCCATAATGTTTGCTACTAGATTCCCAATAAATACTACACACCGATAGCTTAAATTCTTGATCTTACTCCTGTTCATGCCGCACAAAATCTGATTGCCTTTGCATTTTCAGATATTCACAGATTGTCTAAATCAAAAAACTAATCTAGGTCTAGTTGCAGTATTCCTCTTGTAACGGCTGTCAGCTGAGCACAGCACAGACAAGTAGAAACCTGTTGAAGAGCTCTTATAGACCTCTTGGGCAGTGGAAAAGCATCCGAGAGTGAAGATATTTTGTTGTTGAAAGATCTACTCCTGCTGCTTTAAACCATTTGGAGTAAGTACAGGACAATGTGGAAAGAAAGTCTTGTATGAAGCAGGATCTATGTTTCATCAGCCTCAAGATACCAGTTTCAGAACAATCACTCCCAAGGGATCAGCACAGACAGTCCTGCCTGAATAAATGGGATCTCATTGCTTCACGTTGTAAACAAAATTAGTGCAGTAAATTCCCATAGTCATATTCTGTTTCTAAAAAAGCAGCTAAACTCTAGTTTTAAACTCAAATTTGTAGCAATTATGTTGTCAAATACTGAACAAAAATAAATCTCTTCTAAAAAAGTACTGTAAAACTCAGATAAAGCATCCAGGAATTAAGATATTCTACAGAACTTCCTCCAGTGGTAAACTTTAAGACATGAATCAGTATAAAATAGTTAACTGCTGTACTTCAGCTCAATAACACTAAAAATACAAGGAGGTAACTTTAAAACAATTAGGGAAAAAACAAACTTTCTTGATTATTTACCTTGATTCACCCTTTGTTATATTTCAAAAGCTAATGACTATGAAAGTTGTTGTTAAGTACTTTTTACTGCACTAAGCACTGATGGTTTTCTGTTGCAAGGCTAAAATGGGAAATAATATTTTCAAGGCAGAAAACAATATAGCCTGTGAGTGCAGGTGAAGAATTTAGTGTATTGAAATGGTACCTAGGTCCCTTGAACTCAATGGGTGTGTTCCAGTTTAAAATACAAGTAGAACTGTCATTGTTTTCTCAGAGTGCAGAATGCAACTACTAGAAATTATTTAGGTGTGACAGTGGTCAAAAAACAGTAAAATGCCTTCTGTAAGGAGCAGTGAGTTTTTGGCTGAATGAATGCTGTGCTTTCTCTACTTTCTATGAAATAACCTTAAAGTTTCTGAAGGGCAAAGCCACAATATTTTACTAACAAATCTAACAAAACCAATTACCGTTATTTCTCCATTCTTCTTCAATCACCATGAGTATAAGGATGCATTTAGAAAGTGAGTCAAGCAAGCACTGAGATTTAGCATTAGCACTTAGCTCTATGGTAATCAATTACAACAAAAACCACCCACAAGAACCAGAAAAATGTGCTTAGGACAAGCCTATGTGGCCTAAACAAAAAATTTTTACAGTTTAGTGACCTGACAATGAAAATCAGATGAGTTAGTGATTGTTCCCCTGATGAAGTCCTTGATATGAAAGGAAGAATAAATACTAAAGAATACTGCCTCACTGAAGGAAAAAATGATAAATTTGGGTGACTATGTTCAGTCTTTCCCTTCTTTAACTCCCCTAACCCCTTCAAACAGGGTCTGAACTCATGTTTCTAAAGTCATCTTTGCTCTTCCTTTCTTCCAGTCTGCTCAACATCCTTGAGAAGCTCACAAGCATACACTACCCACACATACTGCCAGGCTTCTTTCTGGCAAAATGTCTTTGGGTTGAAAAAAAAAATGTAAGAAGTCAACGTGGTTAGAAATAAATAATAATATATTTATAACCAAGAGGTAAACCACTCATAGTTAATCTAAGCCTTAAGAGATCTTAGTTCTGCATAATTGTAGAAAACTTTAACAGACATCTAACAGTGTGGAGTGGGGAATGTAATTAAGATAATGCTTTTTGAAAGCACACTTCTACAGGATGAGTAATTGTGGATAAGCAATTTCTCCCTTTCTGTTGTAGTCCTCTACTTACAGAAGCTAAGCTACTAATAGGATTAATTGGCAAGAGCTATGATGAATTTACTTATTATTGAAAAAATACTAGAGTCTTCCAGGATTATAATGATATACAGATGCTTGAAAAACTATGTCCAAGCTAAGAAATTAGCTAAGAGATTTTCAGCCTGAAAGACAATACACAGATTTCTTTCCTGGACAATGGCTTAAAATATTCATTGCCATTTCAGGCATTACTGAATGATGGCCCATTTCGAGTCAGCAGCAGTAAGGGCTACTTTCCACAACAGCACTCTGACCACAGGAGATAAAAGACTGTTTATTCTTTTTTCACAGGGGAGGAACAATGACAAAAGCAGGAAGACAGCAGTAATGCAGAAACCTGGAGGTGATGATAAAGGGTAGGGAGAATGGAGAAAGTTGTTCAAATTAAATCCACTCTAGTTAAAATCAGGCAGGTGACAACCAAGTATACTTGACATTCAACTGAAGAGCAAATCATCATCTTTCAACTTTGTAATTAAGGAAAAATTTCAATTTCATTGGGTGTGGTGTGATAAAAAGTGATTTGAAATACCAAACAGAAACGGAAGCATTTCAAACCTTTAGAACACAGCTTTGCATTGTGCACTATACAACCCTTAAAAACAGGAAACGACACTGCATTTGTTCACAAACATTACTGCTGCACTCTGTGAAGTACACTTAATTGATAGTGATGTGTTACTGCTTCTCTCTTGACATCTTGTGAGCAGTCAGAGCTAGCCAAATAGCAAGCTGGTGTAAACCCTGGCTTTAAGAAAATGTCAGTTAGTGACAAATGGTAAAAAAAAAGCACCTAAGACCAAGGCAGATCTTAAAATATGACTTGCCTAACAGCATACAGTGAATGACTGTGTGGATTTAAACATTAAGTGTATGAGGAATAATTTAGTTGCACAAGCAACTCAAGAGAATTTTAACAGCATTTCTCTTTGAGAGAAGTAGTGGTGGTGTACAGCTGATTTAATTAATAAAACCCCTGACATTTAAGAAGGAACTGAAATAGCATTGATCATGAACACACACACACTGCCCCCTGCAGCTAGGTCTCTGTTACAATATCTCAAATCTTTGGTAACATAAAAGTAAACCCTAACCAGTTCCATTTCCCAAGAAACTTAATTAAGTAGAATACAGCTAAACTGTCATTTACGCATGGATCAAGCTCCCCACCATTTGGTGTCACGTTTTCTTAGACATTTCATTAGTAAGGCAAATACAGTGAGAGTTAACCTCTCCCTCCAAACCATGCCATCTATCATTATTGTTTTGTTGGTGAACATACCTCTTTGATTATTCTTAACTGCTCCAATTTTCACACCATTACCAAGTCCTCCTATTTTTCATTTTACTAAATCTTTAAAACAGGAGTAAATTAGTGAAGCCCTTAGAGACAGTGGCATAGTTAGTAATAATACAGCCTTTTAACAGATCATACTAACAAAAAAAAGAGTAAGTGCATTCAGAAAACACATTAGACTTGAGCAGAAAATGGTTAATTATCTGTTTGTCCTTGCAAAAATAACGAGACCATCCAAAGAATGAACATCTGTCTGTAGAGGGGACTGGGCTAAAACATCATTATTTAGACTAGAAGCAGCAACTCTAGATAGGCTAGACTAGTGCAAAACAGAGATCATTTTTTCCAGGCCTGTGTGAAGAGTTAATAGTTTATGTCTAGGTGGAACCATGGAGTCTGTACCTCCTGAGTACCCTCAGATAATGGAGAAAGGGAGAGGGGATTTCTGCGGCCAGGGTTCAGGGATAAAAGAGAGAGACCCCCCCCAGGGACTATGCCCATGGACACTCTCCCTTTATTCAAATAAAGTTAATAGGAAACCTCACCCTGCCTCTCGGGACCAATTAATTCATTATTTCCAAGACATTTTTCTTTACAGACTTCTGTAAAAAGCTAAGCTTCATGGTCACATTAACAGAATATGGAGTCTGCACTTGAGACAAATGCAACACTCTTCATGCAGAAACTCCAAGACACAGGACATTCCCCAATTCACAGCAGGAACTACTCAGTTGTCAAGCCACAAGACTAAACTTTCTAGTCTTTCTTCACATATTTCTTCAGTAATTTAGGTTATTAAGGTTGCTTCTGTGTAGAAACAGTAGATCATATTCAAGAATAAGAACTTAAGAGTTGTGGCCAGAAAGTTGTAATGAAAAACAGTAAAGCTTCAAAGTCTAATTTTTCATCCTTCTTACAGTGATGTATCATCATTAAAAGGATGGATTATAAAAGGAGAAATCTTGCCTATTCCAAATAACCCATTCTTGTTCATATAACAAACATTTTATTTAGTTTTTGTTCTTATCAAATGATATCTCAAATCAGAGATCCAGATTTCTAAACCACTATCATCAGGAAATTTTACTGAATGTTAGAGGTCACTCATTCTAAACTTTAATTCAAAGAAAAAAAATCCTTCAAAACCGATTTCAGGTTCAACTATTTAAATAAATTTTAGTTGGAGAGGCAGGGCTGGATAGATATGCTACACACTATAGAACTTGTGCCATCCTTAAATCTTACTTCCTTTTATATGTAATGGAGATTACACATGAAATATTACATACTTTATGTATACACGCATACATTTTATACATAAAGTTATTATGATCCAAAAAAGAAATTCACCAAACCTTATTAAATAAACCTAAGCATCAAGTAAATTTTTATGTTGAAACAGCAGCATTTTATGTTGCTGTCTAAGCATTGCTAGAAAGTCATATCAAATAATTTTAAGGTATCACATTAATCACAGAAAGTAAGGATTTTTTTCATGGAACTTTGGTTCATAAACTGATTGTCAGTTAGGATTGTGAATACAAATATCACAAGTTAATGATTCAGCTGTTGTTATAGAGGCTGGTACCTCCACAGCACTGTTGCTATAGCTCCCCTGCCACTAAGAAGATCATATTTCTTCATTATAAATACTTAAATATACATAAAGTGTTGAGATGTAAAGCTATTAATCTATACACATACGCAAGAGTAAACACAGCAAACTTCCTCCTTCAAAATAGTTTTTGCAATAGTTAAAAGATCAAGAAAGATACAGCATCTTGTACTTTTTCCCCACATGGAATTATGCAGGTAAGTACTTCTATAGCATACATTTTTAATATTTGTATTTAATAGCAAAAATCTCTTGGCATCTACCCAAACCCAACATCTTAGTACAGAAAAGGTCTCGACTAATAAAGAAAGCTTTTAAAAATCAAAATTTTAAATTATAAGAATACTACAAAAGGGATGGCCAATCCAATGAAATGAATAGTTACCTTCCTGCTTGCACTCAAACTGAAAATTTCATAAAAAGGGAACCTGGATTGGAAGAACAGTATTTTTCATCTCGCATGCCTCTTAAGAGAGCTAATTTCTCAGTAATTCTGAAAAGCCTTGTGTGTTTACAGACTACTTATTCAAAGGTGGATCCAGAGGAGGGGCAAAAAGATACCCAGAAAAAACTATCTTTAATTTTCACTGAGTCACACTGGTTTAGGGTGACTTCCTGCTTCTTCAGAAAAGGGAACCTTTTGCCATTTGTCAGCAGGCTCAAATATCTTGAAATGCTGAAAAGGTGAAACAAAAAACTTCCCCTGTGCTGCCTTCCCATCTGATCTTTTGTCTCATATGTTCCCCTCAGGGATGTATAAGAAATTTCTCTGAATAATTTATAAGCATCTAGGCAAAAAACCAGCTTCTACTTCTGAACAAAAAGATTGGGTAAGAAGCCGATTGCAGCTGTTCTACTCTGCTCTATCTGGAACAAAACTGAACTGAAAAAAAAAAAAATGTTCTTAACATAGTAAGCACAGAATATAAACAAACTTACACATTTATGCTGGGAAAGGTACCTCTGTACTTAATGCTACACACTCCTTTAAGGGCAAGATTGATTCTCTGCCTTACGAAAATCCAAGAAATTGCATAGCATGAAGGTAATCAATTGATCAGTAGAAATCAACTTTTAGTTTAGAATTAGATAGCAGAATGGTCTTTCCTCTAGTCTGCAGTATCTAACTCTTCTCTTGCCATGAGCCACCTTTATTTCCCAGTGGCACTAAGTATTAGGCAGATGCAAATGACTTCTTTTTCTGCAGTCTGTTAGGACTGAAATAGTCTTATTGCCTGCATTTTTTTTATGTCCCAACATACACAATAGAGAGAATAAAAAGCCAGAAAAGGCTGTTTCTGAAGCTGTTTGCAAATAAAAATATAGATCCAACACTCTGCTATGGGTTACCCACATCAAGTTAAAATTTCACAATATAGTATCATAAGTAATGATACTATTTAGACAAAATACTCTTTAGACAAAAGTACTTATGAAGGTGGACTCACAACTTACCAGCCTCTGCATGCTTTTCACATGGGTAGGACTAATAGACAAGGCCTCTTCATACCAGCGTTTAGCTTCATCAATATTCCCACGAAGTTCAGCCACCTGGCCTCTCATATAGAGAACATAGTGTGACATGGGAAAGAGATTAGCTGCTTCCTGAGTACATGCTGTGGCCTCAGCAGGCTTCCCAATTCCTATGTAGACCTCAGCTGTGAAAGAAACGTGAAGACCAATGAATGATTCTGGCTTCATCATAACATGACTAGATGTTGTCATGTGCTATATTTGTAAACAGTTTAATTCTAAGCAAAGGCTATTTTCTTAAAAAAAAAATATCACAGCTTAAGAGAAATTATTACATAAATATTTTAAATAAATTATTATTTTAGTTAAGTTGCTTTAATAAATGTAACAGGAGTTTGAACCTCTATGTGGCTGGTTTAAACACCAGAAAACTCCTTCATAGTTTGTTATTTTTAACTGAAGTCTGGAATTTTTTTATTTTAGTTTTATTTTTAAGATGTGAGCATTCCAGTACTGTTTAAGAATAGAAAACCCAACACAAAACAGCACAAAGGCATCCTTACAGTAGGAAAGAGAACACAATCAATTACAGTTCTGAATTTTACATGTCAGTCATTAAGGAAGCAGGCACAGTCTGAAAATCACTTG
>VWZO01014004.1:0-47207 GCA_013396975.1 Bucco capensis
TTCGTTCGTGAAGCCTAGCCACAACAACGATCTATGGTTACTGTTTCCATTTCCACTGAATGTAACAAAAAACATTTTCGTCCTTCTTAAACAGAAATATCTGCTTTCAAGTCTCAGTTATTCACATCTTTACAATGGAAAGATGTGGCTAGTTAACTGCAGAAGATCTTAATGAAAGAATTTCATTAAACTTGTTAACAGCTGATCTTTTTATTTAGTCTTTATTCAACATTAATTAATAGGATTCTATGGGGAGGGCTGTATAACACCTTCAAAGAACAGAGGGCTTCTGTGCACACAAATAAAAGCAAGAATTGAAGGTTCCAGGGCTGAATTCCCTGAAAAAGTGATTCCTGATAAAACAATTATATGGTAGTGTATGTGAGTAACAGAGTAAAAAAGAGAAGAAATCCCACTCAAGACAGAGGTAGAAGAGGTATCACTCTGTCTTGTACGTTTTGTTGGGCGTTGGTTCTCAAACTAAAGTCTTCTTGTTACCTTGCTGGATTCCTCCAGTTGAGTGCCTCGTTTCCAGGCCTCAGAGAACATGGAGCTGACAATACTTTGGGAACGGACATGTCCAGCTGGCTGGGTGTCAGAAACTCCACTGTCAGACTGATTAGAATGATTTGATTGAGATTCTGTTTAGAAGAAAGTTAAGAAACAGTTAGCATATGATCCTGAACACAAGAGTAAAGTGTGCTTATAATGCAACTCAGTGTGACATTTATTAGTCACACTTGTTAAACATGTTATCCCACCACAGGACATTGTTCGTCCTAACTACTGCATAAGCTCTAGTTCACATCCAGGCAGTTGCTCTCTGGAAAACAAAGCAATGGATCTCTAGTATTAACCAAATCCAAAGCTCCACAAAAGATGACAGCATGTCAGACATGCTGCCAAGTAAAAACACACTGCAGTTGTGTAGGTTCTGAAACACCTAACAGCTCCTGCATGTTGGGAGAAGCCCCATTTCAGCGATGTAATGCATGCAACCTGCTCCCTCTGGCACTCCTACTCAGAATAACCTTGGAAACAGACACTGGATATATGCTGAGGACAGGCAAACTACACTACCTGAGGCAGTAGTCTGCTTCTGACTGCTCCATTTCTCAAGGGAAGAAAACAAATGATTTGCATCCTGCAACTACCAAACACAGATGATACTCTGGGTCCACAGGGTATCTTGAAAAGACAGCAGCAGCCACTGCCAAACTGATTTATCCAGCTTGGCACCTGCTTTCTGTGTAGTCCCCAAGCTGTCCTGGGGAAAAAGAGCATCTAGGCACAGGCTGGACTACAGCTCTAGCAGAACATGCATGGCTCAGCCACAAGAAAAGAAACTTGATTAGAAAAACACCCAGCTTAGGTGGAGAAACTGTCAGTAGTCAAGAGTTTACTGCTACAGCTAGGAAGCTGTTATCACACAGTAGAAAAAAAGAATTGTTGCCTTCCCAGTTAGGTTGAATTTGCTTAGCTCATTCTCACAGGCTACTTTCTGAACCATTTAATTCAGTAGCATCACTTCCTGACCTGTATCTGCAATGGACAAAATACTGCCACATAACAGCATGTTTTCAATAATTAAACTTACCCCTGGGGGTTCAGAATAACCTGAAAAAGTGTCAGTCAGCTCTGAACAGTGAAATGAGACTCTATAAACCATTCACCAATTTTTAAATTGTTACGTGCTACAAAAAAACCAGGCACAGTCCAGCTGAGAGGTAAACAGGAACATATCACTGCAGGCACAGACTGTTTGACACAGGAACAGAAACAGTACTTTCAAAGTTTGTCTCTAAGGAAATTGTCTGGATCTTTGCCTTTGTCCAGAGACTATTTCTTGTTTTCCGATTTCAAATATTTCAGGCAACATAAGCATTTTAAGAGCTACACACACACATACACACTCTCTATGCATCATTAAAATATAGATCTTAATTGAAAATGAAACCAAGTACCACATATTCCAAATACATACACCACAGCAATAAACAATAAACAATAAAATAAACAAAAAACAATAAAACAAAAAATAGGGTTTTATAAGTTTTTCTAAACATACATTAAACAAAGTCTATGTAGACTAAACATAGCATTAAATACTTTGGAGAAACAGCCCATTTCCCACAACAGTCTCTCCAGAGAGTGGATGATAAAAAAGGTAATAAAATCTTTGTACTATGAGACAAATCATATTATTACCTGGCAAACTAGATGAGCTGGAGCCTGATTTGATACTGGAGCTAGACAAGGAAGTCCAGTCATATGCTGATTCTGTTCTCTTCAATGCTTCCTGATAGTTCATGTATAGCTGCTTCCCATACTAAGCAAAATGACAAACAAATTTAACAACTGTGTATAGTCTGTTGAGTTCCACCTCTGGCTTCGCTATTCCACTTTCTTTTTTCCACCAGAGAGAAACAACAGGCTCTTTGTTAAGGAGCTTAGGCAACATTAATTTTTTTATTAGCAAACTGCTGAAAGAAAAACAGTTTATTTATGCTAGAAAGTGTCAAGCAAGAAGTAGGCCAATGAATAAACTAAGTCAACCTGGGGATCTTAGAAAACAATTGTTTTCTCAATTCTTTTTTCCCGTAAGTCTTCTTTTTAAAATCTGTAAGGGAGTTGGCTAAATTCTTGCTATGATGTCAGTTAGAACTTCATCACATGACAGAGGCACAGAAGAATAACAAGAAAGGGCCCAACTACTGAATTATCCTAACAACAAAGCCTAACAATTTTTGTATGGAATCGAATATGTAAGAAGATTGTACAGTTCACACTTAGAATAGTTAAACAGAGGGAAATTAGATTTAGCATGCATTTTGCTAAGTAACTGTAAATGGTAAACAGGAAATGACAACAACTCTTGACAGCAGTGCAAGTTGCCTAGAGGAGGTTACCTTCGCAATGCGAATTCCATTGATCCACTGATGTAGAGTTCTTACATCATCACAGCAAAGGTACTTGATATACTGGGATTTCTTCTGGATCTGAGGATGCTGCAGAAAAATTGTTAATCCTCATCAATATTTTAATGGCTAAGAATGCAATGAAAGCCATTTATCTGTTTAGATCTACATAGACAAATTTCATGCTGGAAGCTCTTCAACAGCAGTCTGTATTTGAGTCCACTTAAAAATGTTTTGAGAGTATTTCAGGAAGTGGCAGTGGGGATTGCTTCACAGAGACTGGTAGTGTGTCTGGCATGCAATGATTTGAGCTTTGAAACACTAAGAAAGGGTGAAGCTTTCTATATTTTAGTGCTGTGCCTTTTATCTACCAAGAGAGTCTTGTGTATCTGTAAGGCTCTTCAGCAATCTTTATTCTTTGAAGCCAAGTGGTCAGAACAGTGTCAGCTTGTAAAAAACTTTCCCAAACACATGCAAGAGACTGCTAAAGCATAAAGAGTATTCCCCTTTCAGTGCTCTATGGACTAACCACCTGAGGGACACAACTGGTATCTCACCTCACTCTCACACCAAAACAAACTAGAGGAAAACAAACACAATGGTCTTCTCTGCTTTTAGATGGCTTGAGAGAGACACTCCACAAATGACTTGCTGTTAAGCATGATTCCATTTTGAGATTGTAAAGCCTACAAGGTCCTCATCTCACTGATGAGGGCTATCATCTAAAACACTTGCTCCTCCCACAAACATGTATAACAAAGAAAAGGCATTGTCTTTATCAATTCAGCAGTCACAAAAGAAATGTATATTTTCAAAAATCAGATGCTGGAAATCATTCTGGATGCATTATGTAGTTGTTTCCTGTCCATGCTGCAAAAGTCTCAGGGCAAGTCTGAATACTCAATTCTTATTCTATTCCTCTGCTAGTTTACAGTTCAGTGACATAGAGTTCTGCTAGACGATCGTAGGTATTTAATTTTTACTGAAGACTGTCTGAAACATATATCAAAAGAAATTTTAAGAATATTTTCTCCTGTTGCCTTCCAAGCATAATTATTGCAAAATGAACATGAATGTTTATCTCCATGAAGAGAACCATTATAGTATCAGATAACTGTTTCCATTTTTCACTACCAGTCTGTTTCACATGCATGTTGTATAATGAAGGGTCTATAGAAGCACAATTACTTCACTAACAAACCATCTTTTTCATGGACTTGTTAAAAGATTTGTCTATAAAGAAATAAAAGAACCTTTCAGAAATCTAACATTTAGGACTAAGGAGCTAATATTGTAAACAAGCATATAAATGTTATATTTAACAAGAGTCCAGTAAGGTTCAAGATAAACAAAGGAAGCAAACACGTGAAGACAAATCCATTCTGGACTTCAGTGAGAATTAGCCTTTCAGTTTGTATTTGTCATTAACCTCTCCAAAAAACATATACAGCTTAGTGATCTCTGTGGCACAAAACAGAGCTTTTATTAAAAACCCCAAACGTGTATGGCTCTTATACACTAGTAGTAATATAAAACACTGATATAACATTTTAAGAATTGTGGAAGGCAGAACTCAATCCTGCTTAATACAGTAATTTGGTTATTCATCAGTTCCACACAGAAAACACAGCTTCACTATGTGTAAGTTACCCAAGTAACTATACCCCACTAATTTACTTAAATAAAGGGAAAATTCAGACACAGTAAAATTTGACTTGAACATTTTCATGTCTTCATTTATGCTCAGAATGGCAATACTTTTAAAAAAAATCTTAGGTAAGATTTAGTCTGGTTTACTCTGTGTGGTCAACAAGTCTGAAAAAATAATTTACTATTAACCTGTCTAAATGATGTCGATAGAAAGTGACACATAAGCAGAAGAAACGAATTTACTTCAAAGAATTTATAAATACTTACAAAACCTGACAATTTTGCTTTTAACTGCATTCAATTAACTGTGCCAATGACCTATAAGAATATGGAAAATATTTCCTGGTTCAGCTGTATGCTTTCTCCCTTAATACCATGTTTCATATTTGATATTCTGTGTCTACATCTGAGTGGGCCTAAATGCATGTTGCCCTATCTACTGGAAGGTGAAATGCATTTTTAACACAGTGGACAGGCAACCACACACTCCAGGCACATAAAACATTCTAATATACTGCTGTATGCAACACCACATGAGCTAAAGTTCAGGGAAGGTAAGAGGTCAAAGGAAAACTCTAAGTGCAATTATAACTATCTACTTGTACCACTTTCAAATCCACAAAGACACTTTACTTGTTGTGAACATACTGTGAAAACCTGTTTTAAAATAGCTTTGCTGCTAGTTATCTTGCAGGAACTGACACCATTTTGAACACTGTGTGGGAGTTGAAACTGGGAGAATGGTTGATGCAAATTGGAATAACTTGAAAAACTCCATTTATTAACCTCACAGTTTAAGATCAGGTCACTGCTTTTGTAACATTTTTTTTGTACTTGTTATTTCTATCTGTCCTTTATACTCAGAAGTTCCTTCCTTTACAGTATCCCCTTTGCCTCAGGTTGGGCAATATAGGTAGACTTGACTCTTTAATACCAATTTCTGTGCAACTCTGGACCTACACTCTGAGAAGATGGGAACTCCTTGGCATTTCAAAGGGTATTATCTCACTGAACCTGATCTGTTGTAAGGTATAGAGCCATCAAATGGAAAAAAAGTGTTTAGTGTTTTGTTTTGGAGTACGATGAACAAATAGACTAGGACTCCTCAGTCTGCCACAGCACTCTAGAAGTTTCTAAGTCTTCCCTAAACAGCTTATAAAGAAAGGCCACTGTCAGAGAAACCTAGAGTGCTAGATGAATCCAGTAAAACCATTCTCCTCCTGCTCATTGTGATCTTTTTTCCTCCCCTACAATGAACATGGACTTCCGGCGGCTATCTGTCAGCTTGATGAGAAAGAAAGCGATCCATAGCCATTTCTTCTTTCTGCACTAATCCCAGCATGGAGTTTCCCCCCCCATACCTTGTAACTGAATTTCTGTCAAGAAGGCTCACTACAACTCCACAGAAAAGTAGTTAAACATATCTTTCTCACTGTCACTGTAACTTAAGGAAATTTAAGATTTCTCATGTGCAGAATAATCAGTTTGGAGATTCACCCTAAAAGTGTTCCCATTGTTGTATTACTATAGGAAGTGTGTTCTAAATTATAATCTCTCCCAATAGTAATATTGTGGTAGTCAGCTCTTACTCACACGTAGGAAGTATAGTTATTATAAGGGACCAAGAACAGTGCAGAGATGTTTCAATTGCCTTTTCCAGTATGAGAACTTTGAAAACAACGAATGAATTACCTTTAGCACTAAACAATAGTCTGTGGGCGCTTTGTATTTGTTCCGATAGTCCTGTCCGTAGTAAACACTGACATGATCTAGCTGTAGAAAGCACACCAGATCCCGTGACACCTATTAAACATAAAAAAATCATTTACAAAATACCTTTACAAGAAAATCATAAGCACTGACAAAATCAATACTAATGTAAGGTCTAGTTAAGGTCATATATTAATTTAAATCTGCTTTGAAAATTACCAATACAAGAAGAAAATAAAGCCATGCATAAACTCTTGCATTAGATGTTCATTTTTAACCAGGATATCCTTTTCCAAATTTAGACTGCTGTTTTGGTTTTGGTCTGCATTTTGCCTTTTGACAATATTTTACATCAGACTACTAATGTTTATTCATAGTATTGGCTAATCGTGAACTTGTTAACAGCTGTTGGTTACATTTTGTCCTTGCAATAATCACAATGTCCAAATTCCAGTGTGACTGTGAGTAGAATTCTAATGTCATTTGGCAATGATTGTACGGCACAAAATTTCAACATGCTATCTTGCATATATATTGTTTTACTGAAGCAAAAGGTTGTGGAAAGAACATCTGAGATGTATTCAACTCTAAAGGGAGCTGATCTGCTGACAGATTTCTTCTTCATTACCAGCCAGGTAGGAAGTCGACATCCTGTACTGGAGATCAGTTGATGCTGTCAAGACTGATAGATTAACAGACAACTTGAACTCACAGTAGTTCAGCCTTAAAACTACAATGCATTTGTAGCAGTCTTTTATTTACTTTTCATTATTGATACACAGAGAAACAGCAGTAAGTGACACTGAATAAATGGTATTCTATTTACCAGTTTCAAAAAATGTAGCAGAAATTCATATGAACCAATTAAAATTGATGACATTATGCAGACTGATTGTGGAGTTGGTCTGATATCTCATGATTGGCATTTGCAGTGCAATTTCCTAATCTGAATCCTGTTTGGGAAAAGACAGCCTCTTAACCACACTGATCATTTTTTCTGAAGTGTTTCTGAACACCTAATACCAAGCTTACTCAAGAAGCAGATCCTTGTCTTCTTATATTTTAAACCTGGAGTTATACTCTTCACCTCAAGTACTACCAGAGTAATTCACACAGTATTTCCATGATAAAGCTGCACTTTTAATTAAAGGATGCAGCACTAGGTGAGGCACAGCTAGTTAAAATTTAATGCTGACTCTTCTGTGCATGATTTACCAGCAATAAACATTTCAGGCAAATCCTACCTTTGCCTTCCCTTTAGGGACATAGTAGATTCCAGAGGCTCGAAGAAGAAAGTAACGTTTTTTCCAAGACTTCTTACCATCCTCTTTCAGCCACAAAACTCCCTCAATCTCTGGCACAGTTACAGAACTGCCACAAAAACATTCCTGCCATTAAACATAGTGGTTTGGGAAGAGAGAAACAGAGAGAACGTATAGTTATTCTTTAATCTAAGGAATGCACACAAAACAGAGAGTTCTTTTTTCATGCAATGATATGAATTAGAGATTAATTGTAGAAGCTATAAAGTGATTCAGACAAACACAATTAAGAGATTCTAGCATTTTCTGAGTGCAATAATGTCCACAATAATATTAGCAGCTACTGTAAAGATTCTGTAACTACTGCTCATCAGTAATGGATCCCCCAAAAGCTTTACTGGTCACAGTAAAGTCACAAGATCACCTTATAGATACAGCCTCATAAGTCATAAGTATACAAAAAAATCTAATTACATATCCATCAGATACAGCTATAATTCATTCAATGTGTGTTTTGTTGCTGCTTACGGCCAAAACTACAACTTTTATTAAGGTTCTATTTATAAAGAGCTAACAGAGTAAAACAAATTCCTTAAATACTCTCCAGATTAATATGCAGCACAGAGATTTATGAGTAATCCTAGAAAACAGAACGTATTAGATAGAATTACAACCCTCTACATGTCATGGCTTCAAGCATATTTTTGATACACAGTATTCACATGATCACTTTCTAAAACCTATATTGATAATATACTAAGAACGCGCGTATGTTGTTTATATGCTAGTTATAATGCATTAAGTTCAGGCACAGTCTGAAAATCACTTGGNTTGTATTAAATATAATCCAAAATTAAATACCCAAAATATTTACTTTTGCGTATGTATTGAAATCATAATCATTACTCTGCAAATCAAATGGAAACTATGACACTTCAGCATGGGTATGTCTCTACAAAAATGTCACAAAACTACTCAGCTTTTAGCTTATGGAGGCTATGTTTACTGTTTGCTTTGTTTGGTCCATGGATTTTTTTTGTTGTCATTAGTTCTCTAAACTATTTAATGTGTTCAGTATTAACTAACTTCCTTTTAATGTCACTCATTTTGTAGATTTCATATTTGGCTGTTTTTTTAAAAATATAATTGAAGGACTTTTTAAATACTTTGCTTATGGACAAAATTTAAAATATTCACAGACCAGTCACTAAACCAATACTACAGAATTTTATATAGAATAATAATATGGAGAACACTAGTAAAAAAAAATATTCCATCATCACAGGTCAAAAAGACAAGTGAGAGTTCTGAAAATCTCAACTGTTTTTAGCCATAGTAATAGGTAACCTCATTTTGATTATCACTGTCTAAAGTATTTTAGTTACTAAACAAAATGACATATTTTTATAAACTGATTGTATCTGAAACACAGTAACATTAAAATAACATTAAAATAGCCACTTATCTCAAATGTAACACATTCCATTCACAGCTGTTCCAGAATTACATTCAGCTCCATCCATGAATTTCAATCACCACAATCTTTTAAAGCTTCAAGTTCTGAAATGACCTCTATGCCATTTTTGTTTTGGCAGTCTTACCTCTAGCAACACCTCTTTATTTCTGTCTGCCATCTCAGAGGTTTCTTTCTTCCCCAGAAGATAGTTCTGTAACAAGAAGAAGCTTAATGTTTCTATGGGCATTCTGAAATCAAGCCAAATTCCATTTCTCATTTACCTTTATTACCGTAGCAGTAAGAAAAAACCCTGGCTATTATCTAAGAGCAATACAACAACTGAACAAAACCTGTCCAATTCAAATTACCTGTCAGACTGCTAAATAATACATGTAACCAAGTTATAACCACCTTTTCTAGAAATATCAATCAGTCCATAATCTTATCTTAAGTATCAGCCTCATAACAGCATTGTCCTGGCTTTCCACAAAAACAGCTGCCTGGTGCAATGAATCAAAAAATTAAAATACTATGAATTTGGGAATCCTACAATAAAAATATTAAAAACCTCAGAGATCTTTAAACTTGTTACACATAGCCTTTATTTTTGTGTTCAAAGAAGTATATTGCTTCTGTGTGTGCTTCTTTCCACCTTGTCCTGACAGTTTTGCTGAATAAAAGCATTTATTTTTCATTAATAATTATTAAATACTCCTTGACTTCTTAAAGGAACCTAACTATGCACAGGTACTGTATCTTACTTAGTAAGAAATTCTGCACTCCTCTTCACCTTGGAAAGGACTGCAACAATGAAAATCTTCCTCTTCCTAACCCCTCGCTGTTAGGTTGGAAGAAACTAATATTCCCAACATTTAGCCAGTTCAGTGTTTTAAAAAAAAAAGAAATACTGGGTTTGTGCTGGTACCTCATTCTTGTTGACAGTTCCTACCACATGTACTTCCAGTAAATGTATCAACTACACGCTTTAAAAAGAATTTAGTTTTGCTGCTTCATCACAAAGCAGTTGCAAACAAACTGGTTTTCAATTCTTGCTTTAAAAAAACCAAAGAAAAACAAAACCAGTACACTGATGGTGTCCCAAAAGATGAGCATGCAAAACTGATACCCAGTTTAAATCCAAGAAATTACTAAAGAGATGCCACACAGATACAAAATTAATCTAGAAACCCCAAAAGGAATACATTTGGTAAGAGTTAAGAGAGATTAAGTCATATTATATCCAGTATGTTTCAATTCAAATTCTTTAGAGAGAAACCTTCTGTTTTTCTGTTTATTTTCCTCCACTCTTATATTACTGAAGTGCTGCTGGGTATCAAGACTGTATCTACCAGGCCTCAAAAGAGAAGAGAGGCCTTTGTTTTCGTAGTCAGGGAATAGGAAACAGATTAATAAAAGGCAGGACCCAGCTTCCACAGGGAGGGGACACATGCTCTCTTCACTTGCCATTTGACTATGGAGTAACTATTCTCTTACATTCTCTTTCCCCCTTCTTGTCAGTAATGTAAGAATGCAAGGTGGAGAGGCATCTGTCAGCCTTCTTGCGTATTTCTGTATTTGAACAGCACTGAGTATTAATGCAAATGCCATGCAACTGCTTGCCTTCGTGTCCATTACAACTACCCACAAACACATTAGCAATCAGATTGCTCTAGCTCATGGTTTCCTACTAGGGTCTTGATTTTGTGCCGCCCACAACGTCGACATAAGTGGTGTCGAACTGTAAAGTTGCCTGGCATTTTAATACATACACGAGTATTAAAATAGAAGTATGGAAATGAGTATTAGCTGAAACAGTAAGAAATTGCTATCAGGTATGCATGCATACACGCACACACGGATTCAACATGAATCTCAGGCTTACCTGGGGATTCTTGAAAAGTGCATATTTCTCTATACGTTCCACAAACATGAGTTTGTTTTGACTATCTCTTGTCCAGTTCAGAAGATTTTCAACTAAATTTTCATGATCTTCAAAGATCCTCTCTGCAGCAATAACAAGAGAGAAAGTACATATGAATCTGTCATATTTTGTGATAGAAACTACTCTGTAGTTGTATCTAGGACACAAGGCATAGGGAAGAATTTTACTCTACGAAATAAAATAGTTTAGTTAACTTTCAGATGTGCTGGGTTTAATTTTACACATACACTCAACACTCTCACTTCTGTCTCTTCAGACTTTTATTTCTATCATATAGGAAGTGAGGTTTTTTGTCTTTTTTTTTTTTACCAAAATGCAGAATACCCACAGTTAGTGGGGATATCATAGAAGTCTGAAAACTGACACTGTTTATTTCTTACTATCTATCTTGCTGAATAAAAAAAAAGAAAAAAAGATCTATCAACAGTGACTTCTGTGAACTCTAAGCTCTGACTCTGTCAGAATAGTTATCAGTAATACAAGATACTGAAAACAGACAAAAGTGAGGAGGAAAAAAGTGAAGAATTTACTGGAATAGCAGACAAATATTTGGAAACATTTATTATCAACACTTATCATTATACATCTTTTGGAAACCACTACACCAAATTTCTGCCCCTTTCAAAGACATATCTTGCTTTGTGCAATTTTACATAGGCCACACAGTGGCATTTCAGAATCCTTCGGGACTTGCTTGACTTTTCAATTGCATCTGAAAGCAGAACATGGTTTTTTTTCCATAAAATCAATTACACTACATTTTTACAGAGGGTACATGGCATTGATCACATCCAGACCTAGGAGCTATCACTAGTGACGACTGAGTTGATATCTCAATATCTTTGGTAATTAAGAATGCTAAGCAAGAATGTAGCAACAAAAATGTTATCTGTAGGGAATGCCTTAAGATTTCAGAACACATCAACTGTTCACAGAATCACAGAACAACCTGAGTTGGAAGGGAACCACAAGGATCATCAAGTCCAACTCCCATTTACGCACAGGACAACCCCAAGGTCACATGAGGTGACTAAGGGCATTGTCCAAGTGCCTCTTAAACTCCACGAGATTTGGAGCCATGACTACCTCCCTGGGGAGCCTGTTCCAATGCTCCACCACTCTCTGGGTAAAAAAAACTTCTAACATCCAGCTTGAACCTCCCTCAGGACAGCTTCATGCCATTCCCCCGTGTTGCTACACATCAAATGAACTCAAACACAAAATAACTTACTCACAGACTGTATATGTACCTATAGTACATAAAACTGCATATAATGCAGTATTCCTACTATTAAACACACTCTGTAAAACTGAAACATTTTAGCACAGAGATACTTCTTTGAAATACTCTAACTGAAAAAAAACCAACCCTGAAAACAGTCTCTGTCCCAACCAGAAGAAACCTTCTAGAGTTGTTTCTGTTACAAACTTGCAGAGTAGAACTGGACAAAGTTTTTAATTCTGCATTCTGGAAATAATATTACTGAGCTCTTCTGAAAGTACATATAAAGCTCCTGGTTAAACCGTTAGATAGTAACATGTGGCCTTCTACTTCAAGTACACTGATATCAGACTACTCAAAAACTAGTTAACCACATGCATTTGAAGCAAACCACAAAAAATGAAAGACAATCAGGAACTCCACAAGACTCATATCTTTCTCCTCAGTTTGTTAATGTGAAGCTTTCACTGCATTTCATTGAACTGCACAATTAATGAGCAATCAACTAAAAAGACAACATGGTAAAACACACTGTGAAGGTCATAGGTCTTCTGTGTCTTGCTAAAGGAAAATACTATATAGGCACTGACAGACAAAATGTTTCAAAACATGAACCACTGGCAAAAGTAACACAATAGAATACACAACAGTACACAGAGTGAGGGCTTTGTTGAGAGATCCCTGGTTGAGCCTTGAGTTCAGGATCCTGCTACCTACATATTCAGGGATTTTTCAGTGATATAAACACAAAACTACTGCAGAACTAATAAGGTTATTTATTTGTAATATTCTCATTGGTCAAATGTTACATAATTACACCCTAGATTTTTATATACCCAATTTGAATTTACATACAATTTGTGCAAATTCTTTCTGGTTTCAAAAATGGACAATTGTATGGTTTTGAACCTAGTAAGAAGTTATTTTTCACATGAAAGGTAAAACATTTGAAAGATGCCTTGTCACTCTACAATGGCCTTTTTTGTCTAACAACAAGCAAATTTAACATGCTACACTGACTGAAATAGACAAGGTTTCACCAAATGAGAGAGGGAATACTAATTTGCATTTTAATTGAAATCAAGACTTTGGGGTTCAGTTCTGAGCTTTTCAATGGGTAAGGTGTTTAACAACTCCCTGATGTAATTCTTCTCTGCTAAAGGAGATTAATAATACTGTTTTTCTATAATTTTCCCCCTTCTTTTGTATTCAGATGCTATATTCTCTGGCTAAATAAAAAACTTACCTTGTGGTATGTGCAACGCAGTGCAAAGGAGCTTTAACTGCCCTTAAGAGTCATATTGTCAACTGTATTAAAATATTTAACAAACAACATAGACAGCTTTTTGTAAAGAGAACTATTATGATCAGTACAAAATACTATTTACAAAGAGGAAGATGTACAGTAACTTTGATATCTCTTACCTCTTTCTTCTGTAATACATCAAAATCAGAAAGGAAAGTGACCAGATATTAGTAAAATTCCTGTATCACACCTTAGGATTTAGAGATGCTTTTAAAATGAAAGAATAAAACATTTCCAAACCATTCTGAAATAACATCATTCATGGAACATTTAAATGAATGAACAGGATGATGAACATTATGAAGATAAGTATTTAAAGAATTCTGAGGACAGTGCTATAGACAAGCTTTACATCAATAGGTAAGAATTACAAATGTTTATTATTATTACTCACCCATTTGCAATTCAGAGATAGTTTCCACCAATGACCAGTCTAAACTGTAACCGCAATGTGATTTGTCCATCAGATTGTCTAATACTTGTCTCACTGTCTGCCTCTCATCCACCATCATTGTTTTTGAGCTGTCATCAGACATATGGACTCTGATCACCAACTGTTAAGCAGAAAATTAGGAAAACAAGAAGGTTTGATTTCCCACATTTCAAATAAAACTATGGTTTTTAAGATCTTGTTTATTTTTCTAAGATTTTGTTAAAATAGCACTGAATATTAAGTTGAAAATACTCCCTGAAAATTTAAAAAGCCATAAAGGATGGTTAGATATCTGTATCACAGACCCTTAACATGATACTCTTCTCCTTTAGTATAACAGAATAAATATAAAGGTCTTTCCAAAACAATGATAATATAATTTTGTTGTGTGTTGAGGAAAAAAAAAAATCCCTCCTTCCAAAGTGTCTTGTTCTGATTAATAAAGCACCTTTGTAACAATTTTTTTCACATATCTAGATGCAACACACATAGAAAGTTCTGCATAACTTTATAAAGAATCAGAATTTTTCAGATTCACAATTCAAGCTTTCTGGCCACTTCCTCCATATTTTCTAGAAATGCTGATTATGTAAACAATATACCTATACTAAATCCTTTCCTGGGGAACATTTAATATTAGTGCAAAAGAAACCTGCTTTTAAAACACAATGGCTTTTTATAGGCACTTTAAAAAGGTCACTGTCAAGAAAGAAAAACACAATCATTTTTTTAAAAGAATCAAAAAACTTAAGAGAATAGATTCTTCTTGCCAATCATTATGCTGCTTTCTTCACACCTTGTTCATTCAGCTGGAGAAGTTGAAATGTACTAGTCATAATACACTGCTTGCCTTGTTAATTCCCATCTTCCAGCCAGGACAATTTTTCAGATTTTGATTTATATATAAATACTAAATACAAAAGGCATTTTAAGATATAGAAAAACTCCAAATGTAAAATAGGAATGCTAAATTTCAAGAGAACACTTTATATTCTTTCATAGTACATCAAGTAATGTCAGTAGACTTTCTCTACTTGGTAACCCCTGTCTGCAGTCTGGAATGCTCAAAATCCATTTATTACTAGGAAATCCTGTTATGCAGAGCAGGAATATGTCTGTAAAGAATAAAGACCCGAATTTTAAATGTGTGGCTGCTTAACATACGAAGACAATGTCAGTTGGATGGATCTTCATGTATCAGCTCTTGTTCAAAGTTGGCAAAGTCTTCTCAATGTGCACTAGCTGCAAAATAAGCTATTGCTTAAAAAAAACATTATTCTATATGCAAGGATTTTGTTGGTTAAATTAGTCTAGATGAGGACGTACATTATCATTTAAGATCAGAACACTACACTATTTTATTTAGGGTAAGTTAAGGCTAACAGACACAAAAGAGAATAATTTTGCCTGCATTTTCCAGGTGACTATGTATAGAACAAATATCTTACAAATCAGTATAAGTAACTTACCTTTTTCACTTGTGCCTCTTTAATCTTCTCTAACGCAACCCTAATCTTCTCAGCTTTGAGTTTAGCAGCCTGTTCCTCCTAGGGGGACAAAACACACAGAATTCCAGTTAACACAAACTTCAGTCTAGTTTTAGTGGATTTAATTTTGAGGCTACCATGCTTTAAAGCATGAACTGAAATTCTGATTTACCCACCTATAAACCCTCAACTATAAAAACTATTATATTATTTTTTAAAGACAAAAAGTATCACTATGTACAGCTAACATTTAGAAATAAAACTGCCATTATCTCCAAAAGAGCATACTGGAGGTATATATTTGGTATAGACAAATTCGGCATTTCTCTGTTCTTCCATATTTTAAGTAGCCTTGTACATTTCTACCAAATATTTTAGCACACCAGCTATTCACAGTCATAGATACAGACAACACATAGACTCGCAGAATCAGTTAGGTTGGAAAAGACCTTTAAGAACATCAAGTCCAACTGTTAACCCAGCAAAGCCAAGTCCACCACCAAACCATATCACTAGGCACCACATCTACATGCCGTTGGGATGTTGACTCTACCATTTCCCTGGGCAGCCTGAGCATATTGAACAAGAGTGTACAATTGAGTACACTCAATGGATTTTGGGTTAATCAACATAAAACACAAATTTTGATACTACTCAGTGTGCTATTTAACAGCACAAAAAGTACAGAAAACAAATCCTATCAATAGGATTCCACACTGTGCATTGGTTTGGAAGAATTTAAACTACTAAATCCATTTGCAATAAGTATCTTTACTAAATTCAGGCTGTATTTGTCCTCACTAAGTATCTTAAGACACAAAGCAAGCAAGCACGCACTTTTTTCTTTGATGCTTTTCTAAGTAAGCTATTTTTGTTACAATTGGAGATGAATTAAAAATTCAGATAACTGAAATCTGTTGATGCTAAATAAATCTGTATATTGTAAGACTAGCAATACTGGGTTTAAATTTATGGAGATTATTGATATTTCTGTTGAAAGTGGATTTGCAATAAGCAGCTAAACAAGCAAACATTCTTTTCTAAGATGTCATATGAAGGTTTTAGATTATAGAAACCCTAAATTGTGGATGTTCATTGTGGCTAGTATCTAAAAGCATAATTATTTAAAAAAACTCTGCAACCCCCCTCCAAAATATTCAATCTTTAAAAAGGAAAAAAGATTTTATTCAGATCAGAAGTAGCACAACCCATCACAACACTCAGCATGCCACAGACATTTAGTTAGGCATTGCTTTCTTTTATGAATGTACTTCATGGTTTCTTTACCATGTGTTTAGATTGCTGCTGTTATTGTAGAAGTCAAGATTCAGCTATCCTGAAATCCACAGAGTTTAGACTTTCTGCTTCTCAGTGAATTGCTGATATTCCTATCAACTGCTAAAGGGCATTCCCTGTGCTACTTACAGTACTTGCATTTAACAGCTTTTGCTCCCTCACATTTGTGATTGAAAAAAACATCAGCTGGACAACAGGCTACCATGTGAGAGCACAACTCTCTTCAATAAAATGAACCAGTAGGTTGACATGAGAAATAATGTCAGCTTGAAACATTATCTGGGAACTCAGTTACCTAGGAACATAGCTTTTATTAGTCTACAGAGAAGTATGGCTTCTTATGCACCAGAGAAATAGTGTCATATAGCTTAAAAAGGTCAAATCGGATTAGGATTCTATTAAAAACAAACAGTGCTATGATACCTAATGTCATTTAAATGTAAAATATATCCAGAATTCTAAAATCGTCTTCCTTAATGTTAACCATTTCCAGCAGTAGAAATAATTACTAAAAAACAAGGCTTTAAATAATTTCAAAAACTGATGCTATGCATCTGTGTATTATGAAATCTGCAAAAGACTTTATTTTATCATACATTTGGAGAAACTGTAATTTATGGTTTAAAAAACCTGCTCATTAACCCAAGCATGAACCATTATTGCTGTATGACATCACATTTGGGTTTCCTCTTTACTAAAGTCAAGCAGCACAATTTTCCACTCCATTTCACTGTACACCTGTGCAATGCAACTATCTGTAGCAAAGCCCAGCAGGAGCACTTCACAGCCACAGTGCATAGGCACAGGCAGCAACAAGAGAACAAGCAACAAGGAGGGATCTCTCATACACCTGTGCTAACATGGCCAAAATATCTTTGCTCATCTCAAAGTTTATAATCCATCATTTCCTAAAACGCTTTTAAATATAAACAAATATGCAGATCAACACAGATTTTGAGGATTTACTATTTTAATTACTACCTATCAATTACTTTTCATTTCCCACTTGATTTTAATGTGGGTCCAGAGACCAAAATTTCTTACTCTTTACCAGAGCTTAACAAAGTCAGTTTAAATTTAAAAAAAACAAACAAACAAAACAACCAAACCCAAACAGAATTACGATTATAAAAAGAAGAATTGGTTTCAAACAGCAACAAAGTATAACAAGAGTCTGAACTGACTTACTGGAAATGTACAGAGGAAAAGGAAGCAAGAATCAGAAATTCCTGAAAGTGCACAGTACTCAAGGATTTTAAGTTATTCAAGTTTTGCTTTACAGTAGTGCTTAGGCCACTGCTACATCATTGCTGATGTGACAGTTTTTTACTGGAGCAGGAACTCTCTATTTTGATTAATTAATACAATAATTTATTAACTACAGAATTCCTCAAATCTCACAACAATTTTTTCTGTTTCTCTCCTAATGGCCCAAGAAAACAGCCATCCCAAAACTGCACTCAGACACAAACCCAGGCTCCCTCCTCACCCATACATGGAACCAAGAGAACATCAATGGGAGGAAGCATGTGCAATCCTTCAGCTTGTAACAAGCTTGTGCATTTCTCATTGCACACCAAGAAAGGTGACAGGTAGCAAAAATATCTGACTGCAACTGTAAACTATTCAATGCCACAAACTAATAAGGCCAAGACATTTAACTTAAGTGTTTTCTCTTTGCTAGGGAATCCTAGTAATAGTGATGTGAGTAAGGCTATAAACGTGCACACAAACGGCAGGACTGTTGCCTAGGTCAAAGGTTCACAAGTGGCATATACCGTTGTAAATCCCTGGTATGGCTGACAGACCTTCCTCCCTTGCACAGCATTACTTCTCAGTTACAGCAGTCCTAGTGCTGCTGTGGCCACTCAGACAATTCAGTTAGAGAGCTGATCTGGTTGAAAATTAACAGAGCAGAAAGACTCAGCAGAATCCACTCCTTGACATGACTGCCTTTATGGTCACATATACGTGCTATGCAAAAGCATAAATAAGATCTATGCATAAACTCACTCTAAATAAAAGGAGTAAGTAAAGGAGTGTCATTCCTACCTCTGACAGGAAAAGGGTACTACTCTCTTTTAACAGAAGTACACATCATTATAAAATTGCAAAACAAATTCCTTGCTTTAATGGAACAATTTCAGGAGTATTGTTATACTTGCATTTTAAAGCTTAATATTTTAAATTCTAAAGCATTTTAAAGCTGAAATAACTTTTGGTTATGGAAAAAAAGAATGCTTAGCAACATAATCATGTTTTAAGAACTTGTTCATTCAAAATATCTTAACACATTGTGGACTAAAATTGAAGACGTACAGCTCTGCAATGCAATGGTCTTAAATTAAAGACTTTTTCTTTGTATTTTTATACCAGAACTCAACTTTTAATAGTTTTAGACCATACTGGAAGGAATAATGCCATGAACTCTGAAGTTCAGATTTCCTTACTATGGCAATCACACACTCTCGCCCAAGTTTCCAGTTAAATGTGTAGTTAAATGATATTCCAGCTGCATTTTACCACTAAATATGCAGGATGTGTGCTATTAAGAGATGACCTTGCTCAATTACTTTATGCCTCACATTTCTAGGTTGGGGTTTTATTTTTTGTTTCATTGTATATTTTTCAAGTGCCATTAACTGATTCCTTTCACAGAGATCACAGGTAGAACGTAAAAAAGAAAGGGGAGGGTGGGGGAGGAAATAACTTAAGAAAGCTTATAGTATTTAGGAAAGCACATCCGAATCAGATTGACCTAAGATGAATGAAGCCAACTTCACAACAGGTTTATTCAAAGGTCTGAAGGGATTATTGTGCATAATAACCAAAATGGACAAACCAGGGTAATCAACACTCATAATAAGAATTATCTGCCTTTCAGGTTAACAAGAAAAGAAGAATGCAGCACTAGATATTTGGGAAGAGCAAGCATAACATGATTCCTTCACTCCAGATGCCAACATAGATATCTGAAGCATTACATCATTAAATCACCTTCATCTGGCTTCCTGAATGTCATTTCCGTTTCATATATGTCATAATGGTAGAAGAAATGGTAACTTCAAAATCCATCATGTTACCTTTCTATTTCCTGTTTTCATGTCCTAAACTGGGATATATTTGAGCCCTGAATACTCTCTCAAAATTATTTCATGTGCTCTATATTTCACAGCCATAAGCTTCGTTTTCATTATTTATTTGATGGCTTAGTTCCAACCCTATAGGGAAACAAACTTGCAGATTTGTCATTAAAGATATATTGCTTTATTTTCAATAGTCAATAACTTCACTGATATGCTTTCACTTCCTTCTGTTTTAAAAAAAACAGCTGAATGCTGTGTGAACAGTAACATACAGAATTATGTTTAAAAATGAAGAGACCACCACAGTAAACAGATTTTCTGTGCTGAGATCTGTCCTATGCTGTGACAGGAACTGTGTGCATGGTTGTAATGCAAAGGGCACCTTATCCATGGCTAGAATTTTGACAATTAGTTATATTACCAGAGGACAAAAATGGTGTTATCATTCCCTCAAAGTGGTCTAGTTTTAATAGAAAATGTAGATAGATCAAAGAAGGGGAAGAATACAAGAATCAGTAAGACAATAGGAAATAGTTGTCACATGAGACACCAGCATAAACAACATGATCTACAGTTAACTAACTCCTACACCTTGCTACAATTGCAAGGAAAAGGCCCTTTTCTTGGGACTGCTTCTCTCATACTTGGGCTTATCTAATGTTACAGCAAGCTGAAGAGATCTATGCACCAAAATGGACTTCCATTTCATCATTTTATCAAAGATATTGCACAGAATCACAGAATTTAGCACCTGACTCAAAGGGCTACAAAGCCAAGACAAAAAAGATTTATATATCCAAACATTTAACTTTGGAAGTCTAACAGGATCACTGATATGAGGTAATCCATAGTCATATGATGTAATGGGCTTCATAGAATCATTGAATCATTTAGGTTGGAGAAGTCCTCTGAGATCATCAAGTCCATAATGCACAATATTTTATGCATTTTTTTTAACTGAAGTTCCACATGGTAACCAACACTCATCCACATATAAATAACCAGAAGGGAGGATATGAAAACACATGGAGATCAAAGAGAGAGAATTATGGTTTCTACTTGTGCCACAGTTGTTTTTCATTTGTTTGCAACCAAGCAAGGTTTGCTGGCTGTTTGCTTTGTTGGGGTTGCAGGGACAAGGAGCTGATGGAGGAAGGAGGAAAGGGAAGGTATGCACTTAACATTTCAGCAGAACAATCACAAAAGCAGAAAATTACTTGGGTTTAGCTGTTTACATTCCTCTAGAAGACAGCCTGAAAATCTGCTGTCAACATGCATGCTGGGCATTTTGAGAAGAATGTTAAGGTATTCAATCAAAAGCAGTAAACTAGTTCTAAACATCTACTTGAAAATAGAAACTACTTATGCCCAGCAAACATTATCCTTATTGTTTTGAAGTTGTCATGGTACAAATTTGTCACTTCAGACTTGCCTGAGGTTTCTCCTCTAGTGTCTATTTTAGAAAAAAGCCCAAGGAGTGTTTTGCAGTATGTAGTTGCATCAGACATGTGACACCTCAGCTACTGACCTTTCAAGGTTTTCTCAACAACTTTAAGCTGTATGTTACTCATCCCAGTTTGTACTTTCACTAGGATTTATACCTTGCTCCATCCCTCCTACTCTTAAGTTTCAAAATGAAATGTGTACAGAAAATGTAATTCTTAACAAACTGCATTTCAATTTCAATTCCTGTAAAGAAGCTCATAGTCAGGATTTGCACATACCTGGCTCATTAGACCACTGTCTTTCTAGGATGTTCTGCCCACATTATATGAACACAACATTTGAAATGTTAAAAAAAAAATCTCCCATTACTTCCTACAGTTTATCTGCCTTTTAATAGTACTGAATACTCCCAAATCTTTTCCACAGTTGTGGTATTTTTTTAAACTACTGAGTGGCAATAGGAACAAAAGAACTTCTAGCTCAGTATATTTCCTTTTCAGCTAAAGCATTTTACCTGCTAACATGGCTACTAAGTATTTGCGCAGAACTTGAACATTTTGATAAATCTGCAGAAACAAGTAATAAAATTAAGTGTTTAATAGCACCTTGCACAATCCAGAAAATCATGTAAGTAAAAGCACAAGTTCCTGGAAAGGGCAGGGGAAGAAGGAGCATAGCACACACCAAAAGCATTTTTTCTACATAGAAATAGTCACATACAGGTGGAAAGAAGAAGCATCACCTTGGTCAGCAAATGAGAAGGCTTTCCTGCAATGTTTCTCAGAAGGAGGGAGGTTTCCCTGTCCAAATAGGAGTGCTTGTGCAGAAAGAAAAAGAACATAAGTCAAAAGAAGTCAGTATAGTAATTTTATAGTGTCTTGAATACAGAAGATAGAGTTTAAGGAAAAAACCCTACATCACCTTTATTTCCCTCCCATAAAAACATCAACATTCCCAAATACTACGACCCTAACACTCTAGTATAAAATTACTTGCGCTAGTAGAGGACACTGTAATGTTTCCTTGTACAAAATGCTACACAACAGAAGGAAGAAAAGGTTTGCTTACCTGCTACTGGTTTCTTTTCTGCAAGAGACAACTTATTTTTAAAGACATTTAGAACCGTAAAAGTAAGAAAACATGCACTTACAATGCTTTTCAAAATCCTATACAGTCTTCTAAAACTGAACAGTCTACTTTCATTATACAAACAAAGCTGCTAAAAACTGGTCATCCTGAAGAAAATGAACTGGTTTCATGCTTTCTACACTGGCTGCTGCTTCCACAGTTAAAAGAAAAATGGTATTATCATAATAGTAATCCAAATCTGATTTACAACTACCCTCTCTTTTTTTTTTTTTTTAAATGCAGTCCAAAACTACATAATCCAAGAATTTAGAACAAATTATCATATTTCTCTTGGAAATTATTCATGGATTCATGAATCTATTAGCTGAAAATATATTTTGCTCTGTTTAAAAGGGGGAAGTAAAATCAGTAGCAACCAGTTAAGAAGGACTTCCCAAAAGACAAAAATCAGTTAATGACTGTTAACAGAATGACTATCTTCTCCAGCATCTGCTACAGAGGAACAAAGAAATGATCATTCCACAGGAATTTGTGGAACCACATAGTCACCAGTCTGCTAAAGAAACAGGCTGATACTGTGGCACTTAACAAGAGCATTAAGGACATCTCCTGTAAACGACCACTGAACAGAAGAGTTTGTTCCACGTGGCTGCATCTGTCTCAGCTTCACTTCTGTCAATTGGTCCAACACTATGGAGAACATGGCATGCCAGCTGAGCAGCCTACTATGCTCTCATTTAATGGTTGGCAGCACAGAATCCCCATCTCTTTTTCAGAACCACAATAAAGTATAGTCTGAAAAAAATGAAGAAAACCTGTCTAACAGCTTCATGCAAGGCAACATCAAATTGTCTGGTGAATACAGTTCCTGCAGGGGAGTTTACTTGGTGTGAATGCCACATACTGGGATGAGTAATTAAGGATCTCTAGCAGGCTTTTAAAAGCTAACAGCTCAGAAAAGACTCTACATAGCATCTGAATTAAATCTTAGGCTCCAGTCCAAGCTCCACCTGGTACTTAGCCACTAATATAGACAAAGGTTATGCTACAGACTGAATAAAGATTTTTCTGCCTGCAGATTAATTGCCATCTGTGTCTTCATCATATGTGTTAGAAGCACAGCAGTGCTGCCAGTAACAAATTTTTCACACCTCAAGCACACATTGCTGAGAGCTTTGTGATGCAGGACCTGGCATAACTAAAAGGTCTTGTTCGTGGTTTACAGTCACATGGAATTCTCAGATTTGACTTCCTGACTATATATAATCATACCATTTGGGACAGATAAAACTAATACATTCTGCATTTTCTACATAATGGGATTTCCAGCAACTTCAACGACAAACTTAAGAAAGGATATCTTTAAAAGAATAGGTTATTTGTTTAGCCTGAGCAAGCCTTAGGAGATGCTAACATTGCTGGTGAATAATAAAGCTTTGCTTAACTTGAAGGCAGGCTGATTCTCATTTTATGATTTCTGCTAAGTGCATTTTTCCTCTAAATGGAATCCTTTTCTACACAGAAGCTCTAACTTCACACAAAGTCAGTTTAGAATAGTCTCATTACAACATATTACTACAGAAATTCTGGAATAAATTGGTTGGCTCAATCCAAATCTCAAAGATGTACATTAAAATCCAAAGACAAGTTCAAAGCAATTATTTTAAAGAGTATATTGATAAAGGTTTTGTCTGACATCTGGAATTCCAGTTAATATGGATCATCTTTTCTTGGTGAATGGAGCATTGCAGTAGAAAGGACATTACAATCTACGTTTGTAGCCTTTTTCTTAGGGTTTAGCCACTTTCTTTCCTTAGCCTATCAGTCAACAACAGTGTCAGGATAAAGAGGGGATACTGAATCTCTTCTTAAAGGAAATACTATTTGCTGGAGAATATTTCTCCTACAGAGAAGCTCAAGGCAGATCATTTAATATTCTTCCTACCATTCATCATTTTGACTGTTGCCATCCTGCATTTAAGTACAGTGGAACTTTACACCCCTAAGGAACTTCTATGCCATCCAGAAATGGGAATGCCACATATTTCTGACACAATAATAACCACTAAGGACTTTACTAATACTGCTTTCCAGACCCACAGCAAAATAGGAAAACAGATAACCACAGGAAAGTTATTCTGGAAATCAAGAATGCAGTTATTGCATGGGAAAAGGTATTGGGCTAAATGTGAAATAACAGTGTGATGATAACTACCTATACGAGCTGAAGAGATGTCTAGAAACAAGAAGGCAACAGTTCTTTGCCAGACACCTTTTATGCATGGCTCCGTCCTACTGCATAGCACGTTCTGCAGTACTGCAGATATCCAAAAGTTAATAACAACCCAACAGAAAAGCCCAAGTTCTAAGAATTATAGCCTGGCTAAACAACGATGTACACATAACATTTTTAAAATACTTGACCTATGCAAACCATTAGACAAAGAAAATTACTGTTTCATTTTAGAACATCAATGTGTTGCTCTTTCACAAACCACAGTATAAAAAGCATCTGTCTATTTCAAAGGAAAGACTTCATCAAGCTTTGAAGTGAACAGATGCTGGGCTTTAGCAGGCTCCTAGGAATATTCCATTGTTTGTGTTTTTTTTTTTAAGATACTACAATCACACTGGACAACACAGAGGATCTAAATAGGCCACTCTTCCTCTCAACTTCTGTAGTTCAAATATATATCAAAGCTTTAACAATATAAATACTTGATCTTTCCAAATAAATAAACCTATTTTCTGCCCCAAGTACCCTCCCACACTAAAACTACCACCAACGAAACCTAGGAGAACAGAACCAAAATTACTCCTAGTTCTACATTTCCAGTCTTCCACCATGAAAAGCATCTGCTCTCCTTCCACCTGCACCCATCACAACAATAAGAACTCATGTCCTGGCAACAAAGTCATCTCTCCCACAATGCATTCTTAAGTCCATTCAGGATATAAACCCAATTCCATTTACACAAAGTTGTATGCCCCATTCCCCCCACTCTCCCAATGCCATGCATTTCTATATCCTATTGCAGTAAGCTCACTGCATCCACAGTACAAGCCCATCACTTTTCACAATGGGTATTTTCGGTTTAAAATGTTTTGAAATTGTCACACAATCAGAATATTAAAGCATCTTTGAAAGGTAAAAATAGTTTGAAATATCATGGAAGTATCCAAATTTGACAAAAGCTTCAGAGAAGACAAAAGCATGCAGTTCATATACTAAGCATGAAGTTACACAGGAGCAAGGGTTGTAGCAGTGTTGTAAAGACTATTTAATTGCTGCATTCACTAAAATACTCAGTGAAGTTTATTCAACATGAATAACACCGAGTCAAAGACTTCACTTCTAATTCATTTACCAGATTCTTTGAAAGATCACATATTTCTAGGCCAGCACTTAAGGTTGCAAACCTCAAGAGTATATAACATGCACAGTCCAAAGCTAGCTAAAATTATTTACTTCTACTAGAAGGTTTTTTAAAGCTTTATTTTTTATGCATAGGATAGCTTTCTCAATAAATTCAGCAAAAAACAAATGCAGTGCAAATGAAAAAGGTTCCCAAAGTTATTTCCACTCCATATAGAAAAAATACACTTAATAGGCATTAGTGGATGCTAAAATTTTCTAAGAGAGGATCTATAAAACTTCTCCGTCAATGAAAGAATTTTAAAACCAACACTTAAGACTCTGATATTCAATGATGAATGAGAGCCAGACTCTACTTGGGATTCTCAGTTAATCTAACACCACCACTGCTCAGGCAGAACTCAAAATACCATAGCCTGGTAAGCATCCAGGAAGAGAAACTTGATAGGGCTTTAAGAGGATTCTTAAGAGGCAATAAGAAATTTTTCTCCTTGTCACATCATCAAATCATGTGATTGTCCCACTCTACTCTGTGCTGGTGCGACCTCATCTCGAGTACTTGGTGCATTTTTGGCCACCAGAATATAGGAAGGATATTAAGCTGTTGGAGAGAATCCAGAGGAGACCTACGAAGATGGTGAAGGGTCTAGAGTGGAAGCTGCATGTGGAATGGCTCAAGTCACTTCATTTCTTCAGCCTGGGGAAGAGGAAACTGAGGGGAGAGATCTCATCATGGTCTCCAGCTTCCTTATAAGGGAAAGTGCAGGAGCAGGAGCTGATCTCTTCTCTTGACCAGTGATAGAACCAGGCAGAATGGCACAAAGCTGTGCCAGGACAGGTTTAGATTGGATATTAGGAAGAGGTTCTTCACCCAGAGAGTCATTGAGCAATGGAACAGGCTCTCCAGAGAAGTAGTTACGGCACCAAGTCTGACGGAGTTCAAGAAGCATTTGGACAAGGTCCTCGGGCACATGGTGTAATTTTTGGAGTTGTCCTGTGCACAGAGAGGAGTTGGACTTCATGATCCTCACAGGTCCCTTCCAACTCAGGAGATTCTATGAAATTTGCACTTCCACAAAAACTCTTTAAAGTGAAGAATCTCTTGATATAAACTGTGCTATGAGACTTTACAACAGTAACTCTGGACAGGCTTTAACACTAGCCATGTTGGACACTGAACCTCAACTGAACTTTGTTTCTTTGTAATCTTCAGAATATACTCTTCCTTCCCTAAGAAAAGCAAATACAAATCCAATCATCAGGTATTGAAAAGCTTGCAACTTCTCTTCATGCCAAAATTGCTTCTTTTGAGAACTATTTTTACACAACACATAAAAAGCTATTCAGTTGTGTTCTAGTGATTCCTCATAATAAAAAGCAGACATTGAACTAATGTACTTTAAACATCTGAAATTATTTCTAAACTAACACTGAATTAGTGAGCATATATGCATTTTTTTTGCAGACAGTAACGAATGGGTAGATTTTGAAGAAGTTAAGATCCTTTCAGAAGAAGTGACAATCTGAGCTGTCTAGCTACGTTCTGAAAGATGCAGACTGTAATGCATCTTGCAGCTGCAGCAGGGCAGCAGTTCACAGCTAACATGCTATGTATATTTTTCCCTCGATTCAGTTGTACTTGCACATTTTTATAAAACCTTGACAATCACATCCATATTGAACACTGATCCTTTTCTTGATACACATTTGATTATCACTTAGTACAGAAGTGGGACAAATTTAGCAATATTCAAATCTCATCGCTAAGAGACAGAGTTGTATCTAATTCCTCTAATTTTAAGGTAAAGGCTCAGAATATCTACATGCAGGATTTAAAATCAGTACAATACAGTATGACAGATACCAAATATGTTTTTTACATTGTCAATTTACTAATAATAATCAAAACCTGAGTAGGAAGTGTAAGAAGATGATGGCCTGGCAATTTTCTAAGCCATTTTATCTGTATATGTGTTGTAATGCCTTAAATATGTTAAATAGAAAAAAATCCTTAAGTATTATCACTTACTGAACAACAGAGTAATTTACCTCAGTACACCAAGACAAAAAAAGCCAAGGACAAGACATGGAGGACTTGTGTACATAAATATCTTGCCACATTTCTTGCAAAGCTAACAATTTAACATTAACACATATCTAACTAAACCAGGTGGTGGCGCTCTTGTGCCACCGTTCTGGATTTAATATGACAGATGAGAAACAGTACAAAAATCTTTTTAAAAGCTTCCTTCCGTCCCTAAGAAACAAACTAAATGAGGGAAATTGAGTAAGCACTGTCCAACAGAGAGCTATATGCTTGCAAAACTTTGTGGAAAAGATAACAGCTTTAAGTTTCTTTTCACCTTCATCAGCAGGTTCAATTTTTTAGACTCAATCTTGAAGAATTAGAATCCACTATTTTCAAAAGAAATTGTAAACAATTTTTGTAATTTTGCCACACAGGGAGACAAAGATGGTAAAGGAGAACTGAAACTTTTCCTTGCAGACTCTCTGAGATTCTGTATTCACATGGAATACAGAAGAGCACATAACATATAAAATGATGAACACAGAATTAAAAATATGCATTTTATGCATTCTTTGCAATGGGGCTGACCTAGTCTGGAGAAAAGGAGGCTGAGGGGAGACCTTACTACTCTGATTAACGGAATGTCCCATAAAACCAGTAAAAATGTAGGAAAATGGGAAGGATGCAAAAGGGAAAGAAGGGAAGAGGAGAGAGGAGAAATAAAGGCTTTATGATCACACAGAAGAAGCAAGAAAAGTAGTGATGAGAATTAACTTAAGCAAAGGCAACAAAACTAGATTAAGAAGTTGCAGTGTCTCTCAGCCAAATTTCTTACAGACAAATGATCAATGACTTGAAGACACAACGAGATTCAGGCTCTCTCCTATGGGAAGGGAGAAGAGATAGGATACAAATATGTTTTTGACCACAGATAAAGGGGAAACCGTTATTAATTTCAGATAAAAGCACTGCAGCAAAACATCATACTTTTTCTACCTCTGTTGAAGCAAAGAAAACAAACCCAGGCAACATTCTCTTTCAACAATCACTCACTCACCAAGTCAAAAATTCAGAACTAAATTCTCCAAACACTACAAACAGAATAACAACAACAACAAAAAGCCCATACTGCTTCCCATCTCAGTTCCTCCATACCAGTAAGTAACTTAATACGCTCTGGTGACAATAAATACATAGAAGAAGAATGTCCATTTAATAGAGATTTATCCTATTTCCACTTGGTCATACTACTTTAGATCTCTGAGCACCCTCATACTCTAATTAACTTAAAAAGAAATTAATATCATGTTACCAAAAGGCAGTATCTAAGATTTCCAGTGTGCCATGCAATGCTTGCTCCTTTTCCTTCAAAGGTATGGAACTACTTGTTTCAGGCATGTTAATTTTGGTAACCAAGTTACACGGTTATCATTTGACAGATGCTGAAGGGCTTACAGTTTACTCTTACCAAAACCTCAGAAAAGAAAAACAGAAACTTAGAAACTGAAGCAGCAGCATTAGGTAAAGGAGATGCCTGATACTTCCACGTACAAAATGTGTTTTCAGTTGCTTATAAATATTTTGCCAAGGTATAACCACTAAGAAATTTTCCATGATAAATTAACTGTTATAGGATGATTACTAGTCCTTCACATTAAATGAAGTATTTCCAACACAGGAAAGGAGGGTGTATCTCATTTAAAATATAGATGTTTTTAAAGACCTCTGCATGTCTGACTGTGAAATATGTTATTGGCAGAGGCATCCTCAAAGACTTGCTGTGCACTGTCCCATGGGAAGCTATCCAAATTTGTCTGGGCATAAGCCTTTAGAATTAAAATTACAGTCCACAAAGTCTCGGTGAAGTCTGGAACATGACTTTTTTGATTTAAAAAAAGCTCAAGGCTCTACTGTCTTACAGAGCACTACCCAGCCCTTTTCAACTGGAGTGCACACTACTAATGTTGAGCAAAGATTGACTAAGTTTGAGAATGCTTGAGTCCGTGGTGGGAGAGGACAGTAGCCTTATTTAAATTGCAATGCCTGGCTGCTGCAGAGCATATTGGAGCCAGATACAGGAAGTGAGACTCTAGGGCTATTAGATCAGCTCTGGGCTCCCAAGTGGCCAACTCTGCTTCTGGAACTTGTGTAACTATGTTTCACTGCAGGCAATTGCAATGTCTTAACTCTTAAGAGTTCAACTTTGCAACTTTAAAAACAGAAACAGAACACAACCCAAAACAATCAGGGCTAATTATTATTAATATATATAAATTTACAGTATTTCTTAACTACTAGGGATGCTTATAACTTCATGCTAATTCTGATAGTTACAGTGCAAAAACTCACTGCAATTTAAGAAACATATCTGTGGATAATTCAAATTAAGAAACTGCTACACCATATGCAGTATTTGCTAGTCCATGCACCTCACAGGTGACAAGCCCCTTGGGACATAACAGAAAGGATTGCAAAAGCTAGTAAGCATTTCAGTTCAAGATTAGTTTCACTACTGGCTTTAAGAAATTTAAGACTAAACTGCCACAAGAAAGGGAGCCCTAACCTTCACTCAATCACACACTCTCACATTTCTTGTGGACAGCAGTGATTCTGACCATGTGGTCCAGTGGATCAATGAACAACTAATTTAGAAGGATGATTTTTCAGGGGGAACATAAACTGATCCTAAGTTAGCTGCACAAAAACTAGTGCCAATACAAGATGGGGTAAGACTGCCCAATTCAACAGTAGCATGGACCTAAATTAGTATAAACCAAACATGAAATCCCAGATAAAGTATGTCTGCACAGAAGAGGCTTCAGGCAGTGGAATTTTCAACAAAAATACCCCACATAACAGGAAAAAATATGTGAGGTGCAGTATAATCTCACAGAAAATGGTTGTCTGACTTGCCTGAAAAACCCATCCTGTCAAGGGCTCTACCTGCAGCACAGAAAACAAGACATCAAAGCAGCTAGGAAACCTAAGGAATAAAAGTCCATTTAGCTTTAATTTGCTTTATTTGAATCGTCCGCCTTTTATAATAAGTATAAACTGTATTAAGTAACATTTGCTTATATGTCTGTTGACTTCTGAACAATGAATCACTTCTAGAAAAATGACTGCAGATATCAAATCATCCAAAGATCAATCACTAGAAGAGAACAGGAATATACAGCTGGTTAAAAGCAGATAAGCCATATGAAAAGAATTAGAGCTGCATTCATAAAGCAAACCACTGATGTGGCTCATGTAAAATCCTGAGTAAGTTTTACAAACATGAGACTAGTAAATGACCAACACAGGAAACTGTAACGAAGGTTGTAAATTTCACTAACTAAAAATGAAGAATTTTCTTTATACTTGCAGACAAATTCTATTATGCTATAACAAGGTAAGCATTAACCAGCATGCCCAGAACTGACAAAGCTAAAAGGTCAGTTCTCAGTTGTTTCTTCAGAACATGAAGTCTCCTTTACAAACCTGACAAATCCTAGTTTTAATCCTCTAAACTAGAAGTATATGCAGTGGAAGAAAACTGCCATGATTCTTTTCTGCTCTTAAGAGTTTTATGTTCCAAAATCAGCTGCTGTGTTCTTAATTTTTGTCATCTGTTCCAAATTTGATTTTTGGCAACCTGAAGTAAGGATAAACAAGTAATCTATTGCTAATTTCCTACAGATGTAGTATTTCTCTTCCCTAATCTAATTACGCTGCAGAAAAAGTAAAGGAATTTATTTTGGTTTTAAGTGGGCTGGTGTATCCATAAAGAAATTGGCTGTTTTAAAAGCTCCATTAATTAATCACAACTATAAAAGTGGTACCTTCACTGGAAACTGCAACCAAAACACACAACTCCCTGCAGTGCCCTTGACAAAATTTGGTAACATCGTAAAGCAAGAATTCTCATTTCGCAACTCGGGTCTAGTGTCTTGCTCCAACATACCTTCTGGGAGGTATGTTGTCTAGATTTACTTGGTCATTGAACTGTGGTATTTTGTCTCTTGCAGATATATATCTCTCAGAGGAGACCTCATCGCTGTCTATAACTACCTGAAGGGAAGTTCTAGCCAGGTGGGGGCTGGTCTCTTCTCTCAGGCACTCAGCAATAGGACAAGGGGGCACGGGCTCAAGCTCTGCCGGGGGAAATTTAGGTTGGAGATCAGAAAAATGTTCTTTACAGAGAGAGTAATCAGGCATTGGAATGGCCTGCCCGGAGAGGTGGTGGATTCACTATCCCTGGAGATTTTTAAACGAAGATTGGATGTGGCACTGAGTGCCATGATCTAGTAAATGGATTAGGGTTGATGGAGGGTTGAACTTGATGATCTCGGAGGTCTTTCCAGCCCGATCGATTCTGTGATTCTGTGATATCTAGTAAGAGTTCCAGCCTCTGAGCATCCATTTGCCTAGCCTGTCTGTTCAATGCTACAATTTTTTTTCTCAATAAATCCTATCATAAACATAAGTATTCTTTTATAATGCTGTGGAACTGGCATGAAAGAGTGAGATTTGTGTCAAAACGTGGTTATTTACAAGCACCCAATTCAAACTGTGTTCTACAACTGATGAAGACTATGGTAGTGCCTTCTCTAATCAATGCATGTAAGAGGCAGGAAAGGAAGCTAAATAGATTTAAAAAGTCACTGGACTGCAGACAGCTTCTATCAGCAACAGCAGCTGTTACACTGTTAGCATTTCTAATCAAGAAGAGCACATGTACGTACACACACAGAAGTCTAGCCATTTTAAGAGGGTACCAACTCACTTGACTACCACTGCCATCAGCTCACATTCTTTTCTTGTAACCGGCAAGAGTCTAATTCAACTGGAAAGTGAAGGGTGATGAACCTTGAACTGTGTGCCTTCATCTTAAAGAGTCAGAACAGCTGGAGACTAGACACCATCAAGTGTTTGGTATATCCAGAAAAACACAGTGGAATAAAGGCCAAGCACACTGCAGTCAAATTCTAACTGATAGAGTACAACTTTACTGGACAGTCATACCACTACTGCCACATGCTATGGGCTACCAGGAAAATTTCTGAAGCACTTTTAACTGCAAATAAACAGTTAGGGGACAGAACTTGAGTCATTCAGTTTTTCTTCCACAAAACAGTCCAACATCACAGAACAACCAGAAAGAATAGCATTTAGGCATAGAAAATGCCTTTAGTAACAAAAAAGCCCGTAACTGTAATTTTTTAGTTGATACCTGCCTTGCCAGCAGCTGTGTCAAATGAGGTATGACACTATTTTCTTCAGAAGATAAATATAAATAAATCTCATAAGATAAATTCTTACAATTCTTATAATTTGATTAGTGATATCCTATGCGGCTATGAAATAAGTTGGATACACTTATCAGAGAATCAAGATTTACTAATACAAGGATGAAGTTTATGTTCTCATTTCCCTTTCACTTATTTTAAAATTTATATACCCCAACTTTTAAAATCTACCAGTCTATTTCACACATGTGCAGTAATTTAAACTTTTACAAAGCCTCCCTTGGATTCCAATTCAAAATTCTTAACAAAAAAAAAAAAATCCCTTCCCATGATTTGCTTTGCAGGTTCCGTAAGTATAATGTGAATAAGAAATGTTTAAGTGCTAGTTTTGCAGGTGCTGGAAGAGTGAGTATGATCTTTGGATTCTGATGCATCATCATGATGGTTCTTTGTCTAGGTGGAGAGCAGTGATGAGTGGTGTCCCTCAGGGCTCTGTCTTGGGACTGGTGCTCTTCAGCATCTTCATTAATGACCTGGACATGGGTATTGAGTGCACCCGCAGCAAGTTTGCAGATGACATGAAGCTGAGTGGTGTGGTTGATGTGCCAGAAGGGCAGAATGCCATCCAGAGGGACCTGGATAAACTCGAAGAGTGGGCCCATGAGAATAAAAAGGAGTTTAGTAAGTCTAAGTGTAAGGTCCTGCATCTGGGAAGGAGTAATCCTAGGTAGGAGTACAGACTGGGTGAGGAACTCATTGAAAGCAGCCCTGCAGAGAAGGACTTGGGGGTCATGATAGATGAAAAGCTGGATATGAGCCAGCCATGTGCACTGGCAGCCCAAAGACCCAACCACATCCTGGGCTACATCAGGAGAGTCATGACCAGCAGGTCTAGGGAGGTGATTCTGCCTNCAACGGAAACTGTTTTACTGTATGCATAAACTTCATGATGAATAGCCAAGCACATATGATTACCAAAATACATACGTATCATTTACATTTCGTAAACTGATATGCTTATTGCAGAGGATGCTTTGAAAGCTGACAAAAGTCTGGCAAGTGAGGAGTCATTTTACATGTATTTCAAGAACATTTGAAAACTGGACAGCTCACTGAACAGGCTGCCCAGGAGGGTGTGGAGTCTCCTTTTCTGGAGACATTCAAGAGCTGCCTGGACACATTCCTGTGTGACGTCATCTAGGTGATCCTGCTCTGGCAAGGGGTGTTGGACTAGATGATCTTTCTAGGTCCCTTCCAACCCCTGACATTCTGTGATTTTGTGATTCTGTGATTCACACTTCTTACGATTATAAAATTGGTAGCGAAAGTAATGCTTCAGCATGATAGATATGCAAAACTTCCTTTACTGTTGACTTACTAAAAAACACTTTATGGCTAGTAATTAGAAAAAAAGAAAAAAAGGAAGAGATGGTCTAATTGTGTTTCAAATTAAGTCTTTAGTCATTGACTATTTTCAGCTTAGGAAAAGCGTAAGTGGAAACACTCCAGAATACACTTTGTGTACAAAACTAAGACATAATAGAAGTGGAAGAAAATGAAATTTTTTTTTAAAAGCACCTTTAGAAGAAACACCAAACAAATGTCTGTTGTGCCTTGTTTGTTGCATGTCTGTAACTACTCTCACAAATCGAAGACTAACATCCCTCACATCTGCTTACAGAAAACATAAGGAAAACTACTCAAACCTTAAGCTCCCAAAATACAAGAGCCAAAAATGCTCTATTCCTCCAAAAGCTAAAATAGACCACAACTGTTCTTTAAATCACCTACAAATAGTATGCAAAGTTCAGCAATCCAGCTCAGTTTTAAGATACTATTGCCTACCAAAGACCATGCATATCGTGGGTTGATTTCTCCGCATACAGAAACAGTTAACCACATTTCCATACAATGCAACATGTGCAGGCCATAAATATGACCTACAACAATCTCTAATGAATAGAAAAGCTTCTGTATTATGCCACTGTGTAGCAAGTATTATTTTTAGTGACAACATGTCCCTATGAGAACAAGAACTTTGTCTTTCCTTTTGCCCATTTCAATTTTTCCACTTTATCCCACAGGAGTTACTAGCCAATACAGATCTGTGTGTGCTGAGGTTACATTACGAGCATTACTAACTGTCGTGCCCCACAGCTCCCTTGTTTTCCCCGAAAGAAACATTAACATTTACTCTTCATCGTTGCCTTCTCTGCCAAGTGAAGCAAAGAACCTGTAGTTTAAATGCACTGGCAGTCAGTCCTCTGTCATGACTTTTTCATCTCTGATATATCAAGTCTGAAACTACGATGAACTTAAGTAAAAGCTAAAATAAAATAAAATAATGCAGCATTACCAATTGCTAAATTATGCATTATCTTCATGTGTAAGTCAGAGTCTCTCAGCTGTGCAAACTGGGTTACTGACATAAAGAACTCCATCGTGTAGCAAGGGGTGGGGGTGATGCTCTACTGTGCCAAACCAGATGGCAGACTTCAAACTTATCGTCAACCTCTTCACTGAGTATATGCAGGACAGTAACAATGACTGTCCATGAATGGATCCTTTCACTGATCAGACAAAGCTAGCTACATCAGCATGATAACACAGTTCTCTGTTTTCTCTCCATTACTTCTCCTATTGTCCTAGCACAGCTCACTGAAAATAGCAATAATTTCTTGGTGGCAGAGGGACCAAAGGAAGAAGGAAAAAGATGATATGGGTGGGTGGAAGAGACAAGTTAGTCATATAATCATCAATTCCCCTACCTTCAACTCATGTTACTATATCACTCATTCAATCTGCATTCCAGTAAAGTATTCCATATGCAGAAACCAAGATTTAAGGTGTATGTCACTCATTACACAACTAAAAGCACAGAATACAAAATGTAACCTGCAAATTAAAGGATGAACACGGTTCAAACAAGGATTTGGGAAATCATTCTGTGAAAGTCAACTTTCAATTTAGCAAAAATTATGCATGTTTGGGCTGGAAGTAACTTTTCTTATTCAGTAATGCTTAGAGGAAACTGAAGACAAGAACATAAGCACAGACAGACAACACTCAGTACCACCAAGACAAGATCTACAGACTACAAAGCAGTGGTCTTTGAAGACATTAATGCTCACAGTGTCCAAAGAGATAGTGTTAAGAATTGTTAAGAAAGGGAGAAAATTAAACAAATCATGATGACAGATAATAAATCATTTTAGACAATCCAGGGGATTAGTCAACTCTCCTGAAAGTGACAGGGACAAATTCAGAATGACAGTAACAAGGATGGTCCTGGCCTATAAGACCATCAACAGTTACCATCTGTCATGATGCTGATGTATATTCAACCCAAAGAATTTCCTACAGCACATGCTGCTAGAAGAAATAGAAAGACAACAATGCTAAGGTACCTGTCCAATTGCTGAGGCAAAAAGATTTCATTAATCCATTACCACCAATATGTGCACTCCTGCTCTGCCTTTCAGCCTCCAGTTCTTGGCTCCAATTCCTCTAATGCACACGAGCACACACTAGACCCCTCTGAGACTATGCAATTCGGCCAAGTAGCACAGAATGTGCTCTCGAATGAAATTAGTAAGTTTTAGTGTATTAAGTACCAGTAAGTGCCAAAGATGGGACAGGGGAGGCGATGAGACAGTGTAAATAAGAGCACTAAATTAAAACTAAACTAAATTAAAACTGAAAAACTTAATTTCCTTTTTCAGACAAGAACTTCCTCCTATCAAAACAGTCTTATGTTTCACGTAGTTTTATTGGAATCACAAGACAAAGAGCACAACATTAAGCTGCAGAAGAAAGGATGACTTTAAAGCACCTATACTGCCTGGAAAGGACAGAAAGGATGGGTCAAAAGGGCAGAGCTGCCAAGTCATTGACCTGTTTCATAAGAGTCATAGGAACAAAGAAAAGTGTTAAAGGTCTCCTCAACTACAGACAGTCTTAAGGAAGACAGGCAAACTGAAAAGAGCAAACTTGAAGTACTAAGTGAGAATAACAAATCTCAAAACAGAACTGTTATGACCTCTCCCACTTTCTGCACAACAACGTGTGTGTGTGTCTCTACATATGCACTAAGTCCTCTTCAAACGCCACTTCCTAAGAAGGATGTCCTCTATTAGAAACAGCACCACTGAGCCAATTGCATGGGTGGGTGGGTAGAATTTAGCCCTACTAGGTTCATAACCTAGCCATTAAGATTGATAAACCCCTAAACAGTAGTTTTCAAGCACTAAGTGAATGAAAGGAAATTAACTCCTTTGTTGGCACCCAATGGTTCTACCGAAGAACCCTCGCATTTGTGCCCATTTGTAAGGTGAGTTTAATTTACAAACCACCACCACTGAATCTGTCACAAACTAAACTAATGTGATTTTCCCCTTTTCCGTCCCACCCCATCACATAACAGCTTTAATACTGAGTAACTGAATACCAGTTCTGTAAACCTGAGGAAAATTTCTTCAGAGTTGAGCACTTTCCTCAGGCTACTGAAATCAAAAAGGACAGAGCAAAAACAAAGCAGCACTGAGTGTAGAGCTTTCTGCTCGCAAGAGGAGAGCAGACTTGCCTCTCAAATTACCAATGCTTTCTGGTTACGTCCCTCAAAGGAATTATTCTTATCAACTTATCTGGGCAGAGAAATAATAGCCACATTCTTATAAGAAGCAATCACTGGGTTTACAAAGACAGCTCTCACATGTCTTTGTGAGAAAATCTTTTGGGGCATGCTAAGAAAGCAACTGAGAAAGGCAACTGCAACACTTGCAGCAATATAGATAAGCTTCCTGTGAAGACAAAGCAACTTCTTGATCTCTCTCTTGATTTATCAACATTAAGTTACTTCAGTGTGCAGGTGTTTTGTGGGTTACTCATGCCATGAGAATAACTCAAAAATCTGGGAGACAAGAAGGGCAAACTTAATGATGCATCAACCATATCACTCCTGGAGTAAGAGAGGCTGAGATCTAGATGGAGAGCTGCAAAATCAATTACAGAAAACATCCTGCATCTTTTTAAAAATAAGAAATGCAAAATTCAAGTTTTTTGTTGTGCTACACAAGTTATAGAAGTGATTAGTATAGCCTAACTTTCTACATTAAAAAAAAAAAAAGATTATCAGCACTACTAACAGCCACAGATCCCCAACCCCCCAAAAAAAGCCTTGTCATACCACAGAAACAAAATGACTGATGAACAAACAACTATATAATCAATGATTGTCATAGGCTGGCTCCAACACTTAGGCCTACAGCAATAATGCAAAGGTTTGCATTTTAACTTTCCAAAAAGGACAAATTTCTATCTACCTCTGTTTTGCTTCACTCAATATGAATCTCCAGTAAAAATATACTGAACATCAAGCTTTTATACCAAAAGCAATTTTATCTCATCATTTCAAATAAAGATTTAAATCTAAGTATGACCTTGATGTGTTGACTATGAGACTGACAGGCCTGCATCATTCACTTTCTACATCAGATGAACCGCCGCAGATGGGTAGAAGCATGCTTTCAGCACAGCTCATTCAAATTAGTGTTAATTATTGATTAGAATAAACTCAGCTTGTTCCAGTTTTCTCCCATAAAAGAGAACATGTATATTAGTACAACTGACTTTTACAACACATTTACTTTCTCTAAATTCTCTGCAATATTTTCCAAATTTCCTCACACAAGTCACCAGCACTTTCACCATTCCCCAAATTGGCTATGTTTTTACTGAAAAGTTTCCTCTCTGATTAAGCAACACTGAGAAACCACAATCCCAAATGAACATCTGCTATTGCTCTATTCCAGCCCACTTGTTTCTCTGTGTTGTGCACTACTCCAAAGATTGTGTCACACATTAAACAAGAAAATTAAGTAGCAGCAAATAAGTGGTATAGTATAGCTCCAGATAGGCACTCATAAATTTCTACACGTGTTTCAAGAATTAAGTGTACTGTAACAGGAATGTAGTCTCATTAGTTGTAATTTCTTTTTTCCAAACCTGTGCGCTCCTCATTAAAAGCAATATATGAGATTTACTTAGAGTAAAAACATTAACTATAATACATTAAAATCTGTGACTGGCTTAGGAAGAGGAAGAAATGGCAAAAGCCTTTAAAATAAATAGTACCTAATCTTTAAAACTATTCCTTGCAGTCAGAAACAAAAATGAAGAAAGGAGTAGCCATTGCATGAGCTGTCCATGCAAAAGCAATCTTAATCTTTGATCAACTCCACTGCACTGCAGTTGTTTAGCTAGGAGTGTCAGTGGGAAAGGGGAGGAAGGCAAAAAAACAAAACAAAAAAAAAACCCCAGGAGCTTGAAGGAAAAAAACAACAACAAACAACAAGCTCTTAAACTAAGGACACTCTACCTCAGTGATTGGTTGCCCTTGTGATGTCAAGTCCAGTTCCTGAGGTCTTGTCATCTTATCGATATCCAAGGAGTCCATGCTGGAAGCTGCAGAGGTTATGCTGGAACGGGAGGAGTTACTGATTGAGCGTACCTCAGCATCACTCACTGTGCCAGCAGATGCTGTCCTCCTGTGCTGAGCAGTAACTACTGGTTTGGTGTCTTCTGCAACAGACTGCTGGGCTGCCTCATCCATGCTCAAAGAGGCCTTCTCTAACTGTGCAGTGATGTCATCCAAAGACACGTTGGCATGTGATGGTTTAGTCACCTTACCAGATGAGGAGGATAATCCTTTCATGCTGCTGTGCTTAGTAGAAGGTCGGCTAGCAGGTGGTTTCTGAGCTTTGGATTCTGTGGCAAGGCGTTTCACTGCAGCATTGTTTGCTGAATGAGACCCAATGCTGCTGAGCTCCTGCTCTATGGAACAGAGATCAGCCATGAGGGCATCTAGATCCACAGTCTCCCCCTGATTCAGGGCTTCTGCAACAAACAAGAGTTTTCAGTATGTGTAGTTACTTAATTTGTCCATGCAATTCCTCACTTTATGTTATCAAATTTAACGGAGTAAGGGAGCAACAGAACTATTTTCTTCTCCCATCTGTATTGCAAAATCTCTGCTCACTGCTAAGCAGAAATTTATTTGCACTGCTATTCTTGACTGGTCTAAAAACAATTAAAATAATTCCAAAACTATTTAGGCTCCACTGTGTTCCCTAGGGCTCAGTTTTGAGGCTAGTCCTGTTTAATATCTTTATCAGTGATCAGGACGAGGGAAACAAGTGCACCCTCACTAACTTTGCAGATGACACCAAGTTAGGAAGGAGTGCTCACCACTAAACTATGTCCCTAAGTACCACATCTACACAGTTTTTAATTTACAATAAAATACATTCTTATTTACAGATGGAACAGGGCTTTTTTCCTAAATATTTGAGGGGGTAAATAATTCAACAAACCATTCAAATTGTACATGGAGAAGCGATATGAGAAGTTGGCAAGATTAGTTTCCTGACGGAGAGGTGATCTCTTCACTGGTGCCACCGGCTTGTCTGTATCCAAACTCTGAAAAACAACAAAAAAAGAGCAGAATAAAGATTGACAAGAAAGTGGACAAGCAGATCTTCGAGATGAATGAAAATTAATTTTCTCTAAGAGAATTTTTTTTCAAAAACTCCTGGCATATAAAAATAAACAGATCTCTTTTTCAGGCTTTAGCCTGAAAAAGTATGACACTGTATCCCAGAGACTTAGCTTCAGATATTCAATAGAGAGAACATGTTAAACACATAATGTTTTTTTAGAATCAAAAGGATGGAAGCATATTCCAAATACATTTTTAAATGGTGTTACATAGTAGCTCATTTTGAAACACAGACAGCTGACTTACCGGTAACAATTTCTCTGCATCAAATTGCACAAGTATCTAAACACATTCCAACTGTGGCACCCTCTCTTGGATATCTTGGTAAGATACCCAAGATATCTTACCCATCTTTATCTTGGGTAAGATAAAAGATGAGAAAAGCTGCCTCTTCTCTTCTGGCTAAAACAAACATAGCATGTAGTCACAGAGAAATGGCCTATTAGCCCAGGTGACTGGCACACCATGCAAACACAAGATCTGTTTGTGAAGGAAAAGAAAAGCACTAGAAAAAGAATATGCCCTATCAGCTGCCTCTCTGATTCAGGAATAATAATCTGGAGTAACAGTTGAGTCCTCTGTGGCATCTAAATATGTTAACAGTGTCAACATTCACAATTTCTTGTTCCTTATTACTGTTTACATGCAACAAATAAATGTATCAAGGCTCGACAATGTCCAACCATATATTTGGAGGTACAGCCTACTTCTAGCCAGCTAAACTCAGTGTTTCTCTGTATACCTGAGGACAAAATACCAATTCCACAGTTGTCGGAAGATATCACACCCTTTGAGAAAGGTTAAACTGGCAGGTTGTGAAAAACTAATTTAAGAACGCTTGAGATGGGGAAAACAAGCCAACTTAGATTAAAGAGTACTGAGCTGATCTCATGCTACAGTCTACCTTGCTGCAAGTGGCAGTGTTAAGTAGTTAGTATCCAACTGAAAAGAAACATATAACACTTCAATTATTCTGTGAGATGACCGAAACCTTCCGAACCTGTGTGAGTTTGTCCAGTTCCCCGAGCCAGGCCCCAAACATCTTGTCCAGATCCTGATCTTCCTTATCACTATCTTCTTCTGCACCATGGTCAAGTTCTTCATCTGATAATTGCTCCATCTGGGAAGAAAAAAAAAAGTTTGATAGTCAAATTATCTAAGAAAACTGGTGTCACTACTAAGTTTTTGAAGTCAAAGCACATCTGACCATAAGCTTTATAGAAACTCCACATATTCAGTTTATTATCCTGCTCAGAAGAGTTAGTCTGATATCTACAACAGATAATGACAAAGCCATTCTTGCAGAATTCATGCAGAAAAAGATGAACAGAGTCCACAATATTTAATGCACCATCAAAAATTATTTCGTGCTAGCCTTGCACATGCATTGATTGCCAGCTATTGTTGGCAAAGTCTATTGATTTTACATTACAAAAATTCAACTCTTGTCCTAGGAATTCAGCTGACCGCAGTTAAGCAACACTGTTCAACCCAGAGGAAGTACCATTTCACTGTGCTGCAAATAGCTGACTCTGCACATTTGTAAACAGAAATGCTAAACAGGCCACAGCAAATGCCAGCAATACATCCCATGAAGCGATTTAAAACTTGGACACTGTCCAGATCACTTCAGTGATACTGCACTATTTTTACCCAACAAAGAGAATCCTCCCTGGAAGTTAAGAGTCACCATTACAGCTATCTGACCATCCTTCATTGAACAAATTTGAGTGACCAAGATAAAGACAGTGGCAACAATTTGGGAGTGATCAGGCACCACAGAAAAGTAAATCCTAGAGATGTGGTACAGAATGCCCAGAGAGACATTAGAACAGATTGCCACCCAACAGCTACTACACAGAAAATTCATGGTGTGCTGTACAGTTTGATTCGGTCAAGTCATAGGCCACATAACAACTTACTACAATCGCTTTCAGAAAGCATCAGTTCACATTTCATAGATTTTAAAAGCAAACTCTCTAAATGTTAGTCTTCAGGAAAAGACAAATCTTGGGCTGAAAGACATCACAGTGTTGCAGAGTTGAACTGATGAGGGCTGTTACTAAAGTTGATAAAAGCAATCTCAGGGAAAAACTGTTCAATTCATTTTTGATTTTATATGACAATAGTTCATGCAAAAAAACTCCATGATTTAAAAATATCTTTTCATTCAACAGAATATTGATTACTATACATTGATTATATTTCACTTTACCTTGATTAAGTAATCAAGGAACAGAACAGAGGTTATCTATAATTCTGAGATCAGCAGAAGGCAGTGTCTTCCACAGATTCAAGATACTGCCATCCAGTTGCTCTAGACAAAGTCATTTCAGTCTCCTACTGAGATTTTCTTTTGTGGGGGAGTACAATGCAGCTGCTTAGCTTAAAAGGGACAATAATATTAAAGTTAGCCTGGCATGGCATACTGCACCAAGCAAACACTAAACAGATTAAATTCACCATCTAAATCTCATTTCTTCCAACACTTGTTTTGAGTTCTATTAAGTACTTCGAGTACTCCAGGGATGGAAGCTCTACCTAAAATTTAAGAGTGATGCTGAAATGAAAAAAATTCCCAAATGCTTATGTAAAAGCTGTATTCTTCCACCAAGACTGCACCAGTGTTTACGTTCTGTAAGTCAGGCATGCCTCCCCCTGCAAGACTGCTCTGCATGATGTCACCTGAAAGCTCACCCACATATAGACATGAAGACAGCAGAGTAGCAGCAACTCATACTCTGCCTGAACTTATGCAAAACAAACAGAAGCTGGATTCCACTTTTCACACCCCTTCAAAGCTTTGTTTTACTACTCCTTAGGCTTTTACATGGACAAGAAATATTGTAAACTCAAGACAAAACATATATTTAAGATGACACAGTCAAACTGCTGCTAAGTGTTCACATTCAACAATGTAACATTTCTCAGTGTACCAGATACACTTGAAGTAAAGAATTTTTATTTGAAGACTAAATGAAGCTAGTAAAAGCATACCTTAAGAAATATGACTATGAACTGGCAAATCAAATAAATGGAAACTGTGATATAAAACAGACAGAGCTCGGTATTTACAGATACTTTACACGCCTAGCCTTTCCCTCTGAGCTATTTTTGCCGCTTACTCTACAGTTAGATGGTACTTGGTTTATAGCAGCATTCCATGGCACTATTCATACATCCTCCTTACATTAGGAGAAGAGTTTGTTCTTTTTACTAATATTTCTGAGGATCTAAGCTGTGGAAAGAAACCAGTATTCTCAATATTCCATAAACTGTTTCTTTAGTTATTTTAATTTGTCATCAGAGACACTGCTTTAGTTCCAGTTACTCTGAAGACAGAATTAGCAGCCTAAAGAAAACTTCTACAAGTAACATACTGTTGTGTCAGTAAGTCTGGCATTAAACTCTGCAGTATTTGCCAGCTCCTTGTAGTCCCCACCCAAGTTTCCTAACGTCAGCTGTATTTCCTATGAGCCTGTCAGCATTGGCTTGCAAAATGCACACAGAAGATCCTGTCTCTGTGCTAAGAAACAGCTAATATTAACTTGCTAGCTCCGTAAAAGGGATCTCTTTTAGCATAAGCCCTACTACTGGAAGGAGATATCCCAAAGGACATTAATTAAAGGATCAATTCAATAAATTAAGTCAGAGACAAAAATGTTCATATAACAGTATCTAAACTTTTTGACATCAGTACTCAAAAAAGCAACAACTCAAAAAGAGTGCATGTTCCAATTAAAAAGCTTTAAATTTTCTTTTTTACAGACATATTTATTCTCACTGGTGTTGATTACAGGAAACATGGCTGATAATTTAGCCAGTCAGGACCTAACTAAGAGTTATACCTTTCTAAGTATATAACATTTTTATTTATAACTAGAAAAACAGTGAAAGTTTCAGGGTTGGCAGGTGTGTGTGTGTATAGGTGCTTTGGTTTTGTTTGTTTGTTTGTGGGTTTGTTTTTTTAATATCATTTAGAACTAGACTAGATCTAATAAATGGAAAAGCCACTTACATTCCTAAAGCATCTGCAGGGTAAAAGTGTTTAAGTAGCTGTTGCTTCAGCTCAGCTCATAACAGATGAGGTGCAAAAGTAATTTTAGGATTCACGTTATTTTTCAACACTTCATCTTCTATTCTGTTCAAGTGTATGCCAGGATAGAATTTAATAAAAATCAGCAGCATGAGTCAGGGGTACCTAGATAAAATAAGGCACCAATGTGGCATAGTCTTCCATATGCAAGTAAGGCTTCCTGTACTTCAGAGTTGCCTATGTACTATTTCATTATCCAGTATGGACTGCATCAATCAACTTTATCTGTTCGAAATGCTAGTTAAACAGAAAGACCAATAATCACTGGAAGACAACTGCCTTTCACTGAGACTTCATTCTGCAGACTTGCACTTTGAGATGGTAGCTCCTACCTTAAATCAATTCACTTAAAGATAACAGGAAATTATACTAACAATAATGAAAACAGTTTGCACTGAAAAACAGTTGTAAAAGAATCACTCATTCATTTGACTACATCACACTTTAATTAATGATGGAAAGATTATCAGAGAAACAAAGAATTCTGAGTCCAGCTGGAAATCCCAATGTGCTTAAAGGGTCAGCAACAAGAAAGTGTTTATTTACTATAATTTCAGAAGCACTGTAATAAGCATTTTAAGCTAGAGCTGCTTACGTATGTTCAAAGGCAACTTTTGCAGCATAAAATCCCCAAACAAAAACATACCAGCTTTCTTTCAGGCAACTGTTTTCACCCCCCACCTTTCTTATTATTTAAACACAAGCTTGTACAAGCTCATGCTTGTAACTGAACTAAGGATTTTCTTCTAAACACAGCCATGGAATTTGTTACAAATCTATTATAGGGATGCAGTACACAACACACAAATGTTCAAAACACCATCTGAACAAGTAACTGCATTTCTGGATTTTAAAATATAGCCTTGAGAACCTAAAATAACTCTAAAGCATAATCTGGCTTGGAAGACTTCTGTTTGGAACGGGTTTGGAAATCAGAGTTCTTCTATTTGTGATCATTCAGGCATCATCATGCCAGTAACCATTTCTGTTTAAGAAGTTGTATATGACAGAACACTACAGTAATATACTGTAGGAGCATATAAGCACAGTGTGTACATAAATACAAGCGTACGATTCTAGTAGGTTTTTACCTCTGATACTTCTTCACTTGGCTGCTTAAAGATACGAGGTTACTTACACGGAAAAAATACCTTGAAATGCTTTCACAAAACTGACAGTCAAAGCTCACACCCACATCTCTACACACTTTAATGACGTTCTGGTAATGAAAGGTAGTTTGGGCACATAAATTATTTGTTTCGTATTAATACTCTGCCCACATGACAGGGACCAACCAAATCCAGCATGTATTTCTGTAAAAAATACAAAAGTCTTATGCTATAACTGAAACTAACATCTTTCCTCTGAATTTAATACTGCAGCACACTAAGCCAACAACATAGTGTAGATCAACTGCTTTACTATTTTGATGTTTCTTCTTCATAAGCATAAAATATGCTGAAGTTAACTACTCCTGAAAAATAGATTTGGAGGGGGATTTCAAAGTTATGGGAAATTCTTTGTGCATTATCCAATGTCCTATAACCCAGTTTATATTAAGAGTAATCTAGATGAAAATCTGAACAAACAAGTATTTGTTTTCTTTTAGCTTCAAACAGCCTAGGTACTAGCCCAACACGTCCCTAGACTCCTATAGCACACAGACATTCCAACACCTCTCAAATTCAAAAACTGAGGTACAAATCTGTCAGCTAGAGATGTCAAAATCAAAATACATCAAATAAAAATCTTAGGTCAAGTGAAAGCCTCCTTCAATATACTATTTTGAGCCAACTTTGAGGTTTGTTTTTCACTTTTAAAAAAAAAATACACTTCAGGCAATACTTTTCTAGGCTTGTAGTCACAAAACAGTGAAAACAGAACATCTGACGAAAGATAAAGCTTCAACAGCTTTAGTAAAAGCAAAAATAGACCTTTTATAACCAATAAACTTCTACGTTTCTCAAATTACTCAGATAATAAATTTAATAGTTAAAATTCTGCATTTATGTATTATACAAAGGTAGCATCTGTTGCCACATTTTAAAAATCAAAGGTCTGTGCACTCTTTTTTACCAGTTAAACAGGTAAACCTATTTATGCAATACAACTTTAAAATAGACAAATAATACATCTATGCCTTGCACACATGAAGAGATTCATATACACATAGAGTACTGTGGGTGACCTCTTGACATCCTGGATAGCAATACCTACCTGCCTTAATGCAAGAATCATAGAACAATCCGAGTTGGAAGGGACCCACAAGGATCATCAAGTCCAACTCCAATTAGACACAGGACAAAACCCCTAAGATCACACAAGGTGACTAAGGGCATTGTCCAAGCATCTCTTAAACTCCACAAGATTTGGAGCCATGACCAAATCCTGTTCCAATGCTCCACCACTCTCTGGGTGAAAAACTTTTTCCTAACATCCAGCCTGAATTTCCCCCAGGACAGCTTCATACCATTCCCCCGTGTCCTGTCACTGTCCACTAAAGAGAAGAGCTTAGCCCCGACTCCCCCCTCTCTGGTGAGGAGGTTATAAACTGCAATGAGATCCCCCCTCTGTCTTCTCTTCTATTCTCCAGACTGAACAGGCCAAGTGATTTTAG
>VWZO01014004.1:47463-80459 GCA_013396975.1 Bucco capensis
CATGACCTTCCTTTTATGAACCCATGCTGGCTAAGACTAATAACCGTGTTGTCTGAGAGGTGCTTATCTATGGTTCCCAGAACGATCCTCTCCACAATTTTGCCCGGTATAGAAGTAAGACTAACAGGCCTGTAATTACCAGGGTCGTTCCTGTTACCCTTCTTGAAAATGGGAACTACATCAGCACGCTTCCAGTCCGCTGGGACCTCTCCAGATTCCCAAGAGCGTAAGAGCCAAGAAAGAAATAGTTGCACCTAATCACACATCAATAAATTGAAGATAATTAAGATACATAAAGCATTCAAAATTACTAATGTATTTCAGTTTTGGGTCACTGGATTATAAAGGAATGGAACCACCTTTGATTCAAGTCTACTACCTGTTTCCTGCCCTTCTTTCCCTTCCTCCTCAACTCATTAAGGACATTTCTTTATATCAACACATTATCTGCCACAATTCAACTAATCAAACTCAACTGTATTCCAACTATCAAGGAAGCAAGGGACTCAGCAACCCTTTGAAAAATTGACCTTAATTAATTCCTTACTTATTTTTTAAAGTCAATTAACTAGTAGCAGTTTGGAAAAGAATGAATAAATGTTTATGCACATGGGGTTCTTTAAGCTGTTCTTCAACATTAAAATAGACTTCAGCAAAAAAATTCCTATTCTTCAAACATCGAAAGTCAAGAGCGGAACATGAAATGTACAAGACTTTACTACAAGCAACTGGGAGAAGGAAGTCAAATAATTACAGAATATGTGGGGAAAAAGAAGGTTTAAAACCAATGCGCGGTTTCAGCATATTAATATATTTAATGCCCCCTCCCTGGAGGCATTCAAGGTGAGGCTCGCCAAGGCTCTGGGCAACCTGATCTAGTTGGGGATGTCCCTGCTCACTGCAGGGGGGTTGGGACTAGATGACCTCCAGAGGTCCCTTCCAACCCAAATGATTCTATGATTCTATTCTAAGTCTTTTACTTTGAGGCAACTGGTCTGGACTGAAGAAATCCAGCAAGTATGAAAACCAGGCATCCTCACTGTAGGGCCTTATTCTCAGATGCAGCTGGGAGCTGCAAAATTTGACAGCCTACAATTATTTCCCTCCCTTACCCACCGATCTATGAGACATGCAAGAATGTATCTTTGAAACCACGGAAAAGAAATGTTTGTGTCTGAAAATGCATGTTTTGAGTTGCAGACAGGCTAGAGTTTGAATAAAAGTTCAATTAAAAGCTGCTGAAAGTAACAGTTATTCAGTCAAACATATACAGTGCGATTTCTAAAGCTGCTCCTGAAATTAAGCACATGCCTGTACAAGAACTTGCTTTGCCTCTAGCTGTTTGTACTTTAAGTCCAGTCAAACAACCTTTTCACTGAGCTCTTAAAAATATTTTTCTTTATGCTATGGGTAAGTTTGTAAAATATATCTTCATAGCAACACCAGTGAACACAAAACACATAAATTTTAGCAACTGCTAATGAGGCAAGTGTTTGAAAACGCAACTGTAAGAAGAAAAAAGTTTTAATCGGCTATCAGATGGTAACATCAAAGCAAACTGTCTCAGTTCCTGGAATCCCCCAAATTACATCAGTGCTATATAGAGTAAATATTGGTTTTCTAAAACTTAGTACTGTTCATGAGATCACTATTATGCCTTTCAGATTCTAACAGGCTGTTCCACAACTAAGCAGGGAAGTCTAACATACCACTATGGTTGCTCCCTCGTCTTCCACAGATTCAGCACCCAATATTTAGAATGAAGCTGGCAGTGTGTTAAGCAGGGATATGACAACACAGTAGTCTCAGTGACAATAGAAATATGCAAGAATATAAAGCTTTTTATGGCTAGCAGCATGAAGAAATAGAAAACCATAATTCTCCATATTCACATCCACTGCAGCTACCAACTCCCTTTCTATTTAATCAAAACTTGTACACTTCTCCCTCTAACTTTAGTTGACACAAGCACACACAATTTCCTGAAACAAATTCAAGATACTAGAATGTTTACTTCACCATCTTGATTTCTAACAAACAACCAGAAATACTTGTGATGTGCCACAACAAAACCACCCACAAAATACTCACCTACTCACTCCTGTTTGAAAGCTTTAAGAGAGAGGTAAAATGTAAAGTATTAAGCAGAAATCTACCCTATGTTCCATGAAGTTGGTTTCTCATTATCACTTAGGGTATCTTTGTATTTCTATTTATATTGACTCTAGCTTTCCGTAATTGCAGTCTGAAATTTTAAATTAGTCTCCACAGAGTGAACCCTTGTATATTAAAACATATTTAAAAGCTCTTTCTTCCTGTAAGAGGAGACACACCAAAATTAGTGAAATGTCTATTGAAGAACCTATCTAATTGCATCCGAAATTTGCGCTGCTGAGAAGGCACACAGTAAAACCTTTATTTCCTCCAATATATTTCAGTGCCTGTCTCACATTTAGCCAAACAGCTGTTGCCTTGAAAAGAAGGGGCTTTATCAATCATTATGTCCCATTTCCTGAACCAAGATTCCAGCCAGAGAAGCCAAGTGGACATTAAAATTCCCATAAAAAGAGCATCCTAGATTGCATTGTATCTCACAGCAGTTTCTTTATGAAGAAGACCTGAAGATAGCTCTAAAAACCTGCTTAGCCAGAGAACATAAAAACAAAATTGACATAGATAATGTATTTTTCAGGAGGATAAAATACAGGCACTCTCCAGAAAAATAACACTCATTAGTTGCAGAAGCCAACATGTTGGTCTTACCAGCTAAGACTAGAGAATTTTTAGTGTGAAAACAGAATGACATTATGAATGTTAGAAAAATTTATAGTTCAAAGTCTATATTATAGTCTGCCTTCAATAGGCAGAGATGTAAAAACATACATTAGCTCCAGTTCTCCAGAATCTTCATTATGCTGCTATCATAACACAAACACTATTGCAGCATCTCTTCCCATTCAGTTTTAGCTTTGAACGACACATAAAAAAAAACCCCACAAACATTACAAAGTTGATGCAGAAAGAGGTAGAACTAAGTTTAATGCAGTAACTTCAAGAAGCATGTCTGTAAATATTTTTTACATTTTTTACATTTTAATATTTTTAAAGGTTTAGTTATGTAAAAAAATATTTTAAATATTAGTAGAAAGTAGACAGCAGATGCATTTTGTATTACAAATGAAACAAAACTATCTTTCAGCAGCTGCAACCTTGACAAGAGACAGCTAGATATCCAAAAAAAGGTTTCATAGGCAAGTTAAGCTTTATTACACGATTTGAGAATATATGAATTCAAAGCTTTTAGGGGGTTATTTATGCTTGACTCCAGAAAACATATACTTCAAACATGCTCATGACTGTATTGAAAAGGGCATAAAAACACAATCAGGTTAATCTGTCTTAGAGGTTTTTAGATAAATTGCAAATTTTGCTCATATAATGATCATTAAAAAGCAACTCTTTCTTAACCACTGAAGAACTACAATTTCCTTGCAACGAGTTCTGCTATTTCAGCCCTTCTTCTTTCAGAAGAATCCTTCCTACAAATTCTCCAGATTACACTTCCATTAAACTTCCCCTATGCTGAAGGTTGATGGAAGTCTCAAAGAAGTGAAAAATTACTAAGCAAAATAAATTTCAGATGCCTCTAGAAGGTGATTCTTGTTCCATCTAGATTAGGAAAAAGAAAAGCCTTCAGACATTTCTTGCCAATTTGATCTCAGGGATAGAGGCAGAACAGATTTCAGCCAACTCTAGCCACTAGTTTGAGTGTGCGGCAAGACAAGATTATGCAAGCACCTCAGAACAAGGATTCCGTACCTGAGACCACTGGGTTTCTTGCTCTGCTTTCTCAATTCTATCAATGTCCACACATTCCAGGAAAACCTAACACTCTAAATATTTCATTAATTGTGAAGGGTGGAGGAGGAGGAGGGAGGAGATGTGCAGGAGCATAAGGAGAAGTCAAACATTCCTAATCGCAACAGGAAACTCACTTCAGTCCTGAAGCATAATATGCAATTAAATTGCAGTTATTATCCTAATACACAGCTGCAAAATTATATGAGAACACTAAGGGCAATGTAGGCAATCCTTCTGTCCCCAGAGCACACAAAGGAAGTGGATGAGAGATCCAGAAGTGCACATCTCATAATGAAGTAGTAGATTCATATATACCAACCAGTCAGCCTCAAGCTCCACTAAGCTTATATAATACCTTTAGAAGAGGAAATTAAGAACTTAGATGTATGAATTTTTACTCAAACTTCAAGTAAAAATGCAAGCCTTTAACAACTTAGAATTTTTCATCAAAACTGCACCAGACATGTCAGAAGAATGAAGGAAGATTTCATTTTTATATTTTATAGATAAGGGCCAAGACAAGGAATACAAAGCAGACTGTTAATGGTTTGGGAAGACAGAACAAGGAAAACTGCCTACATCCATAACTGCACCTTCAAACAACATTCTGTATGTAAAAACAGAGCACAAAATCTGACCAAAAAAAGCACCAACACCTGCATGGTATTTTACATAACCAGTTAAGGAATCTATTTTGCGATGAGGACATTTTCAGACATACTACTAGCAATAGTCGAAGAGATGATTCAAAAGGTTCAACACATTTTTCAAATAAAACAGCACCTAATTGTGCTACGTCTCATCCCTCTCTTTCCTCTATAGCTGCTAATGTTGAATTATAATACAAGAAAAAAAAATCAAAATCAAACAATAACATACAGCAAAATAAAGGCTGTCATTCTGCCGAAGAGCCTCACGACAGCCTTCAAAAGGACTCAAAAACATCTGTTTGTGATGCAGATCTTAGGTAGTATACATTTTCCATCTCTGTCCTTTCTGTTCAAAATGGCAGGTTGCATTTACTATTCTATTTGCAGGCAATACAAAAGAGGTAATTCTACGTGTTGTGGTTTAGACCCAGCCAGCAGCCTAATATATTCTTTATGTGCACCACAGGGACTTTATCCCTGTCTACAGTACACAGGATAGGGCCAGCTTGATTAACAGATCCTCTAGTATTAACCAAGCAGGTGGCTTGTGCTAAAAGCTTGTCCTAGGTTTTAGAGGTTCCACCCACCACTGCTTTCAGTGTAGTTTTTAACAGCCCATTGTATCATTCGACTTTCCCAGAGGCTGGTGCATGGTAAGGGATGTGATACACTGTCACAATACTATGATTTTCAGCCCAGGTATCTGAGGCTGTCACAGAATCACAGAATGTTAGGGGTTGGAAGGGACCTCTGGAGATCATTTAGTCCAACCCTCCTGCCAGAACAAGTTCACCTACAACAGTTGCACAGGATGGTGTCCAGGCAGGGAGACTCCACCACCTCCCTCGGCAGCCTGTTCTTGTGCACTTAAGCTTTTGGGAACCCCTATCACCCTCAAAATGTAGATGGGTTTGACCCCTCTATAGCTTGATGGGATTAGGGTACACTGTGCATCAGTATCTACTAGAGACTCCTGTGGGTCTGATATGCCAGGCCATAGGATCCACACAGTCCACTGAACTTGATGGCCCCTTTCCTCCACCTAGCTGGAGGCAGGACCTCTCTAGTCCTGATCAGAATTGCTTACTTCCTGCGAGAATAACGTGAGGTTCCTTCAAGAGGATCAGAAGTAAGATTAGTCTTCTGCTCTGCTTGGAGAATTTCCCACTTGAAACTGCAGCAGCATTCTTCCTGGAGGACTCCCTTTCCACTTCTGTTTACCCTCACTGCTCATGTATTCACAGAGGTAGGATTAAAGTGGCTTTTCCATCCCACTTCCTCATGTCCTCTCTGTAGTCATGGAAGTAAAACTAAAGAGTACCCTGTGGTGTGTACCTCCTGTATTCTCTCTCCTGATAGCTGAGATACAAGACCATAGAGGTGGGGAGTAGGATATATCTTATTTGAACTGCTGGAACTCCCAAGACAGTTTCTTCACAGCTGAAACACAGGCTTGTACGGAGGAACAGAGGCTTCCCACACACTGATGTGGTTGGCCAGCTAATTCATCCACCATTTGTCCCTAGCCAACTTTCCAGGACACTACTGCCAAGGAGTTGGCATATGACGATGGTGCACTTTGTAGAAATTTCCACCACATGGGTGTGGTACATTGGACTTCATCTGGATCTGTAGCTGACTGTTTGTCATTCTGATCATTATAAGTCACCTCCACCACTGCTAATTCCCTCAGGACAGCTCTCTCCATAGTGGTCCACTTGCCCAGGTGACACATAACATACTCCTTGAACGGGTACCTTTCGTTCAAGTCGTCTCCAAAGGCTGAGGGCTTGTGCCTGTTTTCCAATCACCTTGCCAACGCCCTCTTCCCTCAACAAGGATACCAGCTGCTTGGCTTCCCTACCCTTCAATTACAAACTACTGGCCCCTTTATCCCAGCACTGAAGCAGTCAGGTGATAATGTGCTTCCCTGGATGTCAGACGAAATACTTTCACATGTCTTGCAGTTCACTTCAGGATAGGGATCCACCAATTACCTCTGGCTCTTCCTCTTGCTCTCTTGTCAACCCTGTTCATTGCCATCCCTCACAAGGCAAACTGATCTTACTGTGATTTTTTTTTTTTCTGTATAGGGGCAACTGATACCTGTACAGGTTGGTTCTCTGGTGCAGCTCTATCATCTGCTGCTGGGGCTTGAGTATCTTCAGTGCCTGTCAGTCTGGTTTTAGGTCCAGAGAACTTCTCTTCCCCTTGAGAGTACTGAATAGTGTTGAAGAGGACTCAGTATGCTTGGGGGCTAGGTCCCAGTACACTGTGGTGCTTTGTGTGTCTTGGGAATTGTCAGGTGGACAATTTTACTAGTTTATCAGGATTCTGCACTTGTTCAGGGGTGAAATTCCAGAGCACTGGGAATGACCACTGTCCTAAGAACATTCTCTCCCACACACCCTGCCACGCAAAACTATCCAGCCTCAGGCCAGATCTCTGGGTGGTGTTCTTTGAAAGATGTGTGCAACCCTATTCAAGTCCTTGGACACATTCAGGAGACACAGTAACAAGAGCATGCTGGGCTTGGATATCCTGAGGGTATTCAAAATTCTTACAAGCTGAGATGGTATCCTCCCCTGTCTCGCCCAGAAATGGAGTGAGATTACTACTAATTAATGACCATGCCACATACAATACCAGCTCAGTCTTGTGACCAGTGCTACAATCATACCAGAAGTCGACAATATCCAATGCAGCAATATGATAGACCTGATCCATTTCCCCAAAAAGATAAACATCACCACAAGGAATATATAGAGTACATAAGGATTTACATAACACCAGCAGGAGAACAAATTGACCAATACTGTGAACATGGACTATTTAGCTAATTAGAACATGCATATAACAAAATAGTTCTAACACACTCTGGTCCGATTTTTTTTGTTATCTCAACTGTTTGTGACCCATGTTGGGCACCAAAAAGGACTATCCTTGTTTAGATCCAGCCAACAGCCAAGTCCCATGCAGCTGCTCACACACTGCCTCCCCATCCCCCTCTCCTGGTGAGGGGGGAAGAAAAATCGGGAGTGAAATGCCAAACCTCATAGGCTGAGATAAGGAAAGTTTAATAGAATCTGTAAAAGTTGGAAACCTTAACAGTGCTTATAGAATACGGTATAAATGAAGGATCAAAATAACCAAAGGGAGGTGTAAGAAAATAATTTAGGTCATAGGTCAAAGTACAATGTAGGTGAGTATTTCTGCAAAGACTCTGAACTAGTCTATGCTTTAATACAGTTAAAAACTATTTTTTTGTTCAATGGACCCTCTCAAAGGTTAAAAATAATCATTATGCCAGTGCTCACTTAAGATACTACACCAGACTCTGACAATCTCTATGATGTGCGTACTATCTAGACTCAGAAGTAGCTGCCAAATCCCTTTCAACAGGACCTAGTGACAGTCTATAAACCATAGTTCAAAAAATGGAAGAGGAGTACTTTAGCTATGACATATAAACAACATTCTTCACAAGTTGCTTTATATAAACTTTCATATCAAGGTATATATTCTCCATGCTAACCTCAGCTGCAACAGGCTGGAAGTTGATTTAGGATTTCTGGTAAGAATTAAAATTACATTGTGAAGAGCTGTGTTTCACTACAGCTGGTACTACCTCCTCCAGATAAAAACAAACAAACAAACAAACAAACAACAAAAACCACACAACTGTGTATTTCAGAAAAAAAAAGACCAACAAACCATAAATGAATGTTTCAGATCCCCATAGATCTCACATGCAATTTACGAGACAGAACGCCAACTTCCTGCTATATAAACTGCAGCTCACTATTTTCCTTGCTGATACTGGAAGAGTCCAAGTTGTGTCTTGACAACCCCAGCAGGCAAGAAAAAAAACAAACCCTTGAAGTAAGTCCTAACACTTTTACAACTCTTCTTTCCAGAACTTGCTGTTTTTCTCCTCAAAAATACAAGGAAAGCTATTCCAGAAGTGTTCTAAATTCTCAAAACAACTGTAAGATATCTGGTTGAGCAGGGTGCCAAGGCATGTAACAATTCCACCACCACTATTCTCTACCAATGCCTACACATATTGCTGAAGAAGAGAAAGTCTATGAGCAGATATAGAAAGGGATGTTCATCACTGATCAATGCTGAAAATACAACTTAATTCTTATTTGCCATTTTAGCAGAATGTCACTAAAATCTCTCTCCAAAGTTTCTAAAACACTAGAGAAAAGAGACAATATTTCTCCCAGCTTTTTTGTTTTTAATACGTTTTTCACTTGGGATTTTGCTTCTACTGTCAATTCAACATTATTTCTCTAGAAGGATGGTTTAATTATCTTAAACCAAGAAGTCCATATAATAACTCAAACCAGTATCAGCAATTTGACGTATAAAGCCATGAAATTTGTCACAGACTTCTAACAGGAATCTAAGCATTGCCTACTGAGTACTGACCTTAATCTCTAGTTTATAAGTCTCCTGAAACTCATTAAAAAATAAATATATTAATTAATTTTGTTCATACTTAAGATGTGCCCTAAAGATATATGTTCATACTAAAAAGTTGCATTACTTCTGGTGATAATCACCAAGGCTGGAAAAGACCCCCAGGATCATCAAGTCCAGCCTATGACCCACTACAACATCTAAACCATGCCACTCAGTGCCATATCCAAACTTTTCTTAAACACCTCCAGGGATGGCGACTCCACCACCTCCCTGGGCAGCCCATTCCAGTGCCCAATCACCCTCTGCGTGAGGAAGTGCTTCCTAATGTCCAGTCTAAACCTCCCCTGCTGCAGCTTTAAGCCATGGCCTCTTGTCCTGTCACTAGCTGCCAAGGAGAAGAGCCCAACCCCTACCTGACTACAACTTCCTTTCAGGTAGTTGTAGAGGGCGATAAGGTCCCCCCCTGAGTCTCCTCCTCTCCAGGCTAAACAGTCCCAGCTCCCTCAGCCCTTCCTCATATGGCTTCCCCTCCAGCCCCTTCACCGGTTTTGTCGCTCTCCTCTGGACCCTCTCCAGCACCTCAATATCCTTCCTGAAGTGAGGGGCAGCAGAAATCTTGGCAGCAGAAAGTAAGAAGGAAGGGGGGGAAATCAGTTCAGCACTCTACTTCCGGGGAAAAAAAAAACCAACCCACCAAACACTTAAGAAAGTAGCCTCAACATAAAGGTTTGTTATGTCAAAGGTTAGAGCAATCTAAAACCCAGTTAAGCACCAAGTGAAGCATACCTAAAAGGACCTTATCTAGAATTTAATTGTACAGATTGAGACCAAATGCAAATATTTAACATAGAATTCATGTTTCAAGCATACATTACTGAAATCTAAGAACATCAGCTTCCCTAGCAGAAAAGGAAGCGGAAGTCATGCCACTGAGGACATGAACCCAAAACTTCTACACAGCAGATAATGACTGGAAGGCAGGGCTGACAGTTTGGTCTTGTTACAGAAGGACTTTAAACAGAAAGATTTAGATTCATGGGATTAGGCCAGCATTCCTAGCAAGCACTGTTCAGATCCCAAACTGCAGAGGCCTTTTCTAAACAGTTCAGCACCTGAGACACAACTACTGGAAAGTATCCTGTCACCACACTTGGGAGCTTTGTGAGTGGAACTTTTCTTGCCTACGAAAACTAAAAACAGTAGAGTGCTTTGCTACTGCAACTGTGAAAAAAAATAAATCAAGTGAGTCAAACTCCACACAGCCACTCAAGAACAAAAGTTTCAAGATTATTTCCAAAATAAATCTAAGATTATTTTTTGTTTAAAACTAATCCCTCTCCCAACTTTTAAACTAATGAGGTTTTTTATTCAGTGAAGGATAATCCTAAGCAGGTGGCTGAGTCCAGCTATTATACACAGACTGTGCATTATGTTTCACATTTTGCTTGTAAACACACTCAGAAGTTCTATCACTCAGTATTCAATTATTCCAATTATTCTTGTCTCTCACGTTAAGTCTGATGCTGTGCTAAATCAATAAATCAAGGTAAGCCAGACTTGGATGATGAGGAAAAAAAGAGACACCAAAGGCTGACTAAAGTAATTTCAAAGTGTACAGAAAAGTTTTTAAAAGTCATATTGATTAGATCAGACTGATACTGATATGGCTAGTTTTAAAGTCATCTGAAAGTAACATGGATACCTGCTTTCCACGCAATTTATGCTTTTTTTTTAATACAGAAAATGAATGAGCCTTTTAAAACACCATGGCTTCTTAGCAAGGGTCACACTGACTGAAAAATACTACTGCAGACATTACTGCACAGTAGTCTCATTTCCATGCTAAGAAACACAGTTTCATAGGGACAAGAATGAGATACTTCACAGCATTCATCAACCTGGGGAACAAATACCCTCTTATCACAACTGAATAGTGAACATCAAGAGTCCCTGTAGCTTTCAAGAAGAATGGTTCTCTAGAGGATGGTTTATGAGCTCCACCATACAGCACCTTCTCACAGAATCCTCAACAGCAAAATGCAGGATTATTTCTTTTAATATCAACTACCCTTTGACTGCTATGCTTCCAGCAGCCAGAAATCCTTCCTCCATCACACTGGATTTATTTGGAACATGCTAATCAGTCAAAAGTGAATTCAGTTTGCCTATTTCTCAAGATAGACAGGGGAACAACTTTCAAAATTATTCACAGAAAACACATCTAATTTGCTCAGGAAAAGCAAAGCTGGGAGTAGGTTTTATGACATGCTGAAGGTAGCAGATCATTTGTGCTTGTCTCTTCAGAAAGAAATTCACCTACAAGCACACACTGTGCTGTGCACACCCAATAGTTTCAGTCACATAGGAAAAGGAGGGGCTCCAGCACACAGTTCCTCCTTCTTCCTTCCTAACCTCTCCTGGAATAAATATACCATCTGTCATATAAAGAATGTGAGCACCAAAATGTTAAGATATTTCCAATACCAAATCCTTCAATTTGCCCTGTTCTCAAGAACATGCTATTTGCCAGAAAAGACTACATTTAAATAGAAGTTGGAACTATTTGGAAAAAAAATGTTGAGCATTACCATCCATAAATACATTAATAATCTGAATTCAAAAAACTTCCAGCATTAACTCCATAGCACTGAGGCACAAAATATGAAAATATATGCCCATGCCATTACAGAGAGCTTTCAAACTAGAGGCTAAATACAGAATTGTGTTTTTCCTGTTGCACTTTTTTTCATTAAATGCTTGCAAGCATTGGTCAAGGTCAGATATGCCTAGAAACTAAAAACATTTCACAAGCCCAGGACCTTGCTTATATCTGTGGAATTGGTGGTCTCAGAACCAGCCCAAAGGCAACACATGTAAGCATATCTGTGTTTGTAAATATGTATTTACATATATAAACTTTAAAGTTATATTATTTGCAAAATAATAAAAGAAAACTCTCTTGCCAAGGTGAGTCACTTACTCACTAGAGTAGACTGTAGATATCTGTAAGATTTGTGTATGAGCAAAGGCACAGAACTGATGACAAAAGCACAAACAAATACCTGTTGTAATACAAATTCCTCTAAAAACTAAAACTTGAAGGAAGAGCTTACATTTTAACAGGCTTGTATTTATAGCACAGTTTTCCCAAATGATCAGGAACAAACAAGACATTTTTCATTGTTTACAAACACTCTTTTGCTACATAAAATGGTATGAGAAACAGCATGAAGCTGCAGCAAGGGAAGTTTAGACATCAGAAAAAGTTTCTTCACACAAGGGTACCAACACTCAACGCTCAGCTGTGGCTATGGTTTCTCATACTCTGCATAAATAGCTTTACTGAAAGCAGGGTCTTTGTCTTTCTTCCCAATAAATATCTGGCTTTAAAGGCTGTCATGAAAAGTATTTATTATTATTTCCTTTTATAACCAAGAATCAAACCCACAAACTTCAGAAAACTTCATGTAAGCAACAGCTTATCAAGAAAAACATTCCTGCCTCTTTTTGCCATCTTAATGTCAGAAGCCAGCAAGGCTTATTCTTTCCCAAATTCAATGGAAAAATGGAATACTTTGCAGGAAGACTAATTTATAGATGACTTTTCTTAACTAGTCAGATATTTTTGTTCCTTCATCTTTCCCTGCTACAACTGTAATGATACTATTGATAATAATTTTACACAAAGAAAAACAACCAAACAACCAATACCCTACCTTTTGCAGATATTTTAATACTAAAATATTGTTTCTTTTAAAAACCCTTTCATAGATGTATCTTAACACACACACTACCTCATTTTTTTCCTCACAGAACATAAAAATTCATGTCCTCATACGAAAACAATTACTAAGCATTAAAAATTAGCTAGAAAACCAGGGCTAAGAACAAGCTTATAGTGTAACATATACTGAATTTGCATCCTGCACAAAAAGCCATGTCCTTCCTAAGGCAAAACACTACCTCAGTTTACAGGATCACTGCAGTCGGTCTCAGTCCCCTTCCAAAATGCTTAAGCCTGTGTCCTCAAGGCTGATCACCAGTGCTGTCATTTCCTTCAGTGTAATTTGGAAAGCAGCAAAAACCATAGCTCACAACAAATGCAGGAATACCTGCCATACACAAAGCAAACAGAACCCACTCTCCATCCTGAGCCCATTTTTGAAGTCTGACTAAGTATGCTTAATTGCAACTTAACTACAGTGAATTCTCTTCCGGTCAAGAATTCTCTCAGATGAATATTCTTCTTCTATAGAAAACCAGGACAAACTCTTATTCTAGACATACATTCTTTTGGCAGGACTAGGGGAGGAGGTTATATCTAGTTCACAGAAAATTAGGTCACCCATTTCACAAGCAAATACAAACTGCACATTGAAGTTTGTAAGCATTTCATTGGTATTCTCCCTCAACAGACGTTTGGAAGAGATTTCTCACAAATTCTTTGTACAGCTAGATTAATTATAAATTCAGCAGGAAATAAATTTGTGTTTACAAACTTAGTAAAAAAAAAAAAATTATATCATCTCAACAGCTGTGTAACAATTTGGCAAGCCCCAGAGTGAATTTTCTTTCCGAACATCCCAAAAGAACAATTATTTTTGTTTCCTCAAAACTATCTTCTTTGCTATAAAGACCTCTAAGGACTGAGCCAGATGAATAAGCTAAGCTACAGAATACACCACTAAAAGTGGAATGTGTATCACAATGACTATTTTTACTGCTAATGCAGCTGTACTGAGTTGACCATGCTGTATAAGGTATGTAATTTGTGCCATTAGAAATAGTAATTACTTGGACCACATCCACATCTCGTTAAGGACAAGGGCTGGCAAGAAACAACTTATTGGCATTAATTTGCCGTAGCGAAAATGAGCCAAAAAGCAGTAAAAGTAGCTATTCAAGATATAGGTGACAAAGACTAGTGTAAAAGCCACTTTACAACGAGCCTACTATTCATTAACACCTAAATATTTAAAAGCAAAATAATTTCCAGGTTGTGTTTCTCTATGGCACTACTTTATGCAGAAATAGAAGTTTCTGGAACATTCCATTAGCCTATAGTATTGCTCCCCTGGAATCCTAACCATGAAGTTTGAATTGACTGGAAGCTATTTAAGTTTCATTTTTTGTAGAAAAGATTTTTACACTTCAATCTTAGCACTCTATCTCAATCTGAATTAAATCAAAAAAGCAGCACCATGAAAGGATTTACAATGAAGCTTAAAAATAAAATAAATAAAAAAATTCATGGGGTCTATTGGTTTTCTATCTTTAAAATCTCTAAACAGTCACTGAAGTCTTGCTGGCAATTTCTTCCTATTATCTTTTCAAAGGATTTATAAAGTTTTGCTGATAGGAGCTACAGTCTAGCATACCTTAAAGAGCTAGCTAGTGACAAGTCAGAAGAGGCTTAAAAGCAAAAAATGGAAATAATTTTGGCAGAATTAATTTCATTCCACTAGGAGCTTTCTGCACATTCTCTCTGCTTCCCAACACATCTCTGTAGTAAAGGTAGCTTATAATTACTAATATATATAATTAAACTTCTTACATATATTATTAATAACTTCTGCCAGAGACCATGTCCAGACTGTAAAGAAACGTTGCATTTGATAGTGCCATATATCTGTTTGCATCAGCAGGAGGGAAACACTGGAATGAAATGCAGCTGCTCCTTTGGAGGTCCTGAAAACTATAAATCTTCCCCCTTCAGAATTAGAGATGTCACTCCACCTCAAATAAAAAGTATTATAGCTCTTAGCATTAAATCACCACCTCTGCTTTTCCTTTTTCTTTCTGGTTTTCATTTACAGGAAGCATGTTAAAGTGCATTCATACAGGTCAGGGCATCTCACCTTGTTCACTTATATCACAGCAAGTAGTTCACTTGACTAAAGCAGGAAGAGGAATGAGTAGACCATAGCTAGAAGTGCTGCCCTTTTGTCGAGATACCCCCTTGACACTAATCTCCCCTCTACTTCTATTGAAATGTAAAAGCAGACCTAAAACTGTAAATAAGCAGTTTGGTTCCTGACCAAACTAGGAACTTCTTAAAAGCTGGAAAATTGAGACAAGGTGGAACTGCAGCTTTTCAATTAGTACCACACACCAGTAAAACCAACATAAGGAAACCTAATTTATAAACTGGTAGTCTAACTTCAGTAAAGCATTCTCAGAATACGATCAGTGGTTTTTGACTTTCAGCTTAGCATCCAAGAATACTTTCATCAATGCTTTTTAGGAAGACTTCTAGCAATACAGTAGAGCTCGTGCCACCCCAAACTTCAGATGAAAATGTTTCATGAGGAAAACGGGGTTTCCACACTGCAGCCTGGTAAAAGACATATTGGTTGGTTCTAAGTATAAATGAAGGAAGTTAACTTTGGGCCTTAAAATAAAGTAACAGAGAACATAACATAGTCCACCCTAAACCAGACAAGACATTTTAATATTCATAGGACACAGATGCATCAAGAGAGGAGTAAGAGATTGAATAACATTACTTGTGACTCAGTGGCTGAAAGGATTTGACATAATTCAAAGCAACGGTTTTTAAACAGGTCAAATGAAAAAAAATCCACTTCATAAAAAAAAAAAAAATATCCACCAACATCTAGGCTATATATCTAGGTCTAAAAATCCCTGAGCATTTCTGGTGCATTTAATCTCTATGTTCTTTTGTATAGATTGGAACATTGAGAAGTTGATCACCAAATTGATTTTTCAGGTTGAGATGGGACAAAACCCAGACTTTAAATCAGGTAAGCAAAACCCCAAATATTTAATAAAATAAAAAATAAAAGTTCAGAAAAATCCCCTATGCTCGTTGACACCACTATGTAAAATATTTTGGATGCTGCATCCAAAATGAAAAAAAAATAAGTCTAGTTAATGCCATATCTAAACAAAGAAATCATCCACAAGTTCAGTTAATGTCATGCTATGTAAGAATTAGATGAAAGATATTAACAAAGCAGTTTAAAAATTCTAGTAATTTTTATTATGAATAAAATTAATTTTCATAAATTAGACTTTTCCCATTGTCAAGTCCTGCAAAAGCCTTTAAAACTGCTGAAGAGACTAATTCCAATTACTTAATTATGGTACTGGAGATTTCTTGATGCAAAGCTCCCACGTAAGTATAAACACATCACTCCCTCTCATAATCAGGACCGGAAAGGAGCCAGAAAGCCTCTTCTTCACATCATAAGAAAAAGGTTAAGACTAAACTATTTGTAGGGTGCAGCAGACAACTCAAGCAATTTGTGTATGCAAAGTCAGAAAAATCCAAATTTCTCTATATAAATCTTATGATTCATCTAAAACAAATTAGGTCTTTTTTCCAAGAGGAAGTGACAGCAGAAAGAAGAAGCAGATTGTTAAAAAGTCACTAAATATAAGACCTACAAGAACGTATTTGGGATTGGCCAATATTGTACACATACAAAACACAGTATGCCATTTAAAATTTAATTTTTTAAGTCAAGGACTGGAAGGAAAACCTTAAAAAGCTTTCCTTAGAAAAAAATCCAAACAAAACCCACAAACAACAAAAACACAACCATGAGACTCCTCACCTCTTTTTGAATAAAGAAAAACAAATGAGAAAAGTCCACCTTCTGTAGGAAAAAGAAAAACAAGCCCAGAAGTGATTGGAAGAAAGTTGGGAAAGATTTCCACACATTGCTAAACATTTCTGGCCATAAGGACCAAGGATGGATTCCTAGTACTCACTGCTATCACCTTCTAGCTGCAATTGTATGAGAGGTCAGAAAACCAGAAAGGAAAAAACTTCACTTTTATTTACATCTGTACACTTTTTGCATACTTGCTCATAAAAAGCACTAGACAAGATTCAAGTAGTGTCACCAACACAATCCATTACTAAGAGTCCCCAAATACTTAAGTCACTAAATAACTCTTTAGAACATTTCCACAAAGGTTTTGGGGTTGGGTGTTTTTGGAATAAACTACTTACACACAGGGTAGGCTTTAAACTGTGTTGGTGCTACTGAAGCACCTTCCGTTCTCATACAGCTGGATTTGGCACTCTGTTGAAAATGCTCTTTTGCATTTGACAGAAATCCTGCAACACACTTTAAAGGCAATACATATAAACAGAATAAATAAGGAAGCAACTACCTGGGCAATTTTCTCGTCATACTGAAGGAAGTCATATAAACAATTCCATTTTACTGAACTTTGAGAAAGGTGAATATATGGGTCATGTTGTTATTGCTCTCCTTCTGTTGTTCAAGAGCATTCTAAAGTCTTAATATCCTATTCTGATACTGCCTGGATACAGAGCAAGTATAGCAAAAGCCTAACAAACTGTAATCAGTGCAAAGTTAGTGCAATAAGCACTCTTTAAAAGACTGGTCAACAAGGTGCACATGGAAATTGCAGTCAAGAAACTAGCTCAAATTCATTATTTAATTGACAGTAGGTAGAATGATCAGCAGTGAATGACTCAACTATGTGCTAGCATGCACATCAGTTGCAGCTATTCTGTCAGAGCTGCCAGTGGACCTTCACACTTAGAAAGGGGACTAACTGGCTCTGGTCCCATGGCAATACTGCTGAGAACGACCACCAGGAAACCATGCCTAGCTGTTAGCACTATTTCTGTCCCTGTCTCTATCCATCCAGTGCAACAACTTAGGAGATCTGGAAATGGAACAACTTAATCACAAGCCAGGGCGTGCCCACAACATCATTCATAAAGAAATCCCTGTAAAAAAATGGGATGCAATCTAAGACCTTGTTTATTCCTGGCATCAACTTTTCATCTGACATCACAATCTTCTCTCAGAAGAAAACAATTAAAAGAGCACATATCTGTGGAATCATTTACAGCCTTCTGTGTTACGTAGTAAGGTCAAGTCTAACAAATACCTCTTTCCAGCACTATTATTCCTGACAGTTTGTATTTTTTAAAATGCAATCAAGTCAAACTTTTAGCCCCTTTTTGATTCTTGTGCATCATCTAAAGAACTTCACAATGCACATGATTAGCATAGCTAATTATATTATCTCCTCCTTCATGTGCATTTCAAGATGGAGAAAATCAGGAACAATACTCTGTCCATTCACAGTGGACCTAGTATCTCTTGTGGGACAATTCTAGCAAACAAAACTTAAAAACATGCACACAAACATAACCCCAAATACTGAAAGGAATTGAGCACAGAAAAATAATGTTTCTACCTATTCCGTTTCAAGTTGAGCATCATTTCAGAATCAAACATTACACAACCATACCCAAAAAGAGGACAAGAGAGCTACACATACAAGTTTCAAAATTAATCATTATCTGCAACTTAGCTAGAGAACTGGAAGAGTGTGTAAAGGAAAAATACATGTATGGAACAAGACAGCAGAAAAAGTGTGGTTCAAACACAAGGACAGAAGTCAATCCACAATATAATGCTTCCTCTGCGGCAGACCTAACTTCCTCTTTTTAATGTCCTATTCCTCCAAGACACTATAAAAGATCAGCAATATATAAAGGGCACAAATCAATTTTTTAGAGACTAGAGAGTCACGGATATCATTTCAGTGTTTATCTTGCTCATCTTCGGAAAGAAAAACATCAGAGTTAGTTACAAACAGATTTCCTAAATGAACTATAAAATATGAAAACTACAATTCATAGAATCATAGAATCATTTGGGTTGGAAGGGACTTCTGGAGGTCATCTTGTCCAATCCCCCTGCAGTAGGCAGGGAGATCCCTGTCTAGATCAGGTTGCTCAGAGCCCTGTCAAGCCTCACCTTGAATGGCTCCAGGGATGGGACCCCAACCACCTCCCTGGGCAACCTGTTCTAGTGTTCCACCACCCTCCTGGTGATGAACTTTTTCCTAATATCAAGTCTAAATCTGCTTGTCTCTAATTAAAAGCCATTGCCCCTTGTCCTTTCACTACAGGCCTTTGAATTATCAATCTGTATTTTATTAAATATAATTTGGTTAAATATCAAGCTACTGCATACACACCTAATGCTAGGAGGTATTTAAGAAACATTTAAATGCTCTACTTAGGGACATGGTTTAGTGGTATGTTAATGATAGGTATGGTTGGACTTGATTATCTTAGAGGTCTCTTCCTAACTTAATTATTCTGTGAATATCACCACTATTTACTAAAGTTGAAACACAAGCCTCAAATCAGAAGTTCAAACTAGTTCCATGTACCTACATAGACAATTCTTGATGCACACAGGACCAGAGTGCTGCCACACCATCCCAATCCCCACCTCTGGGGAAATGTTACGAGTCATACTACAGATGCAAGGAGAACTTCAGTAATTACAAATGAAATTACATAAACTAAGGGCTTTGTTTACTGGACCTTTAATTCCCCCACAATGTAGTGCTCTTTAATTTAACAGATGACTCCATCACAGCACTACACAGTTATCCACAACAAGTTATCTATATATTCCAAATTCTATTTAAAATAAACAGCCCAATACCCTACACACCACTGCTTTGAACAATGGCTATCACTATACTCCAAAAAGTTCAAAACTTCAGTCTGTCTTGGAATAAACAGACATGATAAAAGGTGATGATTTAAGATGCACACTTTATGTACAGTATCAAGATACAAACCAATATATTTATTCATCCTGCAAAAACAAGAAAAGCTCTACTTTTGATATATGTTAGTCCCATGTTCCTGTCAATAATATTGCCTGAATCATGCAAAAATACCAACATTTTAAGGAAAGCAATCTAGTAAAAGTCATTTTAGGAATGAAGAAGCAGCTGCTAAATTTACCAGTAGGCTATGCCTTCTCAACTATTATGGCACATCATAACATAGTGAAAGCATGCACAGTTGTAAACCCAAATATTTAAATCCATACTGGAAGGCCAAAAGAATGCAGACAACATAAGGTCAGCTGCAATTTTTAACATTTTTGTAAGAGAACAATTGGCCCTTATCTTGCTTTTCAATTCACTCTGAAGTAGAAAAATATTTAGTTAGCTTTAACTGAAGCAATGTACTACACAAGGCATATCAATATCTTGTAACATTTTATCATGCTTCATCAGATCAGGTATACAGGAACATTCTCAAAGGCTCAAAGCCTGTCAAGAGTCACATTGAAGAGTATACCAGCATAACCTCATCTCAGAAAGTTAATAATTAGCATACATGCAGAAAACTAAAAAAAAAATAAAAAATAAAAATCTATCCTTACAGTTTCAGTTGATGTACATTTTAAACAAAAGGAAGACCATGTACCTTCAAGACTGGAAAAAAAATATGGAGAGGTGGAATCCAAGCTCAGAAGGTAGGGGTTTTATCACACACTACAAAACTGAGAAACTAAATAGTCTTAGGAAGATATTGCTTTAAAGCACACTATCCTACTTTACAAACACTTTAAACCTATTTTATTAATGTTTTCAGGTTCACTCCTCATTTCTCAAATGATAATGTACCTTTTACTTTAAAGTGTACAAAGACAGCAGGTTGCCCTAAGGTCACATTATATAGCAAGATAACAATTTATGTTCTTATATTCAAAATAAGTATACACTTTACAAGAATTAGTGGCAAACATTAATCATCAGAAGGTACCTAATACAAAGATTAATTTTAGAAGTCACAGATAATACATTAACATGATCTATGTACTTAGATCAGTTTTTAGGTCAGAAAGCAACAGCAGTTCAGTTGAAACTGTGATGATAGCAGAGAGTCTGTACATTAAATAAAAGTTTTTGTAAAGTGACAGTGTTTTTTTCCTACACTATGTGTATTTTAAATTTAAAGACCACACAAATCTAATACACTTTTGAAGGATCTAGGCCCAGAAAAAAAGACACATAAAAGCATTCCCTAAAACTTTTGGGTAAAATAGTCTATCCAACCTAACCTTCTATGCGACATCTCTATATTAACTACCTGATACTTCAGGTGAGTAAAGATTAAGTAACACTTCTTTTCAAAAAGAGAGATACCCAAGTCATCACATTTCAGAAATGAAACACCACTGAAGTTGAAAGTACAAAGTCTCAAAATACTTTGTTTGCTCTGCACTGGACTTTAAACCCCATAATGCACACGAGTCATTCCAGGAATATTCCATTCCACATGATAAAGGATAATTTAAGATTTCTCATTACAAAGAAGCACTAATTAATTCCAAGGGTTTTCTTTTCTTTAAATTGACATTTTGAGGACATTCTGAAGCTTTTGCACAGATTAAAGCTAAATAGGAATAAGCAATATAAAAAAAGAAAGTTTAATTCAAACTATAACAAGCACTTGAGTGGAGGTTTTCAGAGGTTTTTCTACTTTATTTTTAACAAGAAAGTCTCTGATTTTCACTAACTTTAACAGCAAGCACAGAAGGTTAAGCTGTATGCTGCACTATCAACAGGAGTTAATGCTGAGCAGTCTTCATAAAGACACTGTATGTTTCACTTTAAGTGTGACATGAGTATATGGTTCCTCCTAAAAATTTCACTCATTTCCATATTGCTTCAATTTTCTGCTCTGCCAGCTGCCAAAAGGGAAGCTAATATTCACACTTTTCTATTGGGCCCTCCTTGTCTTTCCATGTAATTGCTGAAAATGAGACTTCTCATTTCTGATACACTTCTTAAAAAGAATCTCTGAGGTCTCTAATCCAGAACAACGGAACATTTTTTTAGGAAAGTAATTCCTTTCTTTCCTCCCTGAGCACGAATTTATTATTGGTACTCACATCAATCTGACAAATAGCCTTTCGGTTTCACAGAACTGATCTTAAGCTATCACTAAGTTACTTATTGATAGACACAGCTGTGTAGAAGCGAAAGAAAAAGTAATCTGATGTCCAACTTCACACAGAGTTGTTCTCCTAAACTGTGACATGCTCAAGAGATGGCCAAAGGAATTCAAAAGTTTTATTCAGTATTATTACCTTGTAAAGTTACTAGTGTATGAAAACTACTGGCCTTCTTCCCTTCCCTCCCCCCCTAATTAAAATGCTACTGTTTAACAGATACAAGTGCTTCTCTTAAGCCCTCAGACTACATCTAAACTAAAATCCAAGCTACCAGAAATGTTGGTCACTGATACACACAAAAAAACTTGCAGAATGCTCTTCCAGAATTAGTGTGAAATCACCCATGTTTCAAAACTACTAAGGAAGTCACTCAGAACTACACGTCCAACTACACGTCACTTCCTTAAGTCATGCATTAAGGAGATAAGTGACAACTTCCTTGGAGAACAGTGGCCTGTAAGGCTTTTTTCTTTAAAGTCTCAGAACAACTTAAGGAGTTTTTTCACAAGGGGAATCCTTTTTTATTTACGATTATTTTTATTTAAATGCACTATAAAACATATGTGTAAAAGGTCTTTAGTCATCTGTGACAAAGAATGATTACAGACATCTGGGAAGTCGAAACCGGTATTGGTATATTAAAACGGACTCCAACAATGATTAACTCAATTTCAAAGGGTGCAATGAGATCACAGTGATCCATCTAGCAAGAAGAAAAGCAGGAAGCAAAATTACTAAGGATAAATAAAGACAGCTTGGAATGCTTGGCTTCTGGCATGGAATCAAAAATTCTATGCAAGATGCCTCATCACTATACAGGCATGAACTAGGCAAGTCAGGATGAAATTGAAAACAACCATACATGAGCAGGAAACTGCCTAGGAACAGCAAACAGTACAATACCAAAGAGTGAGGCTTTATTGTAAGTCCAGACACAATCCAACAGTAATGTACCTCCCATAGAACAACTGTGAGGAAACTCCATGGGCAGTGTACATTGTCCTTGCTTCTGAAGGAAGCAAGAGTAGATATGCCATTTATTTCATATTGTATGTCTTATCCTTGTAGACACAGAGTTTCAGAGTTAACAAAAACTTAAGAACTTTGGTTCTTAATTTTGTGTATTCCCAGCCAATGATATGAGAAAACCTGAGGCAACACTAACATAGAATCAGAATGGCCCAGGTTGGAAGGGACGTTAGAGATCATCCAGTTCCAACACCCTGCTATAGGCAGGGATGCCACACGTTAGACCAGGTTGCCCAGGGCCACATCCAGCCTGGTCTTGAACACTGCCAGGGATGGGGCATCCACAGCCTCTCTGGGCAGCCTGTTCCAGTGCCTAACCACCCTCTGGGTGAAGAACCTCCTTCTAATCTCCAGTCTAAATTTCCCCTCCTTCAGCTTGTAACCATTCTCCCTTATCATATTACAATCTGACCAGCTGAAAAGTCTCTCCCCTTCTATCTTATAATCCCCCTTTAGTTACTTACAGACTGCTATAAGATCCCCTCAAAGCCTTCTCTTTTCCAGGCTGAACATCACCATAATGAAATGGTTTCACATTCTTTAGAGTACTTCTCCTTCTATCTAATTCAACACTTCTAAACCATAAAGAAGAGGAGTAACAAGCAATGAGCTCAAAAATGAAGTAGAAAAAAACACAGGATTAAAATTAAGGCAATTAGTATGCAAGTACAGTACTTCTGCAAAACTAATAAGCTTCCGATGCCAATTTCACCTTTGAAAGATCATCATTAAACTGTAAAAATCAGTTTCGTTCATGAGATGTTTGAAAACATTTGAGCTAGAACCCATTCCAGTTTTGTAAATCTGCTTGCCTAAATAAGTATAGATAACATTTGTCATTAGCCATGAAAACCAATTCACTTAAAAAATCATGGTACAAAGTATTTCCTACCAAAGATTTTAAAACCTTGGACAGATGCCTTTTAATGCTCGTAAGATGCAAACAGCACCCTGGAAGGGAGTTTGTCTTTACTTTTAAAAGTGCTTTTACATCCTGGTGATAAAAGAACCTTTTAATTCTGCAAAACTATATATTCATGGTCCAGGAAGATGTATACAAGGATGTAGCGTCTCTTTCTCTCTCAACAGCTTGCTAAAGGTAGAACCTTTCACTGCAACTTGTCACCCCTTCATTTTTACCAATTAGGCATGCAGTGGATTGTGCTGTTACACAGAACTTACACGGATTAAATCTCACGAGTCTTTTCTGTTTTTAAGAGTATTTTTAACACACAACAGTTTAGTGATCACTAAAGCTAAGTAAGACCTAATTTCTGCTGCAGAAAGCATAAGGAAAGAAAAGGAGTTATCGCTAATCTCAACTGCTTGTCTTTTGCTTCTCATTAAGGGACCTACTAGAAAAAACAGTGGAATACAGTCCTTGAGACTGGTTCAGCACTGTCGGGAGATACAAACAGGAAGAACTGTAAACCTGTGGCTATTCCAGGCATAACAAATGTATCTGTACAAAGGCTAATGACTTGAAGAAGCTCATAAACAATGCACAGGAGCAACTCTACTTCCTCCAAAGAACCTACACATTGTTTTGCTAATGCTATCTTCTACAGCATCTATGATGAAGTCTATCAGCGACATCTTGTCATGAAGAGATGGAGAAGGAAAGCTAGCAAGCATGAACACAAGCTGTTTCCTTCTGAACATTTCTCTTTTCAAAAATGGTATATCTCAAGGATCATTTCAACAACTTCAGAGTTAAATGTGAGAGTACCACTACAAATCTACAAATCCTTTGACAGGGAGGAAAACCTGTCAAACAGTTTCAGTATACTTTCTCATTGATTAAACCAATCAAATATGCATTTTAGAAAAAGATATTTCATCATAATAATCAATGAAAACATTTAAAGGAAATCCAGATAAATTAAAAAACTCTAAATATTTTTTTATCAATGACTGAAACAATATAGTTAATGCAAAATTGTCTTAGCACCACCTGTAAGTTCCAAAAATAATGAAATTTCAGACCAAAAACCTTTTATAAATTCTATGTTCTAAAGGCAGCATTCTTCACAGTATCCAGTAACTCACTCAACTTTTAATGTTCCACTTAGATCAGCAGGCAATTTTATGACTTATGTTGAAGGGGTTTAAACTGCAAAGGTGATATTGGAGTAAGAATTGAATCATTTCAGGTGGGATTATTTTATCGTCAATGCTTGAGACTAAGACCATAAACCATCTTGTTCGGGAGCTGCTTTATGCTGATGACGCTACCCTTGTTGCCCATACAGAAGTAGCTCTGCAGCGTTTAACGTCCTGCTATGTAGCCACTGCTGAACTTTTTGGGCTGGAAGTTAGTTTAAAGAAAACAGAAGTTTTACATCAACCTGCACCTCAGGAAGTTTCTCATCATCCTCATATTATCATTGGCGATTCAGAACTTAAATCAGTCCAACAGTTTAATTACCGAGGCAGCCTCATCTCCTTGGATGGTAAGATTGACGGAGAGATAGACAATAGTTTAGCAAAGGCAGATAGTGCTTTCGAAAAACTCTATAAAAGAGCCTGGCGAAATAAACACTTGAAGAAAAGTACAAAGATCAGTGTCTATAGAGCCATTGTGTTGTCTACTCTTTTATATGGTTCCGAATCATGGGTAATGTATCGCCACCACCTACGACTCTTGGAGAGCTTCCATCAGTCTCTGTACAATCCTAAACATCCATTGGTCAGATTGTGTGACTAATATGTCTGTCCTAGAACAAGCAGCAATTTCAAGTATTGAGGCGATGCTGCTGAGAACACAGCTGCGTTGGGCAGCTCACATCTCCAGGATGAAGAACTACTGCCTTCCTAAAATTATGCTTTATGGTGAACTTGCCACTGGCTATTGCAAGAGAGGAGCCCTGAAGAGGAGATACAAGGACTCCCTGAAACAACATCTCAGCCTTGGCCATATTGATCACCTTAACTGGTCCACTCTGGCCTCCAATCGGGAGGTCTGGAGACACGCTATTTTTAATGCCACGGATGTTTTTGAGAAGGCATGCAGGATCACTCTTGAGAAGAAAAGACAGCATAGAGAGAATTGTGTCTTGCAGGTTATACCTCCTAAGGAGTCCTTCTGCTGTGCCTTTTGCAACCGCTCTTGCCTGTCCCGAATTGGCCTTTTCAGCCATCAGCGCGCTTGTAAAAAGCGCTTATGAGAAGCATGGATGGAGCCCTCCCCGGATCTTCGTTTGCGAAGCCTGGCCATGATGATGATAACTGTTCCTTGTTACTGGAAGAGCCAGGAAAACAAAACCCAAAACAAAATCACCACACAATTAAAAGCGTACTGCACATACCAAATCTAAGCACAGTACAGTATCAAAACACACTAGAGATCCTACAAAAAGAGCAAATTACTAAATCTTCAGGGAAAACGGAAGGTCAAGATGAGACAGCCACAGCACTGGCAGTAGCAAAGGACCATATGCCAGCCATAGGCATGGACTTCAACTCTACCACATGACTATCACATGAAGAGTGACAGCTTCTGCCAGTCCTGATGCAATTCCTCCCTAAGCTTTCTGAAGGGTAAAGCTATTGGAGAGGATGAAGAATGCCAATTAGCCTCCCTCCAGCCCCTTTCCATATATGTATGTTATTTAGCATATTCCATTTAACGTCTCCAAGACTTTTCCAGATGGAAGTACAATACTAACATAACTAATAAACTGGTAAGAGCCAATGAACAGAAGAATGATGACACTTCTTGTTCCTTTCTAATCCTGATCTGCTAAAAATCAGTTATTGCACCATAATAAACAGCAGGAAACAGAAAGGTGGTTTGAACACACAGCTTAAGCAACAGAACAGTCTGTTTTAGTATATGAACACAACTTGCTATTCTGAATACTTACATTCCAGCAGATGTTTAATACAATAATTACAACAATACAGCATTAACATTCCAATAAGAGATTATATTTAAGGTAGTTTTCACACAAGATGAGAACAATCCTCATTCAGTTTACCATTTGTTCTATGCAACATCAGTGCATTTTTACCAGAAACAAACTTGAGTTCTTGAACACTTCAAAATATTTACTCAAGAGAAGTAAACATATCATAACAGTTTGCTACTGCATAAAGTAAATCCCTCGCTAGACTCACTGCAATACTTCGTTTAGAAACTTTCTTTTTAGAAGAGTGGTGTGTAAGGTGAAAGACCAGAGGCAAAGAAGATTCAATCACCTTTCCAGTTACATCAACTTAAACTAATGTGATCAATTTCTGAGACTAGAAATTCAGTAACAAGTGAAAATTACGTTCTATGACAAATTTTTTTTAAAACTATGTTTATAGTAACTCTGGAATTCCTCTTCTCTCCCAGTCCTCTCTACAGAATTCAACTAACTCCTTTCAAAAAACCGACTGCAAAAAAATAATTTTCGTAATATTTAACCTCAGTCCAGTTTCAAATTCCAATGTACATCATCTTCCTTTATACAACATTGTACCCTGGCAGCCAAAGGGCCAATGGCGTCCTGGAGTGCATCAAGCACTGCATTGCTATTCATTAATGAAGGGGTAGAGTGTTCCCTCAGCAAGTTTGTGGATGATACCAAGCTTGGAGGAGTGGCTGGCACCCCAGAAGGCTGTGCTGCCATCCAGCATGACCTGGACATGCCAGAGAGATGGGCAGAGAGAAACTTAATGAAATTTAACAAGGGTAAGTGTAAAGTACTGCATCTGGGAAAGAACAACCCCATGNAATAAGGGTGATGGAGCACTGGAAAAGGCTGCCCAGGAGGGCTGTGGAGTCTCCTTCTCTGGAGACATTCAAGAGCCGCCTGGACACATTCCTGTGTGACCGCGTCTAGATGATCCTGCTCTGGCAGGGGGGTTGGACTAGATGATCTTTCTAGGTCCCTTCCAACCCCTGACATACTGTGATACTGCTAGCCAATCAATTTGAGGTGGTAGTCCCACTCTATTCTGCATAGGTACAGCCTCGACTTGAGCACTGTGTGCAGTTTTGTGCACTACAATAGAAGAAGAGTATTAAGCTGTTGGAGAGCATCCAGAGGAAGGCCACAAAGATGGTGAAGAGTCTATAGGGGAAGCCATATGAGGAAGGGCTGAAGTTGCTTGGTTTGTTCAGCCTGGAGGAGACTTGAAGGGAGACCTCATCATGGTCTACAGCTTTCTCACAATGTAAAGCAATGGGGTGGGAGCTGATTATCTTCTCTCAGGTGACCAGTGATAGGACCAGAGGGAATGGCATGAAGCTGTGCTAGAACAGGTTTAGGTTGGATATTTGGAAAAGGCTTCTTCACCCAGAGGGTGGTGGAACACTAGAACAGGCTCCCAAGGGCATTCATGGCACCAAGTCTGACTGAGTTCAAGAAGCACCTGGACAATGCTCTTAAGACACACAGTGTGATTTTTGGGGTTTCCTGCACAGACAGGTGCTGGACTGAATGATCCTTGTGGGTCCCTTCCAACTCAAGACATTCTAGGATTCCTAACAGGCTGATAGCTCATAGAGCAAGACACTTCAAGTGCTCTTCATTAACATCTTTTTTTTTAAAAAAAAAATAAAAAATAGCAAGCTCAACTAAAATATTATTCTACATAACATCTTACATAAAAAAGTTGAACTAAAGCTTGCGCTAGCAAAAAATTAACGTACTACTTAGGGCAAAACATAGAAGTGACTTTAACTCATTGAAAAGTCAAAAAATACCAGCCAACACATCTGGATCAAGCTGCATAAAAAGTATGCTGTAGATACTTAGTCTTTATAAGATTTTCAAATATCAAGATGATTATTAGCAACCAGAAGCATCAAGGAATTTTACTTCTTTTTCTCACAGGGACTAATATGCTTAATTAGATAGTTATTACTAATTTCTAATATTAATGTCTTAAATATAGTATGTTTTTAAGGGAGATAATGCTTGCAGATTAACAAGAAAGTTAAATCCCTTGCCAAACTAAACAACACTTGTAACAGGCAATTATAGTACAAGTTCTTGGGACCAGTGCTGTTTAGTATCTTTATAAATGACTTAGATGTAGGACTTGAAGGATTAGCAAGTAAGTTTGCAGACGATACTAAGTTGGGGGGTGCTGTGGACTCCATTGGAGGATGTGAGGCTCTCCAGAGAGATTTGGATAGGTTAGAGGTCTGGGCAGTCACAAATCAAATGAAATTTAACAAGAGTAAGTGCCAGGTTTTACACCTGTGGAGGGGCAACCCAAAACACCTACTTTCTGGGGAATGTTAATCTGGAATGTAGCACAGCTGAGAGGGATCTGGGCCTCTTCTCCTTAGTAACTACTGACAGAACCAGAGGGAATGGTCTGAAGTTGTGACAGGGTGGGGTTAGATTGGATATTAGGAAGAAATTCTTTNGAAGACAGAGGGGGGATCTCATTGCAGTTTATAACCTCCTCACCAGAGAGGGAGGAGTGAAGGCTAAGCTCCTCTCTTTAGTGGACAGTGACAGGACATGGGGGAATAGTATGAAGCTGTCCTGGGGGAAATCCAGGCTGGATGTTAGGAAAAAGTTTTTCACCCAGAGGGTGGTGGAGCATTGGAATAGGCTCCCCAGGGATGTGGTCATGGCTCCAAATCTTGTGGAGTTTAAGAGACGCTTGGACAATGCCCTTAGTCACCTCATGTGATCTTAGGGTTTTGTCCTGTGCCTAATGGGAATTGGACTTGATGATCCTTGTGGGTCCCTTCCAACTTGGGTTGTTCTATGATTCTTTCACTGGCATTCCCTAAACTTGTAGACATTCCTAAGGTGGAGAGCATTCAACATGTGTACTCACTCAAAATCTGTCACTGCAAATTGTGGTATTTTTGGAATCCTTAAAATCGTTTAGTCAATATGACAACTTTGCTTTTTAAGTTACATTTCCTTTAACAAAATTAACATTTCATATTGAAATACATTAAACATGACTACTCAGCAGTCTGCTGGGTTGCTCCTTTTTATAAGGCTTATCTGAGATTGCCTGATTCAGCAACTGCAGTGAAACATCACAAAATAAGCATCCACTAGTGTTTGGTTTATTGTTGTGGGCAGAAATATAAGTTGAACATTTTTGGCTTTGGTAAGTGCCTGTAACAAGTTCTAGGTTTAATCAGTAGGGTTCTCAGTACAAGTAGATATTAAAGGGAAGACCTGAAGCCCATTATTTCAGTTCTATTTGAAAATTGAGTAACAAAAGTATTGTTTAACATAACAGCAAAGGCACTGTGATTATTTTGCAACCTTTGGCTTCATCTTTAACACAATAGATTTGGATTTTTCTACGACTAAGAATGGGATCTAAATTACTTAATAGCTGGAATCTTCAGCACTATTCTTCTTAGTATTTGCCTAACTGGCTTAGTCACTCAGATTTAACTCTGGCCCAGTTTGATAAATTTCATTTTTTTCCCCTCCAGTGGTTGAAAGGAAGGCAAATTGTAGGACCAGTATATATCAGATTAATACATCATAAAGATGCTCAGTTTAAAGCACAAAGAAATAACTATTTCTGGCTAGAAAAGCTAGCTGATTTTATTATAGAACTTGATGCTGAAGGAAGAGATAAAGGAGCACAGGTTCACACTCTTGCAAAATTCAAATAAAGAAGCAACACAATAGCTTTACAGCTAAAAAAAAAATAAAAAAATCAGTAGTTTAGGGTGCGGGAGAAATGAGGCAATATACACATTCTGACAGAAGACCCAGACATCCTCTTGAAAAATAAAACTTCTAAATCAATCATATTGAACCATTACCTACAAAGTTTACTACAGCAGTCTCATACACTCCTTTAAACCACAGGTGTTCTCTGTGCCATGTCTTACCTTAGTAAGAAAAGAACAAGCTGCAGAATACAGGAAGTTTAAAACAGTTTACTTCAATGCACTACTCCCCTGGAGAAAAGCTATTTTAAATTCAAACCTGAAAGCAGTGGTCTCAAGACAGTACACAAGAAAGGCAGACTGAAGATTATATAAAATTTGTCAGTGTCCCTCTTCACATTGTTTTTTGTATTATTTTGAGAAATTAACAGCCAGTAAACTACACTGCTTTCCTGAACTGCGGGTTCTTTTTCAGCAATACTTTCCTCTCTGTCATCCCATGTAGAGTCAGGGAGACAGTGGTAGAAGGACTCTTCATTCCATGTTTTATGAGTCTAAAACTCAAGCCATTTTAAGGAAATATCTATGTGAAAATGAAATTTGTAGAAGGGCAATAAATACATTTCTTAGTGCCCCTTACCTCCTTGTTCTATGAAAGCAAAAAGCCTCCTTAATGTGGACTTCTATCAGGTAATTTAAGTATCACCTATGGATATTCAAAACCACATACTAACTTAGGTAGAGAAAAACAGTTCTATATTTCACTATCCATACGCACCCCAGAAGGATATCAGCATATTAAATACATGTCCACATCTTTAGATAACTTACATGTAAATTATTGCCCAGAAGTAGCATTTTGAGACATACTTTTGTTCCTCAAAATGACTTGCTAAGTGATATTCCAGTTCCTCAATTTTAATAGGAAACGTCTCAGGAAAGAAAAGCTGATTAAACAGACAGCAAAGTAGAAGATTTGGTGGTTTAGACATATTTTTTCAATAACATCTAAATTAATTCATCAATACACATCTAAATTCATTTTTCTGCTCAAAAGTGGTTTACAAGCTAATGTGTTCCTGTCTGGAGGACAGGTGAGTGAAGGAAACGGACAGAAAGAGGCAACTTGTTTAAAATGGAGCAGATGTGATTCCAGAATCTCATGGAACAGTAGTTCCCCATTCCTCCATCACATAAATGCCATGTAAAGATATTGGCCATAAGAAATAGCATACTTGTGCCAAACTTAGTGTAACTGTACTACTCCAGTAAAAGAGGAATTACACTTCACATACTGCTGTTTGTCCGAGGAAGAGGAGGCTCCGGGGAGACCTCATCTCTCTCTCTACAACTACCTGAAAGGAGACTGTAGCAAAGTGGGGGTTGGTCTCTTCTCACAGGTTACTAGCGATAAGAAAAGGGGAAATTGTTCCAAGTTGCACAAGGGGAGGTTCAGATTGGATATTAGGAACAATTTCTTCACCAAAACAGTTAAGCATTAGAACGGCCTGCCCAGGGAAGTGATGGAGTGAGTCACTATCCCTGGATGTGTTTAAGAAACATATAGATGTGGCACCTAGTGACATGGCTTAGTGGCATAGTGGTATAGATTAAAGGTTGGACTTGATGATCTTAGAGGTCTTCTCCAACCATAGTAATTCTGTGGTTCTATAACCAGGTAAAAACCATAAAAAGCCTTGAAATACTAGTAAAAATGCAAAGATAGTGTCCAAACCCATAGGTGACTATTTGCTGCCACACAAGGTAAAAAAACCCAAAGAAATAAAACCTTCCAAAATGAATAGGGAAGTCATTGGCTTCTTCAAACAACTAGCATTAATGCAGGAGAAAACTAAGTATACCTATATGAACTGTACACAGATCATATGACACTCATGTATGCAGACACTCCTCCTTTCCCTCCCACCATCAATGATTTCCCCCATGAAAAAAAAAAAAAAAATACTACTCTCATCCTCATAAAAGCCAATGCCATCCTTGCTTGGGAGGCTCTTCACAAACCAGCCTGCCCTCAGTAGGTCGTATGGCTAAAAAGCTTGAAGATTTCAGTTTGTTCTTGGGGGGAGGTTGTTTGTTTTTAAATAACAAAACATTCTAACAAACAATCTGGATTAATCTTTCCTTTCTGCACCAGGCAAGAGAAATTGAGCGTGTTTTGTTCCTCGGGTGGCACAGAGAGACTTGGAGATGCCTGTGCCGAGGACTCGGCTGCCTGCAGCTCCACAGGGTGGAGACTCACCCAAGCTGACATTGTCTGGATGCCACAGACTACATCCCTCGCACATCTCCGGCTTGCTTTCCAGCCCCTTCCGAGGCATGCCTTGCCCGGGGAAACCACATACTCACAAAAACCCTCCATCAGTCATCAGCATCGCAAAGTCGTTTTAAAAAAAAATAATTACCCCATGCTGTCTGGGGCTTGGAGGCGCAAAAACACAGATCGTGGGCTGTTAAATCCTCGCCCCTCTCACACTCTTTCGCTCCGCTCTTCCTCCGCCCAGCCCCCGGTGGCAGCGGTCCCTCGGCGGCCCTTGCCGCGCCGCCGGGCTGAGGGAAAGCGGCAGGAAACGCCGCTCCCTGCCCGCCCCCCACCCGCCACAGCTCGGCAGACGCCCA